>JAEAOA010001131.1:0-370000 GCA_016746295.1 Potamilus streckersoni
AGGGGAAAATTTAGAGAAATTTAGACAATGGTGGAAGAAATGCAGACAATAAAAAGAAGAAGACGAAAACAAAGGCCCTTTTCAGGGCCACTTTCCATGCCTCGAAAAGATTATACTTTTCCATAACAAATTGCCTGTATAAGTTATAAAACATACATATCACTACATTCACTAACACGACGAACGCTTGATGTCACAGTACTTGACGAATGCTTGACGTCACAGTACTTACACATTGCTATACTGTTACCAAGTGTTCAGTACCGTGATGTCATGCCACCTGGGACCATTTCTCTTGACGCTATACAGTCCCAGAGTGTGCTAATACAAAATTCCCCTTGACGCTATATTACCCCACGCTGTGCCATTTTTCGCCAAAAATCTTGACGCTATATCGTCCCAGGCCATATTTTAATGATAACTCCCATTGACGCCAAATCGTCCCCTATTACTACTTATATATATATATATATATATATATATATATATATATATATATATATATATATATATATATATATATATATATATATATATATATATATCATATATATGGTATAATGTGCATACTATGTAAGGTCATCAAACTTGGTAATTGCTATCGATCATATCAGATTAATATTGATATCCTTAATCAATAGATTTAGATTTATTGAAGCCTTAGAAACTAGCGCAGTGCAAGGGGAAATACGATTTAAAAACAAATACATGTACATTCTTTAATGTGCATGAAGTAACTTCATGATAAACGGAAAAAAAGATACTGTTTATATATTATTAAGCAACACCTCCCCCCACCCGCTCTTTTCCTAATATAGTTTTCTTGGTATCGATAACGTAATGGATCTTGCTTGTGAGTGTCATCTGCAAAAATCTCTGCCAAAAGATATAAACGCGGGTACGTAATATAAGTTTCGGTATCCTGAAAACATGCATCATGGATAAGAGTACCTCCCCCCCCGTTTTTGATTGGTTTCTCGCTAAACGATTTGCAGTTTGACCTTAAATTGTGATGCTATTTCCAGCCAGACTTTGTTATAGCGTTTACTTTTGTACATTTAGCGCCATATTACTTTGTTTTCCGTCATATCACTTCCACAGTAAATAAGGTATTTGATATTGAATTTATTGACATTATTTTTTTTTTACTTTTTTTAATGGTATTTCATTTTCTTATAATTCAATCATACTTTAACATATAAAACTTTGTTTAATTTTAAATATCAGCTGACCATTCAGACTGGTTTGTGTAAATCATTCCATTTTCTTGTACGTCATTTTATTTCATGTTAAATAAAGCGTAATGTTGCATCATATGTCCCTGTGATAGCATTGAAATCGTACTAATGAAGACATTGGGTTGATAGTAAAGTAAACTTGAACATTCTTTGTTAATATTGGCATTCTTCCAACTTCAACATGTATTTTTTGCAAGTTTTTTTTTTTAAAAAAAAAAACAACACAAGGATTGAATGCACTTGGCTGTAAACTCATATAGAATTTCATGTAGACATAAAGCAGAACAATTTCAATAACATATTTTAAGGAGTGACATTGGTAGTAGTAAAGGTCATACTGTGTGAAACTACAACATTTAATTTGCTAAGTGCTGGCTGCTGGAAATCCAAACCCACCACAGTCATTTCCTTGTACTATAGATTTCCCTGACTACTGACATACACTGTGAGAAAACTCTACCTATGCGAAGCCGCATAAAACGGCATTGAGAACGGTTTTCATCGGTCGTAACTTAAGCATTAGTCGTTTGGGTTTTTTTTTTAGAAAATAAAAACACCCCCACACACCAATAAATCTGCAAGGCAGAAATCATAAGTAATTAATTTAAGCACTAAGAAGCTTCCTTCTTATGGTTCAATTACAGTATATTTTACAAGCAGCCTACAGTTAGCTTTTTCACAAATCTGATAATATATACAAGTCTGGTATAATAGTTTATTTACTGTACTGGTCAGTGCTCAAAGATTTTTTTGTAGGCACAGGCCCTGGGGTAGTGACTTGAATGAACTCACAAACCCTGACTAAAATTCCACAAGATCGGACAGTTCAAAACTGTCAACTCTCAAGCAGGGAGAAAAAATCTCTCAATTTTGGGGGTGTTTCCACACCTACCTCCTGATCTAGTAATATTTCCCAATAGTTAGGGCCTCACAGCCTGACGGGGTCTCTCATATTTATTTTATACCAAATAGGGCCTCTACAGCTTGCCATAGTTTAGGGACCTGCTATGTCTAAACCCGGCACTGGACAAATTAATATCACACTTCTTTTTTTCTCTCAATAAATTGACTGTTAAGATTAAACATTATTCACGTAAATTTCAGATTTTTAAAACCACTACAGCAGTACAATAGTAAAAAAAAATATTAAAAAATAAAATCGTCACCAATTAGCTTTAAATCCCATGAATGATCACTTTGAATTCTGTGTAATTTTCACTACAAACAAAATCGCATCTTCATTTCCGCCAAAGAAACTCGGCCCGTTAACACCTGACTTCCTCTACTGAATATATAAAGTTTTATTACCATTATTAAATTAAAATAAGGAATAAAACAATAATACCATGCAGTATGTGCCCCCCTCCAAAAAAAAAAACTAATTTAGAATAAATATTTTCATTCAGTAAACAGTGTTACAGGCTTTAAGATTTGAACCTGGGGAAATGAGGTGGGATATAAAACGTGGGAAAAACAGTAGAAACATGAACGGTAACTTGTGACTGTAGATTTGAACTGTCAAAATAAAGTCATATAAGTCGTAAGTTACAACAAAATAGGGAATTGTTTATTTGCCAATGAAAATTGCTGGTGCTTAGATAAACACATCCGAACGGCAGACCTTTTCGCAAAATAATACAAGGATGATTTTATGATTTTAACGAAGCTTTAACAATTTTTCAGTCATGTCTGCAGTGATATAAGGATGTGATTATGATTTTTAAGGTAGCTTTTATAATTTTTCAGTCAAATCGCTACGATGTCTGCATTGTGGCAGTTTATAGTGACGTATAGCACTGGGGCATTATGCCGCAGACATGTAGCATGATGTCCCACCCAGTCACATTATCCTGACAACAGGTCGACCAGTCCTAACACTGACCTCTTAATGCTGAGCGCCAAGCGAGGCAGCTGTTAGTACCATTTTTGTAAGTCTTTGATATGACTCGACCGGAGTCACTGGAGCGGTTCAGCGATACAAGGATAAAAATTAACTATTTATTAGTCATACTGGAATTATTGCTTGTGTAACTTAAGTCAAATTCGGCTATTTTGCGGTTTAGCTACAGCTGACTAGAATGTAAAAAAAGGGGCTTGTCCTGGAGGATTTTAAGGTGTGACACAGAGAAATGGCGCCTACCTTCAATGCTCGCACACTGGGAATAGGGGGTGGGGGTCAACAATCCCCTCCCCACAATTTCTATTGTCAGTTAATGTGAAATTTTGATTTTATACCTGACCTCTTTTCTTTCAATCGCTGCTATTTAACTGCCCAAGGGAACGGGTTTTTTTTTTTTTTTTATCAGTTCCAATCACTACAGATTACCGTTTATACATACTACAACTAACCGGCATAGACTGAAAGTTTTTTTTTTAAATTAAAAAAAAATGTTAAGATTACTGAAAATTGTGCTTTCTCGAAACACGACCGTGTCAGGGGTTTAGGATGTTATTTTTAGCGAAGCTTTCATTTCATTAAAATCATATCTCAATTCACATCAGACTGCGGTGATTTGATTTAGACTGTGCCGTGTTACGACATGTTTGTCAATATCCTAAAAATACATTTACTCATTTCCTAAGGCAAACAATTTTTTTTATGACAAGACCGATGGGCACCTCACTTTAAATACAAGTTGGGCTCGAACAAAAATTAGAGGAACCGCAGGTGTCGGGTTATTAATTTTTTTTAGCACTGCTGGTGTAGATAAAATATATGTGAACTGATTGTTGCATTTTGTGGTCAGCCTTCTGTTTATTTTCCTAATTCACACGTTTAACACTTTTCCCAGGATTTAATATATCTTTTATGCTGGAAATTGCCAGTCAAGATGCTATAGTCGCTACTATGACGTCACATCACGAAAGTAACCAAATAGGCATGGAAATTTTGCATACGAGGTCACGGATATGAACACGCCTTGAAGATATGCAAATATTTATATATCGACATTACGGTCGCAGATGATACTTCAGAATAAGGTTTTCTTTTATAGTGCTTTTATTATTATTCTGTATTTACATTGATTTCTGGTCTCCTTTAAACAAAGTAAAAATAATGTTTTATAAGAAATTGTCTTACTTTTAGTAAATTACTTTATGTAGATCAGAAGATAATTTATGCCTTAAGTCAAACTTTCTCGTCATTTAAAACTTCTGTATAATCTATTTGTTAAGTAAATTATCCGGACAATGTCATGTTTTAAACAATTCTCATTTGTTTTATTTTTTTATAAATTAATTTACTTATTTGCAACGTATTTTACAACAAAACACAAGGTAGGAAAATTGCAAGATTGTAATTATTGGCAAATTATTAAAACTATATTTTATTTAATCACTCTTCAAAATATCTTTTCCCGGCATTACACTCAACCTCTCTTCCAGTGGAATAGTATATAAAATGTAATTTGTACTGAACTCTTTTGCATATTTTGTCATTTTAAAAAAATAATAGCCAGTCACTTTAATGGAGTATGTCAACCTAACCCACATATTTATTATACCACGTGAGTTCGACACTTTGTCCTTCAAACTACATCTTTGCTAGCTACTGTTCCCATATGATAATTTTATTTACATCTTGTCGTATCGAGCAGATGTTTGTTTTAATGTTTCGGGCCTGTGAATTTCATTTGATGCGGCGGCAAGTCGCTACATCCAATCAAAATTAATTTTTTTTTTTTTTAAATTTAAACACTGTTTTTGCATAGTCGAGACTAGGGAAGCACACAACTTGAATGGACTGATACATAAGCATTTTTCTACTGTCGGTCATTGTTTATACAAATAACTTTCACTTAAACACACCGGCAATGGCTCCCTTCTAGTACGTAGTCAAACTTTCGATGTTCAACTTACAAAGTATCCCCTTTTAAGTTAATTAGCTCCACCATTTTGACCGATCTACAATGCACCACTGTTACTCGTATTTACACGAAGTTAGCATTATGTCGCTAGGACAAAGCATTACAATATTTGTTCAATCCGCCACGTTGTAGATAGGATTATCGTATCGGATCCTTAGAGAGTTGGGTTGGGTAGGGGGACACATTGGAGGCCAATGGTCATTGGAGGCCAGAGGTCTAAGGCGTGCCCACTCCAACAAAAAATTGGCTGGCGAACATGATTAAACTACAGAATGTTAAGGAATAGGAAAGGAAGTATTAGGTCGGTACGTCATATTACAACGTCAGTACTAAGAGAAGACAACAACAAAAAAATGCAGTATACTTACCTTTTTCAGTTTTATCCTACTGAACCAGTAATCAACGTTAAATGCACTGGTCTCGGCGAATGATTAATATTTCTTGGGGGGGTATAGATGACGTCAGCCGGAAAATGGGTAATATATTTTGTGAAAACAAAGCATTTAATACAAAATATCAAACTTTAATTCATAAATTTATTCGAAATTCGTACATATTCTCGTTGTAGTAGATCCACTGAATAAATATGATTCTTATGTTTTATTACATGACAAACTCCGTAAACTTTAATTGCCTGTCCCATATCTGAAAAGTGCCTTTATGAAACGAAAGTATGACGTGGTTCATTACATAGAAGTAATATAGCTGATAAAAGAACCCACACTGAAATGAAACTCCGGTTTGGTCGGTTTTATTTATAGCACAGCTTATGCGGTGACGAACTCGTGCAGCATTGTTTGAATTGTGTGGCAGTGGTATTAATAGGATTCTATCGATTACTTAAATGTTTACTTATAAGAATATTTAAAACCATGCATTGTCATTCTTCAAATATTTAATCTCCCATGCTGATGTAAACTTCCTCATATGTTTATGTACTATGTTTTATGTGAGACCCTAGTACTAATATTAGTACCTTAGTCCTTTTGTGGACGGTACTATCATGAGTCTATGTGTGTTACTGGAGCAGCCGGGTGTTTTTAGCCTAATATTAAAAATTTTGAACATGTTTTTTGATATATTATGAAATAAATTGAGTAGTCCTCTTATAATACTGGAAAAATCGCAAATCATTGTAGAAATAGTGGTAAAATCTCGTTTACCTTACTTATCCGATATTTTCGTTTTTATCGTTCGCCATATTATTTCAAATAATGCCTACTTCCGTTCTCAACCTCGTTTGTTTGTGTGCCATATAAAGACGTTAATGCCTTATTTGGAAACGTAAACAGATCGTAGTAAAAAAAATATATGGCGTGATTTTGAGTCTGAAATTCTGCGCATTAAAAGTAAATACGGTTTACCGGTGACTTTGAAATACCACCAAGAAGCAATTATTTTCTCAACAAAACCATTTTCCGCAATATATGCAAGTATACATGTTCTCGCGTTATGTCATTTAACAACTAATACCATAGAGTAGAATATCCATATATAGTCTAACAGGCCTTATCTAGAAAAGGGGTCACGGCGAGAATCTCGCGTTATCTGCCATTGTAGACACGGCGAGGTTAGCATAACTATGTTAATTTATTTTACCGTGTAAGGGCTTAATAAGTTCAAAATAAGACAAACTTCTTTGACAAAATGATTATACTTATTTAGTAGATTTCTAAACTAATTGTGTTTCTGATTTAAGTGAGGATTATTTTTGATCCATTACATGTATGGGATCAGTTCGTAGCCTCAACCACAACAAAATAAGTTGAGGCTACAACATGGTAGCTAGTGAGACCCATGAAAATAGCTCACATGCGGTAATCAGACGTGGCTGTATTGGACTCTTGGAATAGGCCATTTTTTGAGAAATTTCTCGCAACAACTTGAAATTCCAAATTTTTGCGCTCTTTCTCCAGAAATAGCATGCTCGTTGGATCTAACTTGGAATAGCCATTTCTCGAAACAATTTCTTGCAACAACTTGGAATTCCAAAGTAATCAGTGTGTGTGTGTGTATGTGTGCGTGCGTACGTGTGCTCTATACTTTGAAATTACATTAAGTATAGGAATGCTCTATACTTTTGTAAATTCTAAGAATTACTCTGCTATCTAATTATTTCATATTAGTTTTCAAAGATTTACCTATGTTTCAAATCTACATATTTATTTACTCTATTTTTTCATGGCATTTTTTTTAAAAATAATAATACTTGAAATTGAAATATGCTTGAAAAATATTTAAATTTGAAATATATGTTTGAAAAAATATTTGTACTTGAAATATGTTTCTGAAAAAGATTTAATAATATAATATATTTAAAGTTTTTTTTATTTATTTATTTAGCAATTGATATTATTTCTTTTTATTATATTTGTAATAAGTATGATTTTGTGTTGCTGGATAAGACTGAATCAAAACATTTTGTTTAAGAATGATGCACAGACATATCTGTAAAATAGACAGTCAATGAGGAAACTTATTAATTGATGGTGTTATGTATATGTGATTAAATTGCTTATTTAATTGCAATAAATATTTTTCTCAGATTCGGTATTCTATTTTTAGTAGTGAGATATATTTTTATCACAAATTTATTTACTTAAGACGAAATAGTAATACGTGACAACTGACATTGAGTCCTTCTTACCTTGGTAACAAAATCAACAGGAAGTTAATGTGATTGGTTAGCATCACGGACATACTTTCTTTGCGTGATCAATGTTTGTAAACAGCCTTTTTGTGATTGTTTTTTTTAAGTGGAGTGACATTGGCTTACGTGTGAATTTCAGGGTAATAATAGAACACATAACCAATCTCGCGAGATTTGAAGTGATGTTTTGAGTTTAAATACGCATTATTAATAATGATTTGGGCAGAGTCATTCAAAACCTTGAAGGAACAAAGTGTATTTATTTTAAATTTGTTGCTAGAATATTTTATTCTTCGTCTGATTTTGGATTCAATAATTTATTCTCCTGGACACTCAATAAGTTGACTTTCTTATTAAAAAATTACGAAATATATTCATGGAAAGTTTATTCTGGGATTATTCTGAAACAAAGGTTGTGATTCAAGTGAGGAATTGTTGATATTCATGCATTGGACGTCATCGCCCTCCATATTATTACGTCGTCGGGACTCGAACCTGGATTCTTATAGGACTATTTAGTGATAGGACTTGTGTTTTTATTCTCAGAATCATATTTGGATTCTGTTCACAAACTGTAAGAACTATTTTCCAATTTTTACATTGTTATCTAGGGAAACAATTTGTTTTCTTAAAATATACAAAGCTTGTTGGTTTTCACTCTTTTCTTTGTTACTGAGTACAAGCCCTTGTCATGTAACAACGAAAATAGAGAACTCGTCCGAGATATATAAAATTTGTTTAAATATTTCAGAAATATGTTTTTGAAATTTAAATTTCGTCTAGTTTCTAAATCCCAAGTACTATTTTACATTTTGTTTGAAATGTTAAGTGAAAACAACAGGCTTTCATTTACAATGTCATCAAAAGTGGAAACATTTCTATCTAATCCGACTGAACAGCAGTTGGATAGTCTTAAGAAAGATGGGTTGCTTGAACATGCAAGAAGTACGTTCTTTCTGAAGCAAAATCTTTTTTAACGAAACGAGAAATTAAAAAATATTTTGATCCAATATTTGGTAGGGAAATGTGTTCTTGATAAAAATGTTTTGGCATCAGTCAGTAAGACTTTTACAGACGCTGACGTTAAAGCAATGAAAATAAAAATGAAATGTAAAATGGATGTAGAGTTAAGGAGGCTTGAGCTTCAGGAAAAAGAGAAAAGAAGATGCAGCTTCAAGAGAAGCAATTGCAATTACAATTTGAAAAAGAAGAGAAAGAGAACAGGTGAGGGAGAAAGATAAACAATTACAATTTGAAAAAGAGGAGAGAGAGGGGGAAGAGAGAGAGACAGACAGGAGAGGGAGAAAGACAAACAATTACAATTTGAAAAAGAGGAGAGAGAGAAAGAGAGAGAGAGAGAGAGAGAGAGAGAGAGAGAGAGAGAGAGAGAGAGAGAGAGAGAGAGAGAGAGAGAGAGAAGGATGAAAGGAAATTTCAACCTAGAATGAAAGAAATTGAGCTGGCAAGTGGCATGCACGATTCCAATTCACATAGAGATTCAAGTTTTGACATTTCAAAATTATATTAAGGCAGTTCCTCTTTTTAGAGAAAAAGAAGTAGACAAATATTTTCATCGTTTTGAAAAAAACTGCAGAAAATTTGAAATGGTCAAGGGAGTATTGGAATCAGTTATCACAGTGTGTACTAGTTGGTAAAGCTAGTGATATTTACCATTCCCTGTAAGTACAACAGGGTTCAAATTATGATTTGGTTAATGAGTGCATATTAAGGGGTTATGCGTTAGTCCCTGAGGCGTATCGGTAAAAATTCAGAAACTATAAAAAAAAAGAAACTAGGCAGGCCTATGTTGAATTAACTAGAGAAAAAGAAGTGTTTTAAGAGTTGGTGCTTAGCCAAGAAAGTTGAACATGACTATGAAAGTCTTGAACAACTTGTGTTGCTTGAAGAATTCAAAAACTGTGTTTCTAATAATAACAAGAATCATCTTGAAGAGCATAAGATTGAAACCTTAGAGAGTGCTGCTTTTGCTGCCGATGAGTACATCTTAACATATAAAGTTCCTGTTGTAAGCAAAACATTTACTCAGTAGTCTTCTGTTAGGAAGGTATTTCAGCCTAATACGACTCTCAAAAAAATCAATCTTGCACAAATTCTAAAAATCAAGCCTTTGAGAAACTTGATTTAAAATCCTTGTCTCTGCCTACGTGTACCTATCGCAAGAAAAAAAGGACACGTCATTTTAGATTGCTTCAAATTGAAATATAGGCATTGTAATCAAGATAAACCTATTCCAAATGCTCTTATTTCTAAGAGGTCAATGTCACGGTCATGTATTGAAAGCAATATATTTGTTGGGTCTAATAAGCCCCAGTCTGATTTTATTATGGAGAATTATGAACCATTCATGTCGACGGGTTCTATATCACTCTTGGGTGATTCAGCCAATCTTATCATTTTTTCAAATTTTTAAGGGTAACAGGAGCTTTTCAGAATCTTTTAGTGTCAAGTGTTTTGCCTTCTTCTGAGAAGTCCTGTTCTAATGAGAGTGTTTTCATTCAGGGAGTAGAGTGCGGCTTTGTTTATGTTCCTCTCCATTATGTAAATTTGTCATCAGACTTATTTTTAGGACCTATGACTGTCGGCATAGTGTATCCTACCCATTGAGGGCATTCATTTTTTTTTGCTAGGCAACGACCTAGCTGGAGACAAGGTTGTGGTTAATCTACTTTTTGTAAATGACAAGCCTTCTTTGGATCAGAAACTTGATCCAATTGAAAAAGAATACCATGAGCTATACCCAGCTTGTGCAGTTACAAGAGATATGTCAAAGAAAGCTCTTGAGAATGATTTTCATAGGAAAGATATTTCTTTAGCTGACACGTGTATTGGTCAGGCTTTTGACGAGGTCACTTTCACTTCGAATATGAATCAGTCGGGTGTATTAATCACAGTGATCCTCTTTTAAATATTCATTATCTTTTATCTAATCAGGGTGATAAACGACAATCGTCGAACAGAAAAAAATCCTGAGATCTCCTGTTTGTTTTAGAGGGCTGTTAGTGAAACTGAAGCAACTGAAGTACCTATCTGTTACTTCATTAAAATGGAATTCTTATGAGAAAATGGAGACATTTTGAGGTACCTACTAATGACGAATGATCAGTGAACTATCATATTGTAGTTTCAAAATCTTACAGACAGGAAATACTTAGTTTGGCCAATGAAACTCCTCTGACTGGTTATTTAAGGATACGTATAACGTATAACAAGATCTTAACTCACTTCTATTGGCCAAAATTCAAAATTGATGTTAGCAAATTTTGTAGATCTTGTCATACTTGTCAAATGGTAGGAAAACACAATCAGATGATACCTAAGGTTTCATCTGCAACCTGCATTTGACAAACCATTTAGCAGAATTAAGGTAGATTGTGTTGGTCCCTTACCTAATACCAATTCAGGCAACCAATATTTGTTGACCATTATCTGTACGTCAACAAGATTCCCAGAGGCAATTCCTTTGAGGAATATTAAAACCAAAACTATAGTAAAAGCTTTAATAATTTTTTTAATACTCATTTTAGTCTTCCCAAATCTGTCCAATTGGATCAAGGGTCAAATTTCATGTTTGGATTTATCCAGCAAGAAATGCACGAATTGGACATTAAGCGATTTAAATCGTCTGCCTATCATCCCGAGAGCCAAGGGGTCTTAGAAAGATTTCATCAGACTTTAAATAACATGATTCGATTTTATTGCTTTGATACTAGCAAAGATTATGATAAAGGCATTAATTTACTTTTATTTGCTGTAAGGGAGTCCGTTCAGGAATCTTTAGGATTCGGTCCCTTTGAACCAGTTTTTGGACATACTGTGTGTGGACCTTTAAAATTGTTGAAAGATAGACTTATTTCCAATGAAGATACTGAGCTCAATCTTCTTGACTATGTTTCTGAGTTTAAGTACAAATTGTCAAAGGCTTGTGAGGTCGCAAGAGCTAATCTGCGTATTATTCAATCCAGAATGAAATCAAGATATGATAAAAACTCAAGAAATATGAGTTATCAGCTTGGTGATAGAGTTCTAGCTCTCTTGCCCATTCCACAAAATCCCCTTCAGGCCAAGTACTACGATCCATATACGGTTGAAAAGATTGTAAATGATTAAAATTACATCATAAATACTCCTGGTAGGCAAAAACAAAAATAACTTTGCCACATTAACATGTTAAAGGAGTATATTGAACGAGATAGCCAAGTAAATCATACAATTAGTTAGTGGTATCTGTCCCACAAGCTGAGGATTTATGTAAAGAAATTCAATTGGACACCGTTTAACTTGGAACACCAAATCTTCGAAATTTGGAAATTATGAAATATCTAGACCAGAATCTTTGACATTTTCAGCAAGAAGAAAGAAATTAACTTAAACAGTTATTATTCTAATATGAACACTTGTTTCCAGATAATCATACAAGGACAAACAACATTTTTCATGACGTTGAAATTGTTGATTCAAAACCTGTAAAACAACACCCATACAGGATGAACCCTCGCAAACAGGAATATTTGAAAAAGGAAATTCAGTATTTGCTTGAAAAGGAATTCATAGAGCCCAGTAAAAGTGATTGGTGTTCACCATGCATACTTGTTCCGAAACCGGATAAAACTTTCAGTATATTGCACTGATTATAGAAAGGTAAACAGCGTGACAAAACAGGTTCATTTCCGTTACCAAGGATAGATGATTGCATTGATAAAATAGAAAATGCCAATTGCATCATTAAATTTGGCCTTCTAAATGGATTTTGGCAAATTCCACTTACGGAAAGAGCGAAATAAATTTCGGCCATTGTGACTCCAGATGGACTCTACCAGTACAAAGTAATGCCGTTTGGGATGAAGGGTTTTCCAAGTACGTTTCAACAATTGATGAATATGATTACTTCTGGTCTAGATAATTGTGACGTTTATATTGATGACATCATTATCTACATCGACACCTGGAAAGAACATCTAGCCACGATTCAGAAATTCTTTGAAAGACTCACTGATGCTAATTTGATAATCAATTTATCAAAATGTTAGTTCTGCCGTGCTTGTCTGACTTTCTTAGGATAATGTTATTGTTAATAGAAATGAACAAGGAGAGTGAATAGATTGATCTATTTCTTTATTTTGACCTTTAGTCGTGTACATGACATCATGCTTTGTGGTATATAATGAGTTGCTTTTTTCATAGTACCGTTAGTTGGGCGCATAGGGTGGCTGAGTGGTCAATGGTGTTCGTCTTTATAGATCACTGACAGCGCATCTGTGTGGTGTTCGAGTTCGAGTCTTGGGCTTATCCAGTATGGGTATGTGAGGCAGATTGCCAGTAGCTTCCCTTAGGTTGGTAGTTCTTCTGGAGTTTTCCCAGGTTGTTCTTCCGCTATATATAGTGGCTGCCATGTATTGCCTATTGTGTGTTGAAAAATGGCAATAAACTCAACATCAACAAAAGCACCAATAATTTGGTGTAGGTTTATGAGTCATATCTGAGCAGTATATTCATAAATAGTTCACTTTGCTATATTGTTTCGGGCATTTGATATAAAATATTTTCAAACATCAATAGTTTGAACACAAAATAAAACAAAATTAGCTTACACCAAAATTTTCTTTACTAAATTAAGAAGAAAAAATCTAATTCTTTCAAAACGTGAAGTGCATGTATGCGCGCGCATGTTTTTGTGTGTGTATTGGATTTTTAACACTACTTTCTTAATGCTGATCGCATATCTATGCATCTGTTAGCACCAGTTTTATGTCTTTGATATGACTCGCTCGGGGTTTGAACTCGCGACCTTCCAGCATCCTAACCAATAGGCCACCGGTACAGTAAAAAGATTTGCGCAGAGGTCACGTATTTATTTTTCTCTAAATAAGAAAGACCATTTTCATTCTTAACTTGCATCAGAAGATCATGTTATTATTATTATTATTATTATTATTATTATTATTATTATTATTATTATTATTATTATTATTATTATTATTATAAAATGATTGGAATGTAAAAACTGTTACGGTCAAAGCACAGTCCAGTTGCTTTAATCAATATTTTTCTTTGCACATGTACTTTAATGGTTGCAATTCTCTTTACACTAAGTTTTTGGTCGGCAATATTTTCAAAAATATTTTTTCTGACCAATGAAAGTTGGGACACAAAATTGTAAAATATTTTCATGTACTTTAAATCTTGTGACACCTTAGACGTGATTGGCAGATTTTATTGATCGTAATGCTATTTTTGGAAGAAAATAAGGTTGGTGGTTGTTAGTTTCCTACCAAAGCATTCAGTTGCATTTGTTTCTTAAATGGACGATACAGCTTGTCTAGTTCATCCACGAACAAATATTATAAACTATTAGCTAAAGCTTGTAAAAGCGAGATCACATTGTTAACAAAATAGTTCCTAAAAAAAACTCTTCAAATGTAGGAAACGTGTCGTGTAATATGAAGCCAGTATGGACAAAATACTGGACGATCCCGACATGTAAGATAACAGAGAGCAAATGAGTATATGATAATTTGCTTTACTGTGTTATGATGTATATATTGTACGTATGTTAAACTACTGTATTTGTATCGTACCAAACCAATGTATTGTATTGCATTATATTATATTGTATTGTAATGTCTTGTACTGTATTGTATTATATGAGAATTTTAAAACTGTCTTCTTTAGAACTAAACAATTTTTATAATATCCCGCATAAAAATCTAAAGAGTAAAAGAACGGTAGAGGCAAGAAATAAATTTAGACCGAGATCGGTTACAAAATTTATAATTACATCTTTTTTAATTTCGCTTATAGTGAATTTCCGATCAAGTCGACTGATTGGGACGGTTCTAGCAAATATTCCGGCAGTAATTAACAGGAAAGAGCTTAGTTTTAATGTACAAAAACTCAGAAACAGAAACGCTCAATAATAAATTTACAAGTGCACTGCAATGATTACATTATTGAGCAATCGAAAAAATGCAAGAATAATTTTCCTTCTAATGGGTGCGTCGCCATTTTAAACTCACTCAATTACCTTCCTTAATTTGTTTTTACTTCGAAATAATTCTAATTAATTTAGCTTTTATTTTTGGAGAAATACTATCCAAAAAGAAAACCTGATTAATGTTGATGACTAATGCATTAGTTAATATGCCTGTTAAAATGAACAAATACACAAACAAGGCATATTGTCTGTTGATCAGACATATCAGCAACAGTAGACGACATAATTGAATTCCTTGTCACTAAATATCATACCGAGTTGCCACGGTATTGTGCTCTTATCTTCGATATTTTGCTTATCTTTTTGCTAAATTTTTTAAGATATTAATGATATAAAAGTGAAGAATCAACAATTAAAATACACTTACCAGACGAAGGCTGGCATACAACAAAAGTTTTAAATGAAAACCTGGAGTAAAAAAACCCTCTTTATTCATCCAGATAAAATTCACAGCACAGCTTACGTCAGGATATATATATATATATATATATATATATATATATATATATATATATATATATATATATATATATATATATATATATATATATATGCATATGTGTTAATCATTATCGACATAAAGCCCCTTTCAGTACGATTATATCTAATATTTACATTTAGGCCGTTACGTCATCTCTTTATCCAGTCTTGACTACATCACTACGCAAGAACCCAGTAGGAGTGAAAACGTCTACGTCAGATTATTTTGTTCTACTGGTGGTCTAAGTGAACACAATTAGGTCATTCATTTGAATAGTATCGAAAAGATATGTGCAATTCAATGGCTCAACATTTCTCACCTACTGGTTGAGGTTCGCCAGAGCGTTTAGGAGGGCGTCGTCTGTATCTCTGCAGACGTCTGAAGCTGTCCACCGGCAACACTTACATGCCGTGATCCGACCTGTTTCAATTGATATTAGCGCAGAAACAACGCCGTCTGCATCAGCACACCAAGTGTCAGGTCGTTGTCGAGCGCAATTGGCAGTGCAATGTTCTCGTCAGACAATTTCCGAACGGAGAGTAGTAGCCGACGCCACGGGCAAGGCGCAAGAACGCGAACATCCACACGAACCAAAACCACCCAATGGGTCACGCAGTTCTGCGAGTTTCCGAAGTTGACAATGTCGACCTTTGTACACCTCGCCATTGGCAGACGCTCCAGCTCGTTGCGTGTGCAAACACCGGAGTGTGTTCGGGTTTAGCGAGCCGGAACCGCATAAAGTTGGAAGTGGTGCTTGCCGTCGCCCTAGGCCCTTTCCTCCGAAGCTGCGGTTGATGGACTTTACGGCCAGCCAAGCCAAGGCGCATAGTGGTGGCCTTGAAGGTAACTTGAAGGCGGTCACAGTCGCCTTGGCAACAATAGCCAAGGACATGAGACGAGCAAATAGGGAAATCAAAAAGGATACCAAACTTCTTTGCGATCAAAGACGGCACTGAAAAATGCTTTTCGGGCCACCCGTATACAAGTGTCCAGAGTGGCTTTCACCATTATTGGACGCTAGAGATGGCCCGCAGCCTTTCACACCGGCCAATCTTCCAGGCTGCGAGTTATTCCATTTGTTAGAGGGTGAGGAATTCAAAATGTCTTTTTGTATTGCATAACATGCATGTATGTGATACGGGATGGACATCAAATCTTTTTACTGTGGGAGCTTGTAAAACCGTCTTTAGTCCAACATGGCGAGAGAAGGATTGAACACGTGATCGTCTCATGTTCTTTGTTATACATAACATATATTCCATATCTCTGGAAATCGGCTAAACAAATTTTCAATAAATCTATCCAGTGATGGAACTGATCAATAGAAAAAAATTCTTCCAGAGATGCTGAAATCAAACTTCCTAGAGAAAAGTATTTGTAGGTTCGAAATATTGCTGCAATCGATAGTCATTGAATGTATTTTTTGTATCCAATACCCAAAAGTGGCCAAACATTTCACTGATTCGTCTTATTAAAAATCGTCTTTTCATGAGTGTTGGGGGTAACCCTCAAAAGAGATAATTTTATTGACGGTGACGATGGGCAATCTTTATACTGTCTAAGATTGCGTCCCATTTTTGCGGCAGGCTTTCCTACACGATACGGTCTGTTTATGTGGAAAGAGAAGAAAAAAACTCATTGGTGTCCACTCGCCAGTCAACCATACCTTTTGTCTGGTTCCTGCAGCTGATGTTGCTGCTGTTCTCTGCTTCTGAAGTCTGTACTTCATGTCGATTCTTCTTCTTTCTTGGTTTCTTTTATGAAGACCTCTTCTACCAAGTCTTGGCTTTTGCTAATATACATGCATTCCCTGTCTCTTCAGGTTTCGGTATCAGGTTTTGCCTGACACGATTTAAATTGACATAAGCTTAGTTTACCTTGGAGAGTCTTTAAGGCATGTTCATTGATAGACGAGTCAAAACTAGAAGGCTAGACTGTTGTTGTTGACTGGGTACCGACTCGCTTTATATGGTACAAACCTGGACGCGATAGAAATCTTACTGGTGAGGTATAGAGAAAGTAAAAAAGAAAGTATATTCACAGTGATACACACGTTTTATTCAACAAACAACTAATAACTAACAATTAACATTATTTTTGACAAGGTTGACAAAGTTGTGAAATCATGTCAGATTTTCACTCAATGAAGTTATGAGGCCATTCGGAATAGGTAGTGTTGCAAGAGTGATCATTTCTGTCCTCAGTTAACCACTCTGGAGATCTATCGTATCAAAACTCTCTTAGCATATACATTTTCTAGCTAAAGACAGATATAGCTCTCACAAAACCATCGGTCTACTTCCTCATCTTTTCTAGAAGAGTTACGATCAAAATAAGTTACTAAATGTTCTAAAGAATATCCCATACTGCGTTGATAAAGAAAATGCACACACTATTGTCCACACAGCGTAAAATCTGTGCTTTGTAATTTCACATTCTTTCTGGGCATTTCAACTCATAAAGTCAATGATGACGTCTTCCAAAATGGATAATCCATACGAATCAAAATATTGCGCACAGTACTCTTTTGGGAAGCAGGCGGCTACCCAGTGGGTTCCTGGGAGATGACTGTCGTGGGTGTTGATGACATAAAGTTGATGGTCTTCAGGTTTGCGATTAGGTACTTCATCTTTAGTGTCTTTGACAGGATTCCAAGTAGCAATATACGAGCTGTTGTTAAAAAAGTACTACAGTTCACAGGTATCCATTATTTTTTTCATAGGTAATGATACGTCATCAATTCAATCCTGACTTTTTGCTTGAAAATCTCTGACAAGTAACTGATTCTTCGCCTTGTTTCCCAACTCTGGGCTAAGAGTGTTTTGATGCGATAGATCTCCAGAGGGGTTAACTGAGGACAGGAATGATCACTATTACAACTACCTATTCTAAAATGAGACTCCAAGCCTCGTCCAGATACTCGTACAATTTTTCTTCTTGGCTCATCAACATATATTGATCGTGTTGCATTTGAATTAGATGGTCGTTTTGACATCCATAGCGATCTTTCTTGATAAATTCCGTAATTTTATACGACGGGTGTTTGGAAAAACACGACACTAAATATTGTTCTAGTTCTGGCTTGCTGGACTTGACCACTACCTCCTACTCTTCGTCTTTGTCTTGGGTTTCTGCTTTCACTGTATCCTCCCATTCCATTTCCTTAGATTCTTCACTTTTCAAAGTTGGATAAGAGTCTTCCATAGTTTCTAATAATCTGTAATGATTTCTCTGGAAGTGTTGATTTCTATGGTAGTATCGAATTCGGCATACAGGATGACGTTCACCGTCTCGGTGAGAGCTTCTGCAAACTGAAAAGTTTCACACGCAGTTGACCGGATTGTATAGGGTGGAAATGTCCCTCGTCGATGCCTTGGTCTGGAGTGAAATCAAAGGCCCACATAGTGTAAACTCGTGCAAAATTCCGCGACTGGTATTGGTTCCTAGCTGTCCGGTAGCTTTGTACAGGGACAAGTACGATCTAAAGTAATTCTTCATGTTAAAGTTAGGTTCGAAGGGTCTTGCCATCGCGACTCTCTGTAGTTCTTAAACTTGAAAAAAATTTGATCGTGGGCTTCATTGATTGCTGCCTTGCTAATAATACCAATGATAAAACGTTTGGGTAAATGTCCTTGGTACAGATGATCATCGATCTTGGATCGGAGTCTAACAGCAATGATGAAAGTTTTCACTTCTAAACGTCGCATCGGATATTTTCCGGGTTGTTCTGCTCAAGGTGTGACTGATGCTGTTTCCCGCTTTAGGTAACTAAAGTCTGGCTTCTTAGATAATGGTTTTGTACTCGTTGGCATGAGCCATCAAATGGAAAGCGGTACTGCTACGATTCAATCTCAGACGAATATCCACACCGTTCAGCAAATACTTGTCTTGCAACAACATGTCCAAATGCAAATGATCCGTCCATTCTAATCTACCTCCTTGCAGTTGTTCATTCAACGGTCGTTAAAGCCTACATTGTGAGGATCGTCATCTGCTGTCAGGGCCGTGTCGTTGACCTTGTCCTTGTCCTGCGGTGTCAGGTTTTCAAACCACGCAAGCATCCAGATGAGTGTTTTTGGCCAATTTTCCGTACATCAAAAGAGTTTCAAGGTACGTTCGATAAGGGTAAGTATCCATGCTGCTGATGACCAGTTTGTTATTCAAGTACAACTCCACTTCGCTGAAAAAGGAATGCATGAAATTGTTGAAGGGAGCTACACTAGCATAGACTCCCGGATTGGTGTTGTCCGTTTTGATGATTTTCATTTGTAGATGGAAGTAACTGGTATTCAGTTCGATGTAATCTTCGGCTTGTCCTTTATTTCAAACTCGATGGGAGGTGAATCCACCAAAGAGGAGATGGGATGAAATTCGACCCATTAGGATTCTTGTATCATCATCATGGTGGGTGGCATGGCAAACAGATCCAGTTTGGTTAAGACTTGTACTTGAAATTTATCTCCAGTGCTTTAAACAAGACCATTTAATGAGCATTGAGACTAATGTGCGATAGGCTTTACTTTGTTGAAACACATTTTGAGTAATGTAAATGACACTGGTATTACTATGATGCCTTTTGCGCGTAAAAACAGTTTAATGTCTTCTTCGTCTTTTCCTAACATGTCGTCGAAGATGACCAGATGGGTCTGACGAGGTTCAGACACGATCACGTCGTTTTCGCCAGGAATGCCTTGCACAAACGCGATGGATTCGCCTTGGCTTTCTCTCAGAAGGCTGTACGCCGATTGCCACTCTTTGTAACACCACACGATTCGTTGTGGTGGACGATCGATCAAGCGTTTGACAAATTCGGTTTTACCTGAATCACTAGGTCGGGCAATGAGCATGCTAAAGATATGGCAAACAAACAAAGCCTCGCAAATGGCACGATCTAAGTGTTCGTCAATGACTTTGAAAGTGGGGTAAGAGGGAGCAGAGACAGTAGAGTTAGCCATGTAAGGAATGTCACTTTTGACACGAAGACAGACAAGACAAGAGTTTTTATACTTTTATCAGGACATGTTTATTGTCATCTTTAATTGTAAAAAAATGGAAGACAAAATACATAAAAGCCAAATAGTTAAGTATATGAATAAGAGACACGTCAAAAATATCGTAGTTGAATATAAACAAGTCTCTGTACAACATGTTTCGTGATAAAAATGTGATTTTTAGGGACAATGTGTAATGTTATTAGAGTCTCTATATTTGGCACAGTTACAACGAGGTCTTCTCGAAATTGCCTTTTGGTAATGTCGATGACGGTCATGTCCTGAAGAGAGTGGTTTTCCTCAGTGAGTGACTCTTCTTCTTCTTCTTCTTCGTCTTCTTCTTCTTCTTCTTCTTCTTCTTCTTCTTCTTCTTCTTCTTCTTCTTCTTCTTCTTCTTCTTCTTCTTCTTCTTCTTCTTCTTCTTGTACAATCACTAACAGGTTTGAAAGCTACATTTTCACTGAACTTTTAAAGTCAGGATTACAAAACTTACGCATAGAACGATAGATCTTTTATCGAAGCCTCGAATACCCAACTTTTCCAGCCACGTACATCTTTCCAGTGAGAATGTAATTCACATGCTACAAACACATCGTCATACACATCTTCAGGATCCAATCTGGTTCCTAAACGACACTTCAATGACGAGGCCCCACTAAAAGTAGGTAGAGACAATCCGAAGATCATTGCGCATGCTCCAGGTAAGCGGAATATTTCTTCTCCCACACGTGAAGTGACACACCGCAATTAGCGCAATTGACATTATCCCCTTCGCCCAAGTAGATAAATCCGGCTCTGGCCACTTCTTCGGGAGTAGACCCTCCAAGATATAGTCAATTGATATGTATTAGTTGTTTGTTGTATAAAAAAATTGTGTTTTAAAAACAAAAACGTGTCTGTAGTTTGTTTTCCTAAAATCACTGTGAATATATTATGCTAATATTCTCTCTATCCCTCATCATGACATGAGTTATCATAGAGTTCCGACACAATAAACACCCAGTAGGGATGTTTGCTATCGCGTCCGCGTATGTACCATATAAAGCGAGTCTGTCTCCAGTTTGGCCATCCAC
The DNA here is from genome assembly GCA_016746295.1 of Potamilus streckersoni. Taxonomy (NCBI): domain Eukaryota; kingdom Metazoa; phylum Mollusca; class Bivalvia; order Unionida; family Unionidae; genus Potamilus; species Potamilus streckersoni. Next base: position 21,315 of record JAEAOA010001131.1, read on the forward strand.
TGTTGACTCATCCACCAACGAAGATTCCTTCCACACTAGCCAAGCTGAACGAAGCTTATGTGAATTTACACCGTTTTAAGCAAAACCTGATACCGATGCCTGATGAAATAGACAATGTCAGGATATTAACAATAACCAAAAACCTGGCAGAAGAAAGAACACGAAGAATGGTACTGAGAAGTACTAACTTCAGAAGCAAAGAGAACAGAAGCAGCAACAGCAATAGCAGACATCAAGCAGAAGGTTTTGTTTACTGCCGTGTGGATACTAGAGAGTTCTCCATCTCTGTCCGCAGAAGCAGACCCTATCGTGTAGGAAAGCCTGCTGCCAGATGGGGACGCAATCTTAAACAGTTAAAAGATTGTCATCACTCCCCATCAGCAAAAACATCTCTTTTCATGGCTACCACAACACTCTAGAAAAGAAAGACTATTCCAGTCGACGATTTCTGTGAATTTGTAGTAGTGTAACTATAAACACTCCTTTATTGATGTGTGTGTGGGTTTTTTTACGTTTGCGTTCGTCTGTGTGGATAGTAGAGTGTGTGTGTTTGAATGCCTACGCGTACATTTGTGTGGACAGTAGATATGGTGTGTTTTATGTTTCCACGTACATTTGTGTGGAGATATATATGGTATGTTTTTTCTTCTCTTCCCGTTTGTGTGGGTAGTTCATATGGTGTGTGTAATGCTTTCGCGTACCTTTGTGTGATAGTAGATATGGTATGTTTTATGCTTTCGCGTAACTTTATGTGGATAGTAGGTATGGTCTGTTTTTTCATCCATTCCCGTTTGTGTGGATAATATAGTGTGTGTTTTATGCGTTGCCGTACGTTAGTGTGGATAGTAGATATGGTGTGTTGTAGGCTTTCGCGTACCTTTGTGTGGATAGTAGAGTGTTTGTATGGGTACGCGTATGTTTGTGAATTGTATGTGTGTGTGTTACTTTACGCATTTACCTATATGGATATTATATAATGTTTTTTTTTTATTCTCGTACTTTTGTTCGTAAGTGTATTGGTCTTTGTTTGTCCCTATAAAACTCCCTTTATCCCTATCAAATTTGTTTCGCCTGCCTACTTGCTTATAGTAGTACGCATTCAGTTCAGCCGCTTACAACACTATTGCCATTATTTCCATAGTTTTGAGTATAGTGACATTGAAGCTTGAAAATCTGAGACTATAAAAGTTGTAGCTATATATAGATTCTACTGTTTTTTAAACAGGAAAGTCATACAAGATGAGGCTGTAATCGGATAGTGGGCTTTTCCAAAGGAATTTCCCACCAGTTGTACTAAAAATAGATGCTAGAGTTTTAAAACAGGAAGGTCATACAAGTTGATTCTATAAACCTATAGTGGGTTTTCCAAAGAAGGAAAGAGAGAAAATAAAAGAAAGGTAAACGGCCCTTTTTAGTGCCACTCATATATCTCGAAAAGATTTACTCTTTCTTGCCTACGAACCCAAAGACCCTTTTCCTGGCCACTTCCTATACCTCGAAAAGATATTTATTCTCACTTTGCCATTTCTTTTTAGTTGTTGTATAGTTTCAGTATGATATATTGAAATTCATCAATCTATGTTTATGTCACATATGTCCTATGTTATTGTCTCTACTGTATTTGTCCCTCCCTAGAGTACGCGCACGTATTTAGGTCAGTCACTTGCCACAGTGTTGTAAGTTCAAGTCATTGCTCAAGTCGTTCCACACCTTGCGTTTTTCATAGTCAATACCATTATGGTGACCATTACATGGATGTTCCCTCTCCACGAAATTCATCAGGAAGTGATTCGTGAGTCGTTCCTATCCCCAGAGATGAAATGACTTAGAAGGTGGTTCTTGCATAAAGAGTGGACATGATGGCCCAAATGTAAACGTACGATATAATCTTACGGCATGTGTTCTGCTCGACTTGCTTTATTTAGTCACGAGTTTCCCGAAATCGGCTCGATGAATTTTCTTTAAACTTTTTCTGCTCTTTGAAAGAGGCTTTATGCAGATACGGTATAAGAGGCATTGAAATCAAAATCATCTAAGTAAGCTTTCCATGATAACAAACTATTGATCTAGCTGATTAACATTTGCGTTTTTCGTAGCCGGTACTCCTAAGGACTGCCTTCGTAAGTGGTCACTATCTCCTAGAAATAAAATATCAATGGAGGGTTCTTTTGTAAAGAGTGGAAGTGATGGACCAAATGTAAAAGCACAATAAAATCTTATGGCATGTGTTCTGCTTGATTTGTTTTATTTAGTCACGAATTTCTCGAAATCAGCTCGACGAATATTCTTTAATCTTTTTTGCTGTTAGAAAGGGGTTTATGTATATTTTAAGATATTCTTGAAACAAACATAGACTAATGGACAGTCACAGACTTTTTCTGTTATATAAAATAATTTGGATAGGGAAAACAAATTAATAAATGAATAAAAAAGGGGAGTACTAAAGTGCGAGAACAATTTCTTTTCGCAAAAAGAATAAATAAGAATTTATTTATTTATTTGTAAAATTTAATATTTTTAAAACGAAAGATAATCACAAAAGTCATTGACTAATGTATTTAAAATTTGAATTTTTATGACATTTTGGTCCTACGACATGTCGGTAAGTTCTGCAGAATGTAATTTGGATTGCTAAAAGAGGACATTAGTTTGAAAATAACTCGTATTTTCTTTACTTATTTATCAAATTCAATAATTCCGGGAAAACGAACCCTAATTTTTTTGTGTTTAAGGATGGAACTAGAATGGTCGTACTACCATCTTCGGCAGAGAAAAAAAAGCAGAAAGGTTCAGAACTACTTTTTTAGCAAATAAAGGTGATTACAACCCAGTAACCATGTAATGGACAGCTTTATTTCTAAATAAAGTGGACTTAATCATGTAAGATCAAGCTATAAGGAACCAACACGTAATCGTCTTTTGTTTTGCAAGTCAATGGAATACCGTATTTTGCTGTTATAACAGCAGAAGACTATAATGGAGTTGTTTTTTGCCAAACCCCTACTTTGTATTAGGACGAATGCATGATTACCCTCATCTAAGACCCTCCTGTTAGTCTAAGCAAAATACGAAAACAGCTTTTTTAATTGAACAACTTCGATTTCGTTTTTATTGTTTACCTGTCAGGTACCTACCAATGAGTCATCATCGTCGTCATGCAAAATAGGATTGGCTTAGAAACGACCATTATGGTCTGCTAGTGTGTTTTTTTTTACTTGCAAGCTCTGGCGGTTTATATTCGTATTTTACACAAAATAAAGTACATTGCACTCCACTATACATAATAGTCACATAAAATGTACTGTAATAACCATTCTAAAATCTCAACCGTGCTAAAATCAACAGTATCAAACTTTTCATATCCATGAAAGCAACATCTTTTATCATCAAAATTACAACGACCAGATTTTATAACACCTGTCTCATTTGTATGACAATATGTTCTTATTGCATCATGTCAACAAACCAGAAAATCCGTCTAACGCAGCTTTATAATTATTAAATCCTATTCACTTACCTACCACATTTTTGTTCCCTTAGTTCGCTTCTTAACTTTATTGTCAGATGCTTTTAAACTGCACATTTTACTCCGCAATCTGATAAACTCTACAAAAGGAACCAAAATTGTTTCGTCGTTGAAATTTACTTTTTATTATCATCACTTTGAAATATGCTGTTTTCTGGGTAATCTAAAAGATAAATATTTCTCGGTTATCATAAAACCCTTAATAAATCTCATCTGATTTTATATTGTACATAAGCGAGTCAGTAACTATAAACAACAGCTCTGCATCAGACAACCTAACCTTGACAAAATCGCAATGAGATTGGTACATTAGCCATTTTGAGATGTCAAGTACTGCCATTCAGAATAAACTGGCTTTTTTAACTTCAGATTTTTCTTTCGTCGTTCAATGGCTACTAAATTTTATTAAATAGTTTCATATTGACAAAATCAACAGATTCAGATGCTGCAAGTTTATTACGACGTTGTACGTCATTGACGACCTCAATATTAACTCGCATTCTAAGATTTCTTATAGTCTTACCAAAGACGCTGTTATACATGAGCATGAAAACGCTCTTTTCGAATACTGTTTTGGCAGCTGCTCGTCGTGTTGCATTTGAGTCTATATAACCCTTCATCCACAATGACTGATTAAATTTTAGCTCACGATGAACATTTCTTAATTTTGCCCATGATTAACTGCATGTTTTACACTTTTATAATGACAAACGTATCTCCGTTTGTCAAGCAGATTAGGAACTAATTTTTGGAACAAAAGATTTACCACTTGTGTTAGCACTAGACAAATAATTTCTGTTTTTCTAATAATACACTGTAATCAATCACCATCGTCTCTGGACAGAATGCATAGTTGTTATGCTTGCCATGAAGCTCACCAGAATGGTCAATATCAACTTGTATGAGATAGATTGCATCATCTAGTATAGTTTTATCAGTTTCATAAAAAACCTTTTTTTACTTATTTACCTAGACCGACCAATCGGTATAAATTTCGACATGGAGTAACCATACAAATTATTATCAGATAGGTTTTAAAACTTGGAGATCTCCTTTCGGAGTCGGGTAGATATTTATTATTAACCCTTCCATATTGTGTTATGTATGACACTTATTCTGCCTCGGATTCCAAGTTCTATAAAGTTTAACATATCATAGTCTGTTAACAACTCCAGCTTTTTTATTGTGTTTGAATAATGCACCCAACTTATTCCGAATGCCGAGTCGTACCAAGCTGGGTCGAGTCCGAAGTTTTCTGCGCTGATAACTCTGAAATTTGTAAATATATTTGCGACTAACAGAACGTATATGAAAAAATATATGTCATGATAATCTCCTAAGTTTTTACAGCCAAAAGAGTCCCAAATCGATTTTACATAAGCATAATTATTGTCAGAACATTCAAGATTTAACGTAGAATACAATTTGTCCCGGTCAAGTAGACACGTTTCAACAAATTTATTCCAATCATTAAGATACTTGTCGGGAAAAATTCCTTTTCGTGTTAAAAACTGTGAGTAATTTCACAGAAATATTCAATCATATTATTAAATTTACTGCAGCCTTTTACTAACTCGTCTAGCAATGCTGCCATAAACTAAAGACTATTATCTTATCTTGCGTAGTGTCACAGACATGTACTTTTCAGTGTTATTTGGGATGCACATTTATGTTCTTGTTATCAAATTTCAGACGGTTTGTTATATTCTTATTACTGAACTCTTCAACTATAATATGAGCGTCATATCCTCTGAAATTGTGAAATACGACAGGAACGAAATCTGGTACGGTATATTTTACGGTATATATATGTTCTGGACCACGATGCTTTCCAGTAATATGTCAGTGATTTTAATACTCTATCTTACAGAAAAAGAGTCTTCCCGCAAATACAGCATATTTCCGCTCTATTAAATTTAGCTTCTTATTTTACTGTTTGTGGTTTCATTTTTTCTGTCTTAGTGGTTAGTATCAAGATAAGATCAATATTGTAGATAAGATAACCAGAAACCTGGATCCTTTCCACGGTAAATCCTTACTGGATTTGATAAAGATTTTTCAGCAGAATAAACGACTTTATACACCTCTCCACATGGAATATACTTGTCGAAGACTTATCAGGATTATTTTCTGCTCCAGACACTGGAAGCAAAATGGACTAGGAATCTGCATATTCTATAAATAGGCACTTTCATCTTGTGTCTGTTATTGGTATATTGTAATATTTTTCATCTTTGTCAGGCATATATATATATATATATATATATATATATATATATATATATATATATATATATATATATATATATATATATATATATATATATATATATATATATATATTCTGATCATTAGAGCAGTATTCAAGATGTCAAAAAAGTACATGTCGGGATAGACAGCCGTGTAAATACCTGTTTTGGAATTATTTATTTTCCTTATGCTTTTTTTTCAGTCATCATCGATACCAAATAAATTAATACCTCCAAGTAACAGGAGATTTCCTGTTTTTCGAATTTTGTAATTTGTCATTCAGAAACAGAAAAGTCAATCCCGCTAAAGTTTAGATTATTAACATGACCATTATAATTTGATACTCGATATGGATTATCTCGTGCCAGAAAGAACGCAGATAATATTTCCCATTGGAAACATTTTTATCGATGTTCTGGATAATTACGCAACATTTTGAGTTTTTGATGTTAGATGGGAGCCCGATTTTTGAGCTATCCCTCAGTGGATTATATCTCATAGTTTTGAACAGTATTTTCTTGGTCTCGTAAAATTTTCAGCAAGACCCAGATGTAGTGTACTCATCGGTTTACTTCCATTTCTCCTCAAATATTTTATCTGACAACGATATTAAATCAATCCTTGTTAGAATTCGATTAGATTTTGATGTATATAAGGATTAGCAAATTCCTCACTTTGGCTAGCAGCAAGTTGCCCTGCTGAAATGAGTCTGATCGAGTAGACCATGCTTGGCTTTCTGTCTTGATTCCATAGATATATTTAGCTTGATATTAAACTGTAGCATTATTTTCAAGCCCTCGTGCATGGCAAGATGGGATTTAATTGCTGGTTACTAGTTTGTATTTCTTTAATTGAGCGTGCTGTGAAATTTGTCAATTAAAGATTTGAAAAGAACAACAGTGTCTTATATAATTTTATACCATATTCCGATTATTGTCAACATTCTTGCTAGACATCAAGAGTTGTTCTGGTGTCACCCGAGATACAATCTTTTTGCTGGCAATGAACTGGTCGTTGTGATACACATAAAAACAAAAATGCATTTGGAATCTTAACGACGGCTGGTTATAAGATGAAAGTGAAAGGTGCTGATGGTAGTGAACACAATGGGATGTTCTTACATGAATTTATCTAGACTTTGTTTAGCGGTGATGATATTCCAGACGGAATGTAGAGTATCATGTCAATGACTATGTTACTGATAATAATAAGCCAACAAGACGAATTTCAACCACATCCAGTCTATAATCTTTATGAGCCAGTGATAGTGATACAATAAGATATACTAAAACAAACAAAAGTTGTTGGTTTTATAAAAATAATGGTAGGTGGTAGAGGAAGTAATCAAATATTATTATCATTGGTTCGTGTTTGCAGTTTTTCATTGACTTATTTAATTTGGTTTAGTGGTTGACCACCTTAATAACATCAGAGTTGATAACAGACTTCCGAATTTAGACTTTGTAACACAACATGAAAACGTAAAACCAAGCCGAATCCAATTACATCTCGCTGATTGCAACACTGGCAATAAGTTACTATTTTATTTAGCTTAATATAGAAAATATGATCAGCTTCACATACACACGCTTTGCTTGCAAACTGGGCTTGCATTTTTGTTATAATTTAATCGTCGACTAAAATAATACTATATATTTTTGGCATTCCCCGATCGCTATTTAACAGTGAGCAACGTTTGAGAAACAAACCTTTTTTTTCGGACAAATTCAGCACAGATACTTTTCAGCATTAGTCTGGGGGGTGGGTGGTAGTCTCCATCATTTCGTTTGTATCTTCCGTTTTACGTCTGAATTTCAGGTAATACGTAGATATGTTTTTTTTTTTTTTTTGCTTTGTAGATGAAATTGCAATTTGTCATTATTCAAGCTTTTTGAAGGTGTAAATTGTAAGATAAATTTCCGAAAATCATCCGCATAGTGCTTTACATTCTGTGTTTGCTTCAGGAATACTTGAATTCCGGACATTAGCTTGACAGACATAACGCTGTAATATCCACAAATTATAGTTCCACCTGGTTGTAGTTAACATGACGAATAATCAATATTTTGTACTTTTGTAACGCTAGTAGGTACTGTTTGATAATATAACTCGGCAGTAGCCCAAAACGAATAAAAATATATGTTTTTATAAAGCGCTACCCAATGCGTGCCAGATCTATCGTTAAAAGTTTGGATATTTATAACACAGCTTCGCCATTCAGTTTGAATTAATAAGAAAATACTTCGCTGATATCTTTCAGCTTAACTAAAATGTCAAAATTACTCAACGGATGGATCACAGAGCGATCTACCTCCTGGTATCGGTTAGCATTAATCCTTTCCCACGTCCTATTTTCAACAGACTCGGTAGTAGACTTTCTGCTATTCCTGCCAGCAACGGACCTTTGAAGCAACCTTGGATCGCTTTTCGGTTCGTCAGTTTTTAGTTGTTTTACGTGTCTTTGCTGTTTTACGTTTCTGAACGCTTCTTTAAAAAAGCAAAATATTTTGTACTTTACACTAACTCTTTGATTACATCGTCATACACAACCTTCTTTGTGACTTCCGATATGTTACCCGAGGCAGCAGCTATACCCAGGGTGCCTATTACTGGCATTGATTTGTGTAGAAACATTTTTACAATAGTTGCCAATGAAGGCCCCAGAAATCCTTCAAGGATTTCTTGCGATCTGGACATTGCAGTAACTTGCGTTGCTGATAGATTTAAAATAAAAGGTTTTTACAGTCCTATTTTACTGATTTGCCGCTCTGTTAACATTAGTTTTGCTGGCAAAACACCAGCACTCGGGGTTACGAAATATATATTCAGCAAAACTGACTGTTAAAAGATTGAGTTAATTTTTTAACTTGTTCAGGCAATAAATTTACTGCATGCACACTGTATTTCATTCTGTATTTATTTTCCTTTTGCTGGATAAAATTTGTAATGCAGTAATTCCTACGCTCTATAAGGGATCAATACATCCCGCACACTTGTTTGATCAAATTGTAAAGTGCAGAACACTCCTCAAGGTCAAAGCATCTAGTAGTCATTCTTGAAAAAAAAATCATTACATTTCATTGTTTGTTTGATAAAGTTATACCGTCCACATTCAAACTTGGACGGTCATCCTGTAGAATCTATAGTTAAGAATCTGTCAGTAATCATAATAATCGACAGCTCCAGTAGCCTGTCCAAGAGTCCACGTCACTTCAATATCTGACGTTGACCAGATAGCGCGTTCACTATGATTACTGACATCAAAGTTAAATATCGAATAAAAAGTTCCAAACTCCTCTGATATTTTTGCGCAGCTTCGATAAGATACATATAAGCTCGAGATACGTTTATATCAGCTCCAGCTGTGAAATTACATTCTATAGCTCGTTCGGGGTACTGCTAAGAATTTATTCTGACAAACATTTGTCTGGCATCAGCACTGTCGAAAACTGAATTGTTTTGAAGTTGATTTCTACGTCTTTTCTGTATTTGAAACGCAATAAATACTTTACTTGGTAACTCTTTGGCGCTGTTATTATCCGCCATGTGTTATCTGTTCTGTTTGGTTCTGCAGTTTGATAGTCTTTATTCTGTCTGATGCAAAATTTTCTTCTAGAAGCGGTCAACATTGTCTCAAGTTCTGTTGATTTATGAATCAAAGGAACTATACGTGGCATCCACAACGCCAGTCGTGAAATTACAAACGCACCGCCAGAAGTATCATCAGATTTCAACAGTCTCTCTCTGATCAGCTCGGTCAAGTAAAAGTGTATGTTTTACACGACAAAATACCTTATTATAGTCTCTGCAAAATCCGTGTGCTAAGCGGAACCATCATCTGATGTGAACTATATGTTAAAGCAATTATCTTTAGTTAGCTGTCATTGTAGTTGGACCTAGAGTTAATTATAACATCGATGTACAGAGCTTTTGATATCGTAGAATGATCTGTTAGCATCATTAGTTGTTGTTTTAGTTTTAAAAGTATTACAATCGATGTACAGAGCTTTTGATATCGTAGAATGATCTGTTAGCATCATTAGCTGTTGTTTTAGTTTTAAAAGTATTACAATCGATGTACAGAGCTTTTGATATCGTAGAATGATCTGTTAGCATCATTAGCTGTTGTTTTAGTTTTAAAAGTATTACAAAAATTTATTAGTGCGGTTCTAACATTTGCTACTGCATTATCAAATGCTGAAGTTGTTCCATATCTTGCATGGAGAAGCCTTAAAATCTCATTAATATTAGTAATAGTTCTACCATCGTTAGCACCAGCAGTAACTTTATTATATTAGAATCTCCAGTTCCAGTGTCTTTATACGAGAACATATTTGTTGCTATTGAAGACGAGTAGTCATCGCTAAACGACAACACGTTAATAATTGTACTTGCAACAACAAGAGCATTGAAAATTAGCAAGTTGATAGCTAGCGTTTCGAAACAAACTAAATCCGTTAATAATAAGTGAAATTTTAGAGCTTGCATTTACTTCAATTACACCTCGAACATCATGTACAGCTTTTTGCGGCAATACAAACACATCTTCGTCTACTCTGTTAAAGGTTCATAATCCAGCTTTTTAAGGTTCGTTTGAGTTTTCGTCAATATATTCAATATACTCGAATTATGTTGCCAAATCGTCTAACTTTACTTTCCTGGCTTGGTTAAGGTAATTTTTAATCGACTCATATATTTCTCGCTTATATAGACCTATTTTTAAAAATCGGGATGTTGATTTTATGGTTAACTCGTGTTATCAGCTTCTTAGTAATTTCTTCGCCAGGCCGATGATAGCAGTTTTTATATCGTTTTTATCAGCGCCTTAGTAATTTCTGAAGTTGGTGATATTTCAGTAATTGCTATATCTGATCTACTCGGTGGTTGGTCCGCCCTTAATTTTGCCAATAATCTTCTGTCCATCAGCTGAACCTGCTGCAGATGAGGTTGATGTGTCAAAAGCTTATCATGCGTCTAACGCTAATATGTGCTATTTTTTGCAATTCCAGGTACTTTTTCAGTTATTTTAGAAACTATTTTTCAAAGAAACTTCCTACGATATTTCTGTGATAAATGTTTCGTTGCTTCATTTTGTTATACAAGACTGTCTGATAAAATTGACTGCGGTCACTTAGCTATGGTGAGCATAGCTCACGGACCTCAAGTGCAGATAATATGTTACAATTTCGTTATAAAATTTAGCTGCCGGCCGGATTGATCAACCAATGACATCACTACAGAAGATATTTTATTTTCAACACCAACATGATAGTAGATAAGCTGTCCTAGATTTGCTTTCATTAGTGAACCAGGTAGTACGTCAGAAGAAAAACTGTATATAGTTTGACCTGTACTACCACGCACTGTATACGACCCGCTAGCAATAGAGATGATGCTAAAATCGAATTAATTTCTGTTATATCCACGAAATTGAAATTGAAGCACTTTGCGATTCCGAAACATGTATTGTTTTCGAGCATATCATAACAACAGCCCAGTGCTGTTTGTGGTACTAAAATCAACAATAAAGATTTTGTTCGAAGTAATTCTGGCACTCAGTATGTTATAGTTTGGAATTGACTCAAAATTATCTGATGTAGATTCAACTTTGCTTGTAAATATTAGCTTTATTTAATTCTGTAACGTTATAAGCTTTTAGCTGTATCTTGACAGAAGTCCAATCCTGGCCAGCTGGTTTCGGCTTCCTTTGATATAGTGTCAGTCTATCAACTATATCGTCGGTCGAGTTAAAAGTCTTCAGCACATACGTTATCTTCCCTTTTGCACTTCGTCATCAATTCTTTTAGCTAATGTTTCTGATGCGGTTCTTTGTCATTAAACACTTTTATGTCATCTTTTATGTTATCAAATATATAAATTTCAGCAATAATACCTTCTCTTTGCATATTTAAATATTTTGCTTCATTGTAATTAGTAGATTTTCTAATCTTTTTATAAGCAACTTTATTTTTTAAATTATAATTCCTTGTTTTTCGATTTAATTATCTATCTCATCGTCACCCAATTATTTTATATCATGAATCTTCATTTTGTTTTAGCCAAACAATTTCTCTTCAAAAATCTCTTAAATCTGTAACTTTTACTAGACATACAGCTTCTCTCATTAATTTATTATTTTATTGATCGTTTCCATAAAAAAACAGCCACATCTTCAATATCTCTAGCCTGCTCTTCAATTTCGTGTAATACTGCAGTTTGTCTTACAACTGGAACTCATATTCTCTCAATAATTTGCTCTGCAACTTTTTCTGCTTCTCTTCAAAATTGCCTCATAATCCTTTCTCTGATAACTTTTTAAAATCTTCCGGTGATGTCGCAGAAATATCTGGCTGTTTGCTAAATACTGCTTCGGTCACTGGGCTAAAAAGTCTATTAGTTTCTTCTGCAGATTGCTGTATACTCTGACATTCCCACTTAACTTACCTCTTGAAATCTTCTTTAGTTGCATATATATTTCTTTAGAACCTTTATACGTTTTGCGCCCATTTTTCGTTTTAGTTATTTTGTTAGACTAATCCTAGATTTTGAACGAAAGACCAGTTTTCAGATGTTTACTGATAGAATAATGTTCACAGTGTGACAACCTGTCTATTCCATATCTGAACAAACGATTTTGATATCTTGCTAGCTTATCAAATAAAACAACTGTGTCTGCAATCACTAAGAGCGTTTTGATATGTTCGGCAAATTTGTCACCTTCCCCATTTTCTCGTACATTGTTTTGTACGTCGAAATTGTCAAGTCCAGGAAATATTATGAATCAGCCTGCATTTCGCCTGATAAATCGATCACTACTGTAGAAGCCTTGAGCTAGGTAGATTGCATTACATTTTCTGTTGCGTGATATGGAAAATAAGATTGTTTTCTTATTCATCTCAGCATTGCTCAGCAAAATGTCAACAAACACAATTATTTTATGTTCATCTGAATCTAACTCGGCAACGGGAATTAAATCTTCGACTTGCTTTATGATAAATATATGATCACCTATGCCAAGTTTATTTGTGAGATTTTAGTTGTATTCGCTTAACAGCTCGTATTTATCTTGCAGTGGATTTATTGCTATAAACTCGATCATAATTGAAGAGGTCGTTAAATAATAAATTCATCGGAAGATTAGTCTTGCCAGATCCAGTTGGTCCTATTATCAGATATTGGCAATCCGGTAGGTCGTCGTTATGCTGATGTTTAATTTATTGATCGTGTCAAAGTTTATATTCATTATATACCAGGTATTCATAAAATTTTATTTCGCAGTAATAATAAGAAAGAGATATTACACAACATTTGGTACTTTAACTGACAGCTAAACCGATAAAACAGCTCCAACTACAACCACTACGGCTGGTGCAGATTAAACAAATTATATAAAAATAATCTGGGGATTCAATGACGTGTAACAAGTATGTCAGGTCAGTGAGTGCTAGACCTAGAGGCAAAAAAATCCACCTATTAGCGTAGATAACTCGCACGCAGTAAGCTTTTGGAAAAATGACCGGAATTATAAATGTGAAATAAAAAAAAATTGGAAATATTGAGACCGAACCCCCTCCGTTAACATAAATAACTCACAGGCTGTAAGTTACGCACAACTGAGCTTGATAGATAATAAAAATTTGTCATTATTTAGTGGAACAATGGCTGGAAATATAGATATGGGTTGGAAATTAATATTTAATACTCAACTTGATAACAAAACTTTGACCAATAATGATTCTTTAACAAATGTAAAGTTCATCAAGGATAACTTTGTAACAAAATCAGGTGATACTGTGGCGAGAAATCCTGACATGGGATCAAAAAACAACTATGGCAATTCCATCAGCGTTATCAGTTGAAAAATATTTGATAATTACATTGAGCTCAATGAAGAAAATGTTTTGACGATCGAAAAAAATAAACTTATAAAAATAAATTTTCATGGTGGTAAGAAACCAGAGCAAGAGCGATTAAAGAGGATTCACGACAAGCCTGACAAAGTAGCTGAAACAAGAAAATACAAGTTTCTTGAAAATAGTAAACTCACGGACACATTTGCTAAACGTTTAGTATTTTGTGTACTCGGTATGTACTATTATGATAAAAGACGCTTTTAGAAATAATAGATAATAGAGCTGACACTAATATGCTAACAAAAGCATAACTTTTTTCTAATAGACTCTCACCGACGAAACAGAAAAGTATAACGTATATCACATTAATGCTGCACTAAACACAGTGTGATAAATTGAGTCTAGCATTGAGTTATATAATGATGTCGAAAGATTTTTAACGAAGATTGTGGCATACAAATAGTTTTAAAAAACAATGCAAAAGAAAATGGATAGTTACTGACAGAAACAAAATACAGAAATATCAAATAGCTGATTTATGGTTACCTAAACCTACCTGTCATAGATGTACAGCAAGGGAATATGCACAGTCTTTTAAATTTTGCAACAGCATATACAATTCTCAGGCAGCATATTGTACTTAAAAATTTTAAACTGAGACAGTTATTATTATGCTGTTAGTTATATCGACGAAACAGAAGATCTTTATCGTGTTAGTATTAAATTTGATATCTGAAGTGTATGATAAGTATAGAGTTTCTTGCAGACCCTGTCAATAAAAGCTTGAGTGGTCTGATTGATAAGGTTTCATCTGAAGATATTTTTACTACTGCAATTTAATAATTACAGAACAGTTTTATAATGACGAAAACAGAAATAATAGACTTTAATCATATTTCATTCGGTCTGTCAGACAATCAGAAGGATGATACAAATACCATAAAAAGCTTTACTGTGTCAGACAAGCTAGAAAATTTTATAGTAAAATTATAAGCGTGCTGAATTAAATTTCTATGATACTAACAACAACTGGAATTATTTCAGTGGGGAGAGGGAAGATATTAAATCCATTATTGCTTATAGCAGCCCGGTAGACATTGTTTTCTCGGCGGTGAATAAAAAGATCTGGCCAAAATACGATAACAATATGTTCTGTAAAATACTAATAGCGACTCGTAAAAAAGTTCTTAATCAACTTAGAGCTTCTCTCAGCGGTGAAAAGTTTATAATGTTAATCTGATATAGGAACTGCGCGTCAAAGACGATCTGCTCGTAGATATGATAGAGTTACGAAATACAAAAACCGATGCTCAGTAACTTTTATGTAAAATCGCAGATAATTTCATTTTAAAAAAATAAGGATAGTAAAATTTTGTGTGACATATGTAATATGGAAGATATTACAGTGGAAGATACCACGTTAAAGATGAAAAGAATTCTTTTCCGAGGTAAGCATATGACTATTAAGCTTGACAATGAGAAGTACAGCATATATTTCAGAAACAGAAATAAGATAAAGCTGTCTCTGATTCGCACAGAAAGTTCAGATTAGTTTAGCAAGCTTACCTGGTTTACAGACTAACATTTTGATGCTCCTGATAATCTTTATAATCCAATACCACATAATAAATACACAAAGATTACAGTGGATGATGAAGTGCAAAAGTGTTATGTCGATAAATCCACTGTCTCACATGGAAATATCATTAAAATGCTAGAACCTGGCTGTCTCATTAGTGGCAAGGTTAATATGTACTTTCATGATGACGATGAAAGCTATATAATAGCAAAAGCTGAAATTCTAAAGATATCTCGACAGGTGGCTGTGTAAAAAATATAGTAAGCAAATGTATTACCACAGAGTCACAACAAATAGCATTAAAAATAGCAAAAGGAAGTATCTGGGTAATTGTTATATTCCTTTTTTTTCAGTTTTCTTTTAACTTTGCAATTGTTGGATCACCGAGCTCGAAAGAGATTGTCATTAAGATCACCTCTAAGCGAACCCCGGGCATTTTAAAATAAACGGACTTTTTGAGGTTTGGGTGGGCTAGATGAGCTGCACCTGGAATTAGTTTTTTATTTACAATTTTACAATTGCCTGCTTAAGTATATATTGTCATATTCTTTGCATTGCAGATGCTTCGCTATTATAATAGCATTTGTTGCAGAACGCCGACAATATGTATGTCGCGTTTTTCTGGAGTCGAGCTCACAAAATTGTTTCCACTTGTCAATCCAACGTTTGTCTGTACGCCTTACCACTTCGTTCACCGAGCTCATACAGTTATACAGATATAATTTAGACATATAATTAAACGAAACAAACACTGATCTATTTAGAGCGTGTGTATGTATATTATTTATTATTTTGTAAAAGTGAGTTGTTAATAGCGCATTCATTTTATTAGACGCGTGATCTACAAATCTCAGGGAGTTATTGATAGCGGATTGGAATTTTGTTTTAATGATGGGTATAGCAACTCTTTGTTTAATATTAGGTATAGTAATTATGTGTAAAATATAAATATAAATCTCCTGCGATTTCAAGTAAAAGCCAGTAGTCGTAAACTATAACGGACGTTTCTAAGCCAAACCTATTTGGTATGACGACGATGATGAATCAGTGAAAGGTCCTTGACAGGTAATCAATAACAAAATCGAGGCTGTTGTCTCAGTAAAGTTGTTTTCGTACATTTTTTAGACTGACAGAGGGTCTTGGATGGTGGTAATCATACTTCCGTCCTAATAAAATATGGTTGTGGATAAGGAACTATATTACAGTCTACTACTACAACTCATATTGTAAATATATTTTGGAAAATTATGCCGAGTTATCTTCAATGTAATTTTATCATATATTCCATTTGATCAAGTAATAAGAGAAATATATATTCTTGTGGCACTTGCATATACCTTTTGCAAATATTTTAAAGGTGCCGTGTTTTGTACTGACCGGTAGATGACAAAACATTCTAACAGTGTGACTGCATTGTAAACACTTTTTCTAAAAAGCTTTTTTTTTTTTTTGTCTAATGTCGTTTGCCCTTACCTTTTCTTTGAAAAAGAAGGAAAAATAAAATTTAAACAAGTAATAAAGAAATTACTAGAAAATGCGTTTGCTCTTATTTGTCCTTTTCACAAGTAATTTTACGTATCTTTTACTACAGTCAATGTGTTTTTCACCTTTTATTTTTTTTACAAATTGAATTTGATAAAGAAATAAAGAAAATACGGTTTCTTTTCGCACTTATTTCTTCTTTTTGCAAGACCTGTTAACACGTAGATAAACTGTATCAATCCGTAATTTCAATAAGTTGGAAAGAGCAATGACTCTCCATACAGATGACCAACTTTCTGGTTCAGAACTGTCTACAGTGTCTTTTTAAAGTTGGGAGAAACAACTTTAACCAAGTGTACTATTTGTTGTAAATGCAGTCGTCACTGTGTTTTGCCATTTTCTTCCATTAAAAAATAATTCTTGAATTTGATAGCGGAATAAAGACACTCATTTTGTTTTCCTTCCGCTAAAAGAACTCTTCGTACTTAAGTACTGTTGCGTGAAAAAAGATTATGCAAAGTTTCGCAAATTCATTAAAAGTGATCCCAAATGGTGATTTCATCAGACAGGACAACTTCAATTATGGCATCAAAGAGCAGGGAAATAGACCTTGTTAAAAAAAAAAATAAAAAATACAGTCAACGAGCGAACACGAACGGCAACACAGTTTGGCTCTGACACAGGCAATTGCACTGACACAGACGAAGAATTAGAAACTAAAAATTATTACTAAATTTCAGCTTGAAATACTTTTTCCATATTACACCAATAATAGCCTAGCATCTTTTAATCCTTTATATTTCATCCCTTCTGTGATACATCTACTGTTCTTTAATACGGATATGAGAAAAGACTGATAATAGAATACGTCCATTAAAATTTTATACAAGAGACTGGTCATAAAAAATTATAATATCTACATATGTACATATACCTGTTTTTTTTAACAGGGTGCCGGTTAATCGAAGTTCTAATATATATATATATATATATATATATATATATATATATATATATATATATATATATATATATATATATATATATAGTTTCTGTAATTCTTGTTTTGTCATTTTTGTTCGGTATTCTCGTGTGTTCTCTTCGTACATTGAAAAAATGAATAAGAGTAAAATAACCAACGTCAGTATAATATTAATTAAATTGATGGAATCAAACTTTATCTAGTTATATTAATAAGTAGAATTTATTTTTGTTTTTTTTTATTTTTGTTCCGGTAATTATCTATTTTTTTTACACCGCTATTTTCGTTTATTCCAGTTTGTTTCGGTAAATAGTATGACGACGATCCGACTATTTATCGGAACGAAGCGAAACATTAAACCTGTTATGGCCTAGACGAAGTCCCATTTTTAACTGGTGGCCTACATTCGAGTTTGTCTGACGAGTGGTAAATTTAATTCTGTGGAGTAATCATATTTAGACCACTACCTTTTCCGTGAGTTTATATTTATTGTATATATTTCTGTGAGTTTATATTTATTGTATATATTTGCATAACATGAACATTAAATATGTTTAAAAAGAACGTAATGCAGTTTTTCGCCGAGTATAAATAACAAGGAAGTAAATAAGAGAAAATTGCGTCTTAAGTTTTTAAAGCAAAACATACAAGCAGAACTATTTCAGAAGTATAGTGTTAATGTTTTCCGGACTGGAATATCTCTTTTACCAAATTTCTACCGTCAGATATTGTGCGCTACACAGTACAGTTGGGTCTTTTTTATTTTTCTTTCTGTTTCCATAGGCGAATATTTTGATCTTAAAGTTAAATGAAATGTTTTGAACTATATTTTTGTTGTTGTCATGTTTGGAAAATGAAGATAATGATATTTTCTAAATTTCTAATAAACCACACCCTTTTTAAAAACGATTTATACTTTCTTCAGTCCTCTGGAACCTTTTTTTTAAAAGTCACCAACTTTGATGCGGTCTGTACGAAAAATGTCTTAAACTGAGAAGATATGTTATAGTAAATCTGGTTTGCAGAGTTAAGAGTCTTGAATTTTACCGAATATTTAATGTTCAAGTCATAGCAAACATTGTGATTTTACCAAACATAGACATCGACCTTGATATACCCAAAACATACATGTTTTACATTGTAGGACTAGTACCTAACAGTGAAAGTCAGAGAAATCTTAAATAGTAAATAGTATGTTAAATAAAATAAAGATCTTTTTGGATGAGGTAGAATCAACATTCTCATTATTAACATTATTAAAATCTTCAAGTCAGATCCAGTAGGTTGTCATGCAGGAAAGCGTTGCTCATTTTTTTTTCTAAATTGTAAATCTTTAAAATGTAGACATTTATAAAAGCATTAATCACCATCAAAGACAATGTGTTTGTAGAGCTCATTAGAATTTATTTCGTCATGGAAAACACAGATAAATTTGGATACCATATGAAATATTTTAGAAGTAGAAGAGGCAAAATGATTCACATATTCTTATTGGAATCATTAAAGATGCATTCTTTTGGTTACATTAACAGATTCATCGAAGCAATAAAATAATTTGATGGCATTTTATAATTGAATTTAGAATAGCATGTGTTATGTACATTTAATTTGCAATTTTTTTTTCTATTTCATACTATGTTATTGATAATGTAATATTGTATGTTAGACTTGACCTTGTTCAAAATCAGGTTCATTTTCTACCTGACCTGAATCATTGTTATTTGGTTTCACAAACATGTTTATCTCAATCTGAGTCTGAAACTTAGGAAATTTCCCATGAATTGCCATGTGTACCTGTTGTTTACTACATTTTATATTTAAATTTTATTAATAGACTTCTAATTAAAGCTAAGATTTTAACTTGTAAACATTCAGAGTCTTCCAGGTAACAGTTCTTTTTAGAAAATGCTAATTGTGCCCTGAAGTTAGGCAGAAGACTATATAATCTTGTTTTTCTAGAAATTATTCATTTGTGCTGTAAAATCTTTGCAAAGTTAGTTTCATTATTGTTGTGTCCAGAAATTTTTTTGGACTGCAATTATTTATTAAAATTATTTATTCAAGTGATTCTTCTCTGGAAATACATTGTGCTAAAATAATAACATACTGTGCATGGAAATTGAATTTATAGGGAAATTTCAAATAAGGTTCAGTGGTTAAGCTAGACTTGAATATTAGGGAGAAGTGATATCTCCTTTTGGATAGAACAGTGAGAAGTAAGAGCTTAACAGGGAGAAGTGGATGGGAAGCAAGGAATGCAATAGATAGATTATATATATATATATATATATATATATATATATATATATATATATATATATATATATATATATATATATATATATATATATATATATATGGGAAAATTAGGGCTTAATTAAAAAAAGAGAATACATATTGTGTATGTATGTATATATATATATATATATATATATATATATATATATATATATATATATATATATATATATATATATATACACACAAACACAATATGTATTCTCTTATTTGAATAAAGCCCTCATTTTCCCAGTTTTCTTATTTGCATTTATAATTGGATTTAAAGAATACTTCGGTTTTAGAAACTATATTGTACAAAATTTTAACTGAGTAACCCGAATACATTATTGTAATTGCAAGTTAGTAAAAATGCTATATCAACTACCCTTAATCAATTTTTTAAAATTCTTTTATTTATTTATCTATTATTATTTATCCTTTCTAAAAGTTCACAATAAATGGCATTTTCAAATATTTCTAAATGTCTTTGAAACAACCCCTGTGGCATGTTTATGAGAGCAAGTTTACAGTGTCTTCAGATCATGCAGTTCGATCTCATTTCTTTGTTGTGGATAAAATATTACTCTAACAACTCATACATAACACACAACAATGCATGAAATTGCAGACATGGCTCATTCATTGTCGGTATTTAAACTAAACCTATTTCTTCAATTGAGTCAACACAGACATGAGTGCAACTATTTTGAGAAGGAGGAATTTTTGTAATGTAATCACTATATCTTCATTACAACAGCCCATTGACAGGATTGCAAATTTATAGTTTATTTTTTTGTCTATATACTTTCATAATTTTAAGCATTGGTTAAATAGTATCTGTTTTGCTGTTTTCTTTCTCCATATTTTTCACAAATATGAATCGAGTCAGAAAATAACTTTGACCTTATAGTACTTCTCCTGAATTTCACAACATAACATTGTCCCATATGTTTGTGGCCTACATAATTGCATTTTGAAGTTAAATCTTAAACAAAATAATACCTAGGCACTGCTTTCAATGAATTGTATATTATTTAGAATATATGAATATATTTGCCTGCTGATTTACAAAAAAAGACAATCTAATAAACTGGTACTTTGCAGAAATAGTGGTGTCTTCCATTATTACCCTGTTACTGGTACACTTACAGTCTCAAACTAATTTTAGGACGAAATAGTGTACAAGAGGCAGTTAAAATAGCCAGATCTCTGTTTCTGATATTAAAACACTATTGTTAAAGTTTTGAAACACAAGTTTGTGTGTTTATCAACAAAGGATAGTATGTGGAAATTGGGCAGTGAATGTGCAAGAGTTTGTCAGCATAAGTGATATCAAAACTAGGCCTAGCTACTGATGGCTTGATGAATACATTTCACTACAACACCATGACTAACCTGGCTAAAGCAAGAGGTCATCTCAAAAAAAAGGTCAGTCAATAAAACTCTAAAAAATGTCACATGGAAAAATCGTTTTTGCTTTCCTAACAGAAGAAGGTGAAGTTTAAATTTTTTAGGCGACTTTGTTGCACACTTTTCCAAGGAGCTTGACCCTAGAGGATATATTATCGGATTGTATTATTGTGATCCATCAAAAGACTGTTGGCACATGACCACTACATGGGCCACATCAGGCACATCAATGCCTTCAGTGTTGGATTTGTTTTGGATTTGCACTAAAGTTTATTCAGAACTTTAATCATTAGGACTTGTGTCTGTAATTCTTAAATTATTTTGACATTCTCAATACTGTAAGTTCCTTTATTTATATTTAACTTTGTAATCCTAGGAAATAAATTATTTGTTGAAGTTTACAAAGCTTGTTGCTTCTCACTCTTTTCTGTTACTTGTAAAATGATAGATTTGTAATACATGCAGCAAGATATTGTGTCACACATATCTTTAGTTCCTAATAAGAAAGTTTTATAAATACCTACCCGCTTTTTTTCTCTGATTTATCCCTAAAACTTTGCAACATTCTATTTTTAAAATTATCTCCAGACATAATTCAAAGCATAAGAAATACAAAGTAATATTTGTTTTACAAATTACAATCTCGAATAAGTCTTGGTTTTTGCCTATTACATTATCATTATTTAGCAATTTGATGGGAACATGTGCTGCGTGCAAAGCTAGTAATATATTCTCTTCCCTAAATAGCCAGTTGCATGAAAACTAATATTAAAGCTGATCCGATATGTGATTATACATTAAGCTTTTAAACAGTCCTTTTTTCTTTTTTTTTTTAAAAAGTCATAAGTTGTTTCAAGAAATGTGAATCCTCATTTTTATCTTGACAAGCATTTGGTCACTCTTGATATATTAATATTTTGTAATACATTTGTTATTTGACTGTTTATGACTTAATTCAAATGTATGATCTATATTATTATGCTATGATATGCTCCAAACCTTTCTTTTATGAATATGTTGTAATTTGTTCAATTACTTATGCCTTATGTTACTCAGGGTCATCACTTGGATCATATTAAGACAGTTTGTTACATTACTGCTGAACTAGATTTGGAAGAGTCTCATCAGGACCATGGACATGGTCTTATTAACAAAGTTTGTATTAGATACTACACGACTCAACTTGTATCATTAGGCATTTTTTTAATTATGCTTTTATTTTTGTACTAGGACAATGAAAATTGGTAAAGAAAACCCCACTGATATCAAATGCTGTTAGCCAATTAGCTCGACAATTGCACACAATTCATTTTGATGCAAAATAATTTGCATAAGATTTTTGATGTACATACAGTGTTTAAGATTTGCTGAAAGAATGAACATGGTCTTGATTAATTTGCAACAATGCAGCCAATCATGATGCACTGATATGAACACAAGCACATCAGAAGCTGAGATTACCAATAACTTTAGTCACCTTTATACAGAATGCTGATACTTTTATCCAGATGCTTTTTTGAAAATTCTGGATGATGTGGAGACAATACTAGAAATTTATCTTTATTTGACCTATTTACCACAAGACATAGAATGAATATATTTTTTAACCTTAAAGTTTTCCTTAATATATATTAATGATGACTTTATAAACAGCATTTATAACAAACTTACTGGAAATAATGCATATTTTTAACCACTCTATGACTAGTAAATTAAATCAACCTGCAAATCTGTGTTGATACTGAAGGACAATTCATTCAATATCATTACAGGTGTGGGGCTGGTTTATCAGCCTACTAAAAGGCATGAAGATATTTGCATGGTAGTTGATAGAAGTTTGAACCAAATTCTCAAATACATGCAGAATTATATTTCCAGGATTGCTTCAGAGTCTGCAGTTTTTTAAAAATGGTAAAAACAGTGTTATGATGGACATTTAAGTAAATATATCATGAAAAACTTAAAACAAACTCGCGTAAGTGCTTACAACACTAAATAACAGATAACTATAATATCTTATCAGAATATGCCAGTGGTTAATCCTGATGTTTGCCCTACAGGTTGGTGGAGTACATGAATCTGAAGACATAAGCGGTATCAAAGTGGCAATGGATGATGTGAAATTTGACATGATTGGGTAATGTATCTGATGAGGTTCTGAGATTCACACACACACACACACACACACACACACACACACACACACACACACACACACACACACAAAGTTGTATCACATAGTTGAGTTCTTTGCAACTGTATTGAAATCCAGAGAAATGTGATATGAATATTTGGTTCAGTATTGAAGTTTAAATGAAAATATCCATTTTTAGGCTTTTAATCAATGCTGTTGATAACTATGCTGTTGATAACTATGCTGTTGATAACTATGATGTTGATAACTATGATGATGATAACTATGATGTTGATAACTATGATGATGATAACTATGATGTTGATAACTATGATGATGATAACTATGATGATGATAACTATGATGTTGATAACTATGATGTTGATAACTATGATGATGATAACTATGATGATGATAACTATGATGTTGATAACTATGATGTTGATAACTATGATGATGATAACTATGATGTTGATAACTATGATGATGATAACTATGATGTTGATAACTATGATGTTGATAACTATGATGTTGATAACTATGATGATGATAACTATGATGTTGATAACTATGATGTTGATAACTATGATGATGATAACTATGATGTTGATAACTATGATGATGATAACTATGATGTTGATAACTATGATGATGATAACTATGATGTTGATAACTATGATGTTGATAACTATGATGATGATAACTATGATGTTGATAACTATGATGATGATAACTATGATGTTGATAACTATGATGATGCTGATGCTGACAATCATATTACTACTACTACAATTACTAATATTTATTATTATTAGTGAATTAATTAATTGTCACAGTCTTCATCTTCTCTTCAATAAAAATTCAATTTCTTCATAGGTATGACTTGTAAATGAATCACTAGTTTGCTTTCTCCCATCTATTCAAAATAGTGGGAGACAAAGTATTTGTGTCTACATGAAACAGTTTAAAGATAATAATAGTAGAAATTAATAATACTGGTTTGAATCAGATTACAATGTCACACAAGTTGCTTGTTAGAATTGGTGTGAGGAACCAGCTGGTGGTATTTAGTAGTCATCCTACATTATTTGCTATTCAAATATATTCCATTAAGCTCTTAGTGACAGTGCTTTCTCATATCTATTTGTAAGTCCATATATATCCATATCATCACATACATCTGATTTGGATACAAAACATAGCAAAGTTCTACAAAAAACACTTAATGTACACATGCCAAATTCAGTACTTTCATGTAACACTACCTGCATATGTATTTTTGTTTATTAGACTTTCACTCATTAGAAGCATTTAGCATCATCTCGGAGAGATTTTTTTCTGTTTTCTCTAGTTTTTGGTGAAAATCATACAGAAAGTGCTTGATGCAAATAAAAAGTAATAAAAATATCAACAAAGGCTTGATTATATGCATAGACAGATAACCTAATTGGGATTGGATGCTTTTCAGAAAAATTTGGCATGTTCTACCATTTAGGAGGCTATGTAGACTTGAAGCTTTTTATCTAATCTAGTTTTCAGTCATATTTCATTTCACTTGCAGTCTCTTGCGTCATCTAAGAAGACTGACACTTGATCTGCACTTGCGTTTGTTTGACCTCTGCACAGAACTGGGTAAGATGTAAAGAAATCTATGCGATCTTGTGAGAATATAATTCATATCAAAATTTCCATAACAGAAGAAAGCATCAGTAAAAAAAATATCAGATCACAGTCCTGTCTGTATTGCTTATATTTTGTTGCTGCTGTTAATGCTATTATTGTTGATAGTGGCAGGGTTAGTATATTGATTTTATATAGGACCAATGATATATTTTCTCAAAGGCCCAATAAAATTAACAATAATGAAAACTATATTAAGTTAAAAAATAATGAAGACATTGTGTTTTCAATATATTTAAGCATACCAAGTTATGAAAATGATTCATTATGTATGATAGATCTTGCAGGCATACATTTTGTCTTTAAATAAAGAATGTTTGAGTCTCAGTTAAGATGATAGGAAAGGTTAAATTGTTTTGCTGCTGTTAACTATATTATTTGTTTCTTGTACAATTCCTGTCCATCAGTCCATCCATATTACAAATAAATTTTTGATAGAGGGAGAAAGGTGATAAAAGTTAGTATATTTAATTGTAGTTGACATTTTATTAAATTCATTCCTCCCATATGGACTGAAACAATATACAAGATAATAATGAATTATTTTTTACTTTAGTATGATAAAAGATTTCTTTCCATGGTATCAAAAATATTTTGAGATAATACAATTGCTGTGGCATGAACTTATCCTTACTATACTTATATAACTAGGGATACAAGCAGGCCATAGTAACAAGTATCACATATATTTTCAGATCAAATACTGTGACTGTGGCATGAACATGTCTTTACTATACTTTTACAACCATGGGTCCAAGTAGGCCTTTGATTGCAAAATCACCTGTCCAATATAAATTTTGGTTATTAGGATATTTTTCTTGTTTCTACAATACCCAGGGGTCTTGCTAGGATTTTAAAGCTAGAAGTACAGGACTCCTAAAATGGTAAAAATAGGAGTCCCACCTGCAAAAGTTGCAGTCCCCACTATGCCAGGTATCACATACTTTCTTACACTTGGCTACTGTTGCATCCAAACTATCAGTTATAGCAACTTTAGCACAGTTCTGAATCTCATTGAAATCTTCATCATTTTTCCATTTAATCCCAAAATACTTGTCTAAATTTTCAAATGACATTTTGTCCAAGCCTCTTGATTTCGAATTTGCAGGCAATATTTATAAGGCAACAAGCAGAAATGAAATCAAAATCAGTGATCCCACTGGGTTTTGCCAATGTTGCAAATTGCAATTTTGTTTTACATATTGGCAACAAAATATACTATCTGGCGATATTTTTGGCAACAACATTTCTGGCTGATAAAAACGGTATATACAGTCTTGGGTTTGGTGTGGAGAAATTCAAACGCACCATGACAGGAAGCTGCAAACTTGGATATAAAAATGCACTGAAATTAATTGTTACATAAACATATCCTTATTTCGTATTGATAAACCACCCTAACAGTGCATTGTTATGTCATAATCTGCTTATGCTGATATCTGGCCTTGATACTGTATGCTTTTAATATAATCAAAATAGCCATGCAACTGACTAGCTACAATTGACCACCTTTGAGGGCAGGAACATGAAATAAATACAGTTGACCACACAACAGCAATTAAAAAAAAAGAAGCAAAAGAAAAAAAAAATAGATTTGGTGCATCTTCAATGATGTAATTGTTGTTGTTTTGGGGCTTAATGCCATTTTTCAGCAAATGATAGGCTATACATGGCGGCCAGTATTAATGGTGGACGAAGATTCCGGGATATCTGCGGAAAAAATCATCGACTTACAAGAAGCTACTGGCAAGCTCTCTCACATATCCAGATTCGCTGAATCTTAGACTTGAACCCACACAGAGGTGAGATGGCAGTAATCTGTAACAGGGAGCACTTTAGACCATTTGGCCGCTCAGGGCCCCTGCAACTTCAATGAAAACTGTTCGAAGCACCGATATATACTAAGGAAAATTTAAAAAAAATTGTCTCAATGTTCTACAATTATTTGATGTCGCCACAGCAATAACAAACGGGTATTTGTTTGATCTTTCAAAGGGAGCCTTTAGCGGCACCTTCAATAACATGCACCTTTATCAAAGCAAGGCAGAGACATTTGATCAAAGAAGTCAGCAACAAACTAAATAGAAGCATTGCTTCCATTTTCATAGTGATTAGATCATATTTATTTTGCTGTAAAACTTTCCTCTTTGCAACAAAAGCATTCATACGGAAGACTCCTGTGTCAGTGATTTTCTGCTTCCCAAATAAAAAATTTGCTTCTAAATACACGTAATTAAGCATTTCTGAGATTTCTGAATACCCCCTACTACAGCAATGTTTTTCTATTAAAAATATCATTTTTATATGAAAACAGTCATTATTTTGACAAAAGGCACAGGAAATAATAGAGCATGATATGTACAAGCTAAATTTATAAATGGTCAATCCCATTAAAGTCAATGTAAAATTCAAAATATTTTACTGATGTAGTTGTTGTAGGGTTTGACACCATTTTTCAGCACAAGATAGGCTATATTATATTAGGCCAGTGTAACTGGTGGAAGAAGAACTCTGGAAAACCCTGGGAAGAACCAACATCCCATGAGAAGCTACAGGAACTCTTTTTCACAAACCCACATTAGCTGAACCTGCAACTTGAACCCATACAGACAGAGGTGATATGGCAGTGATCCAGAACAGAGAGCACTTAAGACCACTTAGTCACTCAGGGTCCTTTTACCATGTAGCAATGGAGCTGTTAATCATATTGACAGAGCACTTAAGACCACTTAGACACTCAGGGTTCTTTTACCATGTAGCAATGGAGCTGTTAATCATATTGACATAATGTTTTTGTTTTTTAAAGGATCAGATAATTGATTGCTGACAGTAAAATGTTCCTACTTCAGGAATGAAATATTCTGTATTGTTTACTGATAAAAATGTAGATACTATATATATATATATATATATATATATATATATATATATATATATATATATATATATATATATATATATATATATATATATATATATAATCTGACAGAACACTTAAAATGCATCACTTCTGTTCATTCAAAGATTTTAAGTGAGATGATTTTGATCCCCCTTTCCATCTACTTCTGGGACTGGATATACATACACACAATGGTGTCATTGTACAAATTTAAACAGGATTGTAGGAAGAGTGATACCTGTTAAACCTAAAACTGAAGATTTAAAAGGACGAAGCTTATTAAATGAAAAAGGAAAACTACTTGGATAATGTCAAATTTTCCAGCGAATTGGTGTGGACTTTTGTACAGCATCTGCATGCACAGTTGGTGGAAATAAAACAATATTGACAATAATGATTGAAGTTAGCAATTGTATTTACGGTCTTGTTTTGTAAAGCAAAAAGCACACATTTGTACATAACACTTAAGCAACTGTAAAAGTTGATGCATATTAGTCAAAATGCCATTCTTTGAGTTTTCAAGCTTCTTACCAAATATTTAGTATCTCTTCACTAAAACCAGAATTGGGATAAAAACAACACAAATGCTGATAATTCTGTGGAATTAGTTTCACATTTAATACATGCTTCTTTAGGCACAAAATGTTTTGAAAGAAATGGATGTCTTTCATAGAAGATTAACTGAAAAGGACAATAAGGGCTTAAATTTTGTCCCAAACTGAAATGTCAAAATAAAATTAAATTAGCTGAAGAAATTTTTAACTTTTCTAGACTTTTAAAATGAATAGAATTTTTTTATGATAAAGCAAACAACAATTCAGAAATCAATTTCATTTTATTCTAAAAACGTGTTACTTCAAATCCATTAAATCAGCTTTTACACCACCTAGTGGATGTGATTACTAGTGAGATTTTTATATTGACGTGATCAAAAAAGAGATAACGCTTGGGAATCATCAAAAGCGATATTATAGTAATGTTTCTAAGATGAAGTTAAGTATTTATATAAACTAATGAATAATGACAGTATAATGATTAAAAAGGCTGATAAATCAAACACAAGAAGATCATCTGAAAGAAATTGAACTTCAAATAAATGAGGAAAACTACTACAAACATATTAATGAAGACACATCAATAATAATTAAATACAAAATTTCAACATGCAATAATGAGTCCACGAAAAATTATAAAATTCCATATATGAGCAATTTGATACTTTTCCTCTTTATATATATATATATATATATATATATATATATATATATATATATATATATAAAGTGAAAACTTATCAAACCAGAGGGCAAAGTGACTTCTTCTGGGAAGAACAGGGAGAATTGGAAGCAGAGAAAGATATGCAAATTATATATATATATATATATATATATATATATATATATATATATATATATATATATATATATATATATATGTA
The DNA here is from genome assembly GCA_016746295.1 of Potamilus streckersoni. Classification (NCBI taxonomy): domain Eukaryota; kingdom Metazoa; phylum Mollusca; class Bivalvia; order Unionida; family Unionidae; genus Potamilus; species Potamilus streckersoni. Next base: position 50,828 of record JAEAOA010001131.1, read on the forward strand.
CATATGTGTATATGTATGTATGTACGTATGAGTGTTTGTGTGTAACATGTATGCATCTTTTTTCATTCTCTTTTTAGAACTATGACATCTGTATTTCAGTATGCATATCTGCATTTAACAATGGTTTTAAGCAATATTTTATCTTGAAGTAGAAACTTTCTAAATTGTATTTATATTATAAACATATTTTGTACACATGTAAAAATTATAAAATTCATATGCATTGTATTTTGGCCACATGACTTAAGAGCACTGTAGCAGCTCTATATTTTGTAATAGATTTCAATTGATAGGAGTAACAAGGTTACAGTATTGTAATTGTAAGTTTGTAAGAACTGCTTAATCAACAACCCATGAACAAGAGTTATTTTTTTACTTCATGAATGTTTACTTTAAAATGGAAGCTGAATTTTTTTTTAAACATAACCTCTGTAACATGTACATGAGAGCAATTACACATTTCTTCATACCACATTGTTTATCTCAATTTCCTTGTTGCCAATAAAATTACCATAACTATTCATAGACAACACACACTAAAGCTTTAAAGTACATATATGAATGAACTAAAACTTTTCCGACTGAATTGAAACAAAATGTGAGTGCAAGTTTTTTTTAGAAAGAGGGGCTTAATTTAACCACTCATATTCTAGCTTTGTTACAACAGTCAATTGATGAGAGTGCTAATTTATGTTTTTCTTATTTATCTGCATTTTTGTAGTAATTTTGGGCATTGGTTAAATAGTATTTGCTTCGCAGCTTGTTTTCCCTGTATTTGAAAAAAAAATGAGTGAAAACAACCTTGACCTGACAGTATTTCTCAAATTCTGCTAAAAGTATCTGATTTGTTTCAAATAAATAATTCATGTGAAATGAATTATGCATTATTAAATACATTTAATGATGATGACCTGATAATTTACTGGCTCAAGATAAAATTCGTGTGGAATGAACTATATTGTCATGGTGTTGACTTATGATGCTGTCCATTATGAATGAGCACCTGCAAAAGTTAGAAACACATTTATTTCATTATCTGACTTTTGTTTTCAACATAATTTTTTTCATATATTAAACCATGCATTGACGAGGCTAGTGGATTAGCATTTGTACTAGTCAAATTTGGTCTTGTACCATCTTTTTCCATCCTTGCTAGTATGAGGTCCTGGTAGTAGTGAAACACGGGATTATTTCTTTTAAATTTCTCAGACATATTAAGAGTTGCACTTCACTAAATTAAGCAGATCTACAAGTTGCCTTGGACCAAAACATTTGCCCAACATAACTGGGTTATCAACTTAACAGGGGTCAAGATAGTTGGGGGAAAATCAGAATAACAGAAGTATTGTTTTTGGACCCGACCAAAATGCTTGATATACATCATTCTTGATAACTGAGGTTGAGATATGTGGGTTTGACTGTAAAGTCATCTTTGTTCACAGAAGAATGTGGACATAAACTAGTCTCCTAACTGATAGAACTTTATCCAGAGACATCATTATGCTGTAAATAGGGCAAATGATTACTTTAGATTAAATTTGTTTTTGTTGATTATAGAATGCTGTTCCAAGTCAAATATCTGGTCACAAATATATGACAGTAAATTTTGAATTTCTGTATCTAGTGGTCATCCTTTTATGTAAATATCCCAACAACTGGCATATTTATTAGAGAAACTCAGACATTATCTTTCTCCATTTTGCAGTGGAATCCAACATTTCTCATGACGAGAAAATTTTTATTATCAGTGTAGTCTGTTTCTTGTATTATCTTCAATCTAGTTTGTAACATATTCTTTCTTTGGTCCCACTCATCAATGATCCTTGTAAAGTATTTGTTCCTTCTATTAGTTCACACGTGAATGTTGTAAAAGGTGTTCTGGTTAGTCAAAAGTTACCACTCATCTTCCTATAACACAAACTGTTGGAAATGGAACGAAAAAAGAACAAAAACATTTTGGATAAATATTTAATAAATGTGTGGAAATAGCAGTGGCTGAATTGGAAAGTTGATTGATATATAGCTGGTCAGTTCATAAAAATGCCGAATGCCAGAGGACTGGCATTTTGTGATCTTTGCAAGAAAAATTTGAATTAAGCTAATCACTGTTGAAAATGTTTGGAGCACCTCCAAAAGAAGTTGGATACATAGAAATTTAGTATTAGGAGTACAAATTACAGCCAATATGAGGTGCTTGAAAGGAAAAAAATCCTTGTTTAGAAAAAAAATCCTTGTTGAGAAAACAAAATATTGAACACTGAGTGAAAATGTCATTGGTGACAAAAAGGAAAACAAAAGAAATCCTTACCAGGATTAACATATCAGTATCTACTGGTTGTGTCCAGTTGGGGATAAATGAATTTATGTGATTATAGTTTATGCCTTTGGGTGATTTATATAAGACATTTGTTTCTGAAAAAAAAGATTAAATATTTCTCTAAATACATATAAATTATTGTGACTGAATAACTGTGTAAACACTGACATGTACATGCAATAACTTCAGCGGTGATATTATTGGAGAAGTTAATGTGATAATGAACATTGTTGAAATTCTTCAAGTATTATTTAAAGTTTTATTAAGTTTTTCAAATGATGGTTTTGCTTGGAATGAAGTTAAAACTTGGCAGTGTATTGTGATAATTAGGTCCACCAGGAGCAGTTTAATATGAATGTACAATGCATTTTTGGCTCAGGGCTTTTGGTCTGTGGGCCCCCAGATCAGCGATACAGTGACTTGAGATCCTGTTGGGGGAGGATCCACAGTCCCTTTTTACACATATTTATTTGTTTATGGAGGGCCAAAATCATGTCTGGAAACTGATACACGTTAGTGTTGTGTTAACAAGGTTTGTTGCTATCATGACCAGTAGCAAATTATGTGACATCATATGAACTGGACATTCAGTGATGAAAAGTAATTTTGTCTTTGTAAAATGTTTAAATTTTTTAGAAGGTCACTTGTCCTTGATTTATAATTTGTAAAAACACAAAATAAACTTTTAAACATTAATGATTATAGAACTGCATCTGGGACTATTTTTTATATGCAGCAAGTAAAAGGTGTATTATCTGCATCAGAATGAACATAATTATTAATTTTTCTTGTTCTCACTTGTCCTTGATTTATAATTTGTAAAATCACAAAATATGCTTTTAAACAGTAATGATTATATGAATAATATAATGATAATACATTCATGATTATATAAATAATATAATAATAACAGGTGAAAGGTGCAGTATCTGCATCAGAATGAACAAAATTATTAATTTTTCTGTTTCTCTAAACTATTTCCATGAAAATAAGAACTGTGATAAACAGAATCTCAAATCAATAATGATCTAATAAATAAATAACATTTATGAAAGTCATTGAATGATGTCCTTTTGAGAGCGTGTGTGTGTGTGTGTGTCTGTGTTCGTGAATGTGTGACTGGAACATGGGAGATATCAAACATTGATGAGACAGACATGAGAAATTGCTGATAGTGGGAGAATAGACCTCCCTCTCTGGAGTTTAACATGTATGAAAGCTGAATGTTCTTAATGCTAAGATACTTGTGTCAGACTTGGTCAGATTGAAGAGGCTTCTTTATAATGCCTTTTAGTTTTAGCAGTGGCAACAATATTTTATATCATATTAGAATGATTTGTGCAAAAAAAGAGTGCTTAAATCCAGGATGCTTTCAGTGAATCATGTATTTTGTTAAATTCTGTTAAGCTGTTTTTCAGAAGAAGTCATTTAAATATTTTCTATTTTTAGTAACTACAACTATATTCAATAGTGTAGCACAATAAGTTTTACAAACTTGAAAGACCTTTGTGCCAAAATGCTTCGTTAGAATTCTCTTGAGTGGTATTTGAAGCTTATGTAAAAAAAATTTATATAGAAATGATACTTGTAGTTGATAATTAAGAGGTATTATTTATATAAAATTGAAAGTCATTATGCAAGGATGCTTTGAGTTAAATATTGCCTATTCTGTGGAGCAGTTTTTGAGAAGAAATCATTCAGAGATTTTCCAGTTATTAGTACTGGTGGATATACTTGACTGCTGAGTGTTATTATTTGTATAAATTTGAAAAAGCTTGTGTCAGGATGCTTTCTTTTGGATTTGGTTGAATTCTGTTTAGTGGATTTTTGAAAAGAAGTTTAAAAGTTTACCAACATTGTATTTGTAAATGGCCATATTTGTGTATAAATTAAAGCCCATATGGATGTATACCAGTCCTTCAGACAAATTTGGTCCAATTCTGTTGATTTTCTTTTTTAGTAGAAGTCTTTTAAATGTCTTTCTTCATTTATGACATGATTTTATATATGTGAAAGGACTGCCAGAATGCTTCCTGTCAAGTTTGTTTGAAATTGGTCAATAAGTATATTAGAAGTGAAAGGCAGAAAATAGCAATTGTTAACAAACTTTTGAGAGACAATGCACAAGTTAATTTATTACACTAGGATAGAAGCTCTTATGGGGAAACTTAAATTAACAGCTTAGTTGAATCAAATAAAGAGAATGAATTCAGTAACTCCAAAATTGTTGTACTTTTTTAAGGTAGTTGCACTGTACAAATTCTGTTATACATGTTAGCTAATCTAGTTGTAAGGCCATCCAATCAGTACTGTACTATTTAGATATGTTGGTCATGTTCTATCCTAAGGGCTAAGTGCATTGGGTGATTGCCAATTTTGCTCACACCTTATAATAGCCCTTTTGATAATACAAGTCTCTGTAGTTAATCTCCTTTCAGGGATGGATTGCTGCAAAATCATCCTTGAATGGTAGTGTTCCATCAACAGTATTAGACATTACAATACTGTTAACTAAGATTAGTGAAGTTAATCAGCTTATGCAGAATCATTACATGTGTTATTAAATTGCTTTGAAGAACAGGCATGAGATAATCTCTGATAGTGAATTATATAAATAGATATGTAAATGAAAAAGAGTATGCAATTAACTGGAAATAGAGGAGGGTGCTTTTCCTGAATCCTACAGGAGAATACTTGATAACATTAGCAGAATCTTTAAATATGAATAAATGACATTAAAATACAGATTACATAATTTTTAATTCTAATTCATGTCCTGTAAAATATAAAATAGGAAATAATCAAAGTAAGATATTCTCCTTGAAAATTGTGATATTAAGTTCTCATCATTTCTTACTAAAACAGGTCAGTTACCAAACATATGTCCCATCTTTCATTGTTGTATTTCAGAATATATAGTTTGGCACCAATTTCACGGTAAGGCCAACCGTTTGTAGAAGTCCACATTTTAGTTTAAAGTATAAGTAAATTTGCAGTCAAAATAGGCAATGCTTGGGAAACAAAATGTTTAATGTATGCATCTTCATTTACAATTTCCTCAGTTTTTTAACTTATAAATTATTGTTTTTATAGTCATATATGATATAGTGCATCCTGTTCATTTAATAGTCAATTTTAAACTATCAGAGCAATTAAATATAGTAATATTCTGTTTCAGAATATCTCCTGATAGAGACAAAGATGTTGGAATGGATTCTATGTAAAGGAGGCAGTTTTTCTGACACTTGTGAGACTCTTTGATGATATATTTTATTGTCTGTTTTTTAAATAATGAATTTTAGTTACACTTTATAATTTATTTGGTAGATTATAATACAGTGAAATAATTTTTTACAACTGTTAATATTATTTAATGTGCTGTATATATTTTTCTGCAAAATGCAACAAGCACATCTCACTACATTTTGAATATAATTTATATCATGTTATTGTATACTTTTATATGTTATTTTATAGTACTCTGCTTTTGAAAAAAATACATATCAAAATTCATAATTTAAATTTACTGTCATATCCTAATTCTGTTTTTGTGGCAGTTTAATGATCTTATTATGAAAAGAAATTCAGAATAAAATTTGCATAAATATATTAATCCATTTTGAAAATAATATTTGTTTCATCCACAGTTCCTATTAAAGTCACTATCCTGCAGGTATTGAATTTACTTTTGAGAAGATATGTTTATGCTTACCATAATAAAGAAGGGCATGTTATGTTATGATATTGTCTCTCCAACTGTCTGCTACCAGTTTCATTTCCACACAATAACTCCAGTACCCACAATGTACACCAACAGAAATTTTGTGAACTCTTTGAACTTGTTAACAATGGGATTATAGGTCAAAGTCATTGTGATCAAAATCCAAATGGGGTTTTGTTTTTTTTGCTAGGGTAAGGAAGAATCCTTTCTACCTTGGAGTAAAAAGGTCAAAGGGCAAGGGCATTGTTACTTAAATGAATAAATGGTTTCCAGCAATAACAGTTTTACATCCCATATTTTGAAGAAACTTTCTGAATGAATAGCCCATGGGGGTAATAGATGATTCTGTTATAGTAGAGGTTTAAAGATCAAAGGCCAGATGCACTGTGATGGAAAGAAGAATACTGGTTTCCACAAAAAAAAGCAAAAAACTTTTAGTTCTTGACTGTGAACTTTCACCAATGTTCTTTGATGACTTGCATGTTCAATAATACATAAGCCTGATGTCATAATGTCATAAAGTTTAAGGTCAAGGTCACTGATTTAAAGAGAAAAAAAAGTTTTACATAATCATTATTTTTCTTGACCAAGGTTTATCAAAGATTTACACTTATTGTGTGGAAGAGGTCTGTTGATTTGGAAGTCAAAAGGTCAAAGGTCAGGCTCTTTGCATAGCAACTTTATTTTAGAGTATGTTCTTTGTCCAAACTTTGTGTATGCTTGCACTTAGATTAATATAGGGAAGTGTATTTTCTTGAGTCAAAAGGTCAGAGGTCACTCATAGTGAGTCTGAGGAGAAGAAGAAGAAGATGGTTTCAGGACAGAAAAAATTTAGATTGTGATTTCAGAGCTTGACCAAAGGAAGGTCCAGGTCATTGAGACTTATTAGCTAATCATGACATATAATTGCCAATATAGCACCTAGATAGTGCAGCAGTATACTGTGTTGTTCACAATACTCTTATTTCTCTTTGGAATAAATATGTCAGTACTTTATATGATTTATTTTATTGGATAGAAATTATAATTTAATAAAATATTTGCAACTGAACAGCATTTATTATTCATCTTATGTAAGAATGTTATGTATTTTACAGAGAATAAATAGGCAGAGTGAACTGTATCTAATAATATCTTTTTGAAGATCCTCTAATTGATGTGACCTTAACTGGTGGGAGGAGTACAATTGAAGTCAAAAGATGTGGGCATGGAAGTGGATGTACTCAGTGTAAGAATTTTAAATAAGACAATGTTAAGTTCAGTGGAAGCACACTGTACAGTATTTTTAGTTTCTATATTAATTTGAAAAGAAATTGTTTCTGCATCTACTAACTTAATTTTATAATCCTAATGTTCATATTTGTGTATTTGAGTAATTTTACAAATTTGGATTTCAGAATTAAGTCATTTTGATAATCAGACCAAATAAATATGGGCCATCTTGTCCCATTAATGTTTTTTGGAGATAAAATTTATCTCATACATCAGTTAATTAATTACATGATAATTCCATCATGTTAATTAAATTGTTTTGGCAAATTTCTTTTGCAATTAGAAATGGTATTTTGTTGCAACTTTTCTCTTATATAACATATTTATCCCATCAAGGAATTTCTTTTTGTCCTACAATGGAAATGAAGTGAAACTCATTTTTGTTGAGCTCCTATGGGCTGAATAAATATGTCTTAAAATATGTATTGGCTTGTAGCATATCACTTTTTCTTTGTAGATTTTTACCATTAAAATCCATCAGAATTTTTTTCAATGATTCATATTTTGATCAGCAGTCCACTTGTTGTTGCTTATTTTATTTTGAAACATTCAGTTTGGGATTCTATCATTAGGCTTTTGTAGATAAACTACTGTAATTTTATACATGAAACTATCTTTATTTGAACCTGACCGTCATTAGCAGTATTTTAGTAGAATTTTTTTTTACAGCTGAGTGTCAACACATTCTGTGAACATTTAGTGATAACTGTACTTCAGGGTTGGAAAAACCAAACATAAACCACATGTATTTTCTTTACTTATTTTCCTTTAGTATTTAGCAGTATACTGTCAAGTTCTGTCCTTCATTTGCTGTGGTGCAATGAAAGCTTGAAGGATTCTATACTACCCGATTTGTCTAGGCCTTTCAATTATTGGTATTATTCTTCAGTTATGACTGCATCCTCTTTACTAATAACTTTATTTCAATCTTCTCAAGTAATGTTAAACTAGAAATGACTTGGATTAAGTTAAAATTGCCAGAACTCCCATTTGCGCAGAGATGTTGATCCCTACCAGCTGTAGAGTTTGTAATTTGTATTATGTATGTGAGACTAAATAGGAATTCCAAGTGAGAATAAAAGATCTCTTGAGGGATATCCATAGTCATAAAGATTCTCCAGTGTCTCTGACAACAGTGTATCAGTCATCGTCTTCCTTTAGAAATGACTTGGAAACTGTTAAATGGTACAAGCCAAACAGGACATTTTTCAGATATTGAAATATGAAGACAAATTCTGTCTGTTCTATAACCTCAATATTATACAAACAGAACACCATTTTCTCTTTGGTTGTCAAACATTTATTGTGCTGAATGTTCAGTATCTACCAGTGTATTCATATATAAACCCACATTTGAATGCTTGGAAAAGGAAAAGTAAAGTCATTATCACATCAGTTTGTACATATATAGGAAAAAAATCAACTATAACAAAATTTTGTTTCTGTTTTAATATTTACTGTTAAATCATTGCTTGGACATTGAAATAATGACCAAATTTAAATTGTATACATGAAGTAGAGCCATTAGGAAAATATGAAAGTTTAATAGGATACATGCACAACAGAAAAAATAACATGGGAATGGCATTTGTTTGAAAACATAACATCCTACAGAATGTTTTCTTTTCTTCAGGCATTCAGCCCAGTTTGGACGTTTTAGATCTGATGCAAAGTAGAACAAAACATTTGAAAAGGCGAGGCAGTGACATGCTTGATATGAATGAAAGCATTCTACCCCATCCAGGAAAAGTAATGAAGCCAGGGGTAAAACAACAGTATTTAGAAGGTGAATTGTTATTGCAACTCAGTATTTCTTCTTTTCAAAACATTGTTTCATGACATTAACATATAAATTTAATATATTCCAAATATATTCAATAGCAAACATTGCATAAATTAAATAGTACTAGGTTTAACAATAATATAAGTTAAATTATTTTTACAAATGGTTATGTGCTTTGTCCATGGCATTGAAATTGGACATTCTTGTATTAAACAATTTATATTGGTATAATAATTGTCATAATATGTAATAATAAAAATGTTTTCAAGAAACAACATGCATTATATAATTACATGTTATCATGAAAAATAGAATGATAAGTCAGTAAATTCTACCATGTGATGAAAGTGTTGGCATACAAGTACATATATACATATCAGCCATTGAATCATAGAAATCACTTTTGTGTGGAAATGTATTTGTTTTTATGACTAGTTAATTAGTTTTTTATTTATTTGAATGAAAAGAAAGTTTCAATACTTAACTGTTTTATATTGATCTAAAATTTGTTAATGGTATATTTTTCAGTAACATGCAAATTCTCATTGATTTGTATTTAAAGAGACATGCTTTTTCCATGTTTTTGACTGATGAATATTCAGTCATTTTCACTACACTCAGAATTCATAATGAGAAATACTTTGATCAGTACTCAGTCAACATACAGGTAGAGGATAATAGTTAATGGATATTTCTAAATTATATAGTTAAAAAGCTACCAAAACAAAATCATTTCTTTTTTATGCTTTAGTGTTTTAATTACATTGAACCAGCAACCTGTGGTTCAAAAGTTCTGAGAATGAATGAGGTGTAATTGTCAAGTATTGTTACCTTTGTTTAGCATTTGTTGATAAATTAGGAAGATGCATGATTATTGCACTTTGTTATCTAACATGTTTTTGTTTAAATGGCTGCCATTGTTTATCTGGATTTGGTATGTCAGGTGATAAAACTGTTATAACAGAGCTGATTTTCTTGGGGGAACCACACAAATCAACATTATAACAAATTAAAAGTTAATAAAGGAACAATATAATGAAGCTTTTGGAATACATGTTAGGAATTTGGCTGGAGAAATTAAACATAGATCTTATAATAGAAGAAATATTAAGAAAAATGTAAAACAACTTAAAATCTGACAATAAACATTACAAAAACTGGTTTGTTATATTGACTAATAGCATCTATAATGGGATTTGCACCAAGACAAGGAAATCTTAGTTAAGGAGATACATTGCCACCCGACAAGATTCTGCCTTATGGGAGGCAAATAATGTAACCATGTGAATCTGATGTTCTTATCTTCTACAGCACTGTCAGTCTCTATCCCCTGTTTCTCAGCAGGTTGATTAGTCCAGACCAGTCAACACAGTGAGAGAAAAAGAGGAATGGGGAAACTGGCCTTTAGACATCTTAATATTTAAAAATCATCTGTTTTAGAACCTAATTATTAGCTATAAAAAATAAGACCATGAAAAACATGTGTTTAAATAGATTACAGTCCTAACTAAGAAATATATTGTAAAGTCTTGCATATTTTTATTATTGGTATTGTGTACACTGTAGATAAATCCCATTGAAAATGTACACACAATGTTGCAACAACAAACTTTAAGGTTCTTGAAAGTAACTTGATTTAAGTTCAGATTCAAGGGTTTCATTAATCTCAAATTCTTTTTCTCTCACACTCAACATATTTTCATGTATTTTGTCCCTTGTGCATGAGATAGAAATTAAAGAGAAAGCAGAGTGATTTCGATGAAATTTTGTACCATGTTGAATTCATTTACAAAATTGGGATTATTAATATTTTCTTTTTATTTCTTGTCATTATTGATTAATCTTGAAGCATAGAAGCAATAGCATACTGTTGAATTAATGTGCATACATTTGTGTTCATGTGCATGGGTAGATCATAGTTTAAGATACTAACAGCATTGGTATATATCAAATTGCTTTGTACCAACACTTGAAAAGTCATATTATGTTGTCATATTATATCTACTATGTGTGATATATATATATATATATATATATATATGAACACATGGAGAAACAACTGCTTTAAAGTTGTTATGACAATTTTATGAACCAAATCTTCTTTACCTGAAGTAAAATTTATTGATTAAACTAAAATTAATATCTGTTGAAAACTAATTGAGCATATTAATTTTTTTGTGTTGATTAAATGATAGCATAACAGTTTTCTTTAAAGGTACCAGAGATTCAAATCAACCAGGTTCTCAGCAAAGTACATGCAGTGTTGCAAATAATAGAAAGGGTGGAACTGAGGCACCACCTCTAAGACAAGGCATTGAAATATGGGACATCATTGGCATTGTGCATCAAGAGCCAGATTATAATGCTTCCAGAGGTAGATCAAATATATAAATACATTAAGAGAGAGTTCGTTGTATAAAGTCTTTGTTTTTGTTGAGGTTTCATTATTGTGTGACATTGGTATTCTTGCATGATACTTTTCCACATTCATTTAACAGTCAAATACTAGTTATTTTCTGTAGTACTCAAAGATAGAGTTGAAAAGTAATATTACTTTTGCAGTATGGCATATGCTATTTCAGCTGTTCCATAATGAGTTCTGATAAAAATTTAATGTCTAATTTATGGCTTTAGATAAAATTCTGCTTTCACTCAACAATAAGTTCCAACAAATAAAATAAAGTAGTCTTCATTGTGCAGACCTTGTCAAGGTTCTAAGTTTCAAAGATTAAAGAAAAAATAAAAATGCTCCCTGTGATAAGTCTAATCAATTCATTTTATTTTCATCTCTTTACATATTAATGTGACCCATTGAACCTGATTTTTTGGAAATGTAAAATTAGGCAAAAGTGCTTAACAGATGTGGCTTAACAGAAAAAAAAACTTCAAGGCACCAGAAGATGAATTAAGCTTGAAGTGGTGACTGTAAAACCCATTGTAGAAAAAAGCTTAGACCCATTTCATGTTTAGTGCCAAGTCATTATTTATAGATGAAGTCAGGTACATGACTGTCTCTTTTATACAGGAAGAAGAACAACTTTAGACATAAAACAAGAAAATGAAGACCTTAAGAAGATGCTCAACTGTATTGTATGTATTAATAAACCCAGATGTGTTGTGTTCTTGCCATGTGGCCACATGGTACTATGCAGTGAGTGTGCAGTCCAAGTAGAGAAAAAATGTCCCATTTGTCAAAGAGACATTTTGGACAGAAAAATTGCTCAGTTTTCTTAGCACTTCTTTATCAGTTTATAATGCATTAAAATTAAGGTTGCAACATTTTCATGTGTAAACAGCTCAGTTTCAGTTACAAAATCAATATAAGTGTGTAAAAAAACAAAATTAAAAATTCCAATTAAATTATATAGTTTCAGATTCCTGCTTCAGAAGACTGTTTAGTAAGATTTTTCTATTCATTCTTTTCCTACAATATAATTTTTCAAAGAAAATGTGCCATTACAAGGAAACCCATGGTTGAAAAGAACTGGTTATGCTGTGACAACCATTACACATCAGGTTGATTTGCTGATAACACTATATAAAATAATTTTAAGTCACATTTTTTGGCCATTTAAAAATTTGCTGGAAAGCTAGTTTCAATTAAAGAGCAGCATTTTGGGTACTGTATACTATGTAAATATTTAAAAATGTTGGTAAATGTTGCAGCTTTAATTAAATGAGATACAACATGCACAAAAAACAACTAAAAATAATATTAACACTTGTATAAATATAAAATATTTCATTATTGTATTTCATAGAAAAATGTTAAAGCTTTCATTTTTTATACAAAAAAATCATTTGTATAGTTTATTTTAAAAAAGTGGTAATTTTTATTTTATATTTTTTTAAAATATCAATAAGGCATTGAATGTTCAGCTAGTGATGTATGATTCACTCAGGTGTTGCATTCTAAAAATATTTTGTGCATAGCATGTAGATACGCCAATAGACAATTAGACAAACCTTCATACATGGGTCAATATAAGATGGCTTGAATAAATGTTTGTGAAAAAATGTCAAAGTCAAGGACTAATCTACAATCGGTAAGTCCTAACTTTAATGCAAAAAACTAATTGCATTGGCAACACCCTTAACCAACCACATTTTTAGCAGCATATTACAAAAAAATTATTGGGCTGTGCAAGATTGTTGCTTCTTCTAAGAGATGCAGAAGTCTTCCATCGAAAAAAAAACCCCTCTAGATTAAAAATGGTTTTCCATTATAGATCCATTTCAAATCTTGAGATGGGGGAAATGGGCTTTGAAGGTGGGTGGGAGTGTGAAATTGCCAGCTACACAGGTTAATTATTATGCTAAACTTCAAATCAAGGAGTATAAATCTAAATGCTTTCAGTATTTTTAAACTGTACTTTAATTACTGGGTAACCATAATTAATCCTGATCCTTCACACATGCATGCATGCATACACACATATTTGGTATGTCTTTTTTGAGAGAGAGAGAGAGAGAGAGAGAGAGAGAGAGAGAGAGAGAGAGAGAGAGAGAGAGAGAGAACATCCAGATTTACAGCTGCAATAGAAAGGAATATACTGCATATAAAAAGAAATGTGTCATGAAATGTAAGCAATGTTACAAAAATGGTTTAGTGTATTGCATGCTGCTAAATCTGTATTACCTCTGGAAAAGACTCATATGAATACAGTTACAGTTTCACTAACCATGCGATGGACGTCGATCAGAATCAGTAATTTTAGCTCTACATTGAAGAGAAAAATCAGAGTATAACAAAGTTGAAGTGAGCCTACCCATACATAGAGGTAACTAAATTTATTGATTAATCATTATGTTCCAAAAGACGGGGGCTGTACAGTAAAAAACATTTACAAAAGAAAAGAAAATTTAGAAAGTGGCTCTGATTTCATCACTTTATTCAAGTCACAGGTCAGCAACAAAACTGAAAGAGCCAAATTTTGGTATAAAGAAACAAACCTTTTTCCAAGACTTATAATAATATACCTTTTCAAGTAAGTGAAGTTCATTTGTTTCTGTTTCTTTTAAACATATGTGATAGAAAGATGGCATGTTTCTCTTCTACAATCTCATAATGAGAAATAGAATTAATATTTATTTGTAAAAAAATATGCAGACTTTCAAGAGCATTAGAAAAGGTTTTGAAAATACTACTGTTAATCACATTTGGCATCTTTTTTAGGTGGACATGTCCTAAGGGCTTCACCAAAATGACATATGCTCATTTGTACATATTTATCTTAATGTATATAGAATTATATATCTTTTTTATATGTATATATGAAGTCGCTGAACCAGTGCATGATGTTTACAGAATCATGGTATTGGAAACTTTTGCCAAAGTTTAGTCATAGACAGAACTGAACTTCATAAAATTAGTGGCAAATTCTCTTCTTTCCCATCTATGAATTTGTTGTTTCTTTACAATGATGTTCGATTTAAAAGGGAGAGTTTTGCAAATGAGGTAATGCTAGGTCATTGATGCTTTTAGGTATATCATACTTCGGATATACTTACTTTACAATGTTTCAGATTTGGTATTGAGTAATGTTAACATGTTCAACTTTAATAGAGTACAAAGTTGTATTATTATATTTTGTACCAGATAAATAATTTTGCCATGAAAACTGATTGTCTGATAAATTTCTAGTACCAAAAGCAGTGACCCACTTTCTGCAGTTTTTTAATAAAATTTTAGCAGGGTGAAACAACCAGTTCTCAGTTTCCAGTCATGTGGCTATCAGTGATAAATCTGATAATGATGGGATAAAATTTTTTCAAAAGGAATTAAAATGTTCATTGTATTGTTTCAAGAAAGTGAAATTTACATATATTATCACAAACACTGATTCACCCACTCCATATAATTACAAATGCTTGTATATCATTTTGTATTTTGTGTATTTATATTTTGTTTTATATATATATATATATATATATATATATATATATATATATATATATATATATATATATATATATATATATGATATACATCTTAGAATGGATTTTGTGCTATTTTGAGTCTGATCTATACCTTTAATATGCCAATTCAAATAGTGTTATTGTAGCTACAATCGTTCAGTCAGTCACCTGTCTCAAAGTTTCTTTGCACCATCTCAGAAGACCTGATGCTTTTATAGGCAATGCTGATGGTGTGATAAGAGGTCAGTCTCTGAGAGACAGTTATTCTAATTTTGTTTTAAGTCCATTGCAGTGTGACCATTAGTTGGGAAGTTTAGTTCATTGTAGAAATCAATTTCTGTAAATGTTTTACTTTCTTTATTTCAAGATAAACCAATAACACTATTTCATAACCATATGTAATTATAAATATTGTATACCTTTAACTTTTTTAATGAATGGCTTCAAAAAATTTGTATTTTTACATGGCTGAGTTTATGAGAGTTGTGAACCACTAACTATAACAATATACACAAGCTTAAGGATGAATATACCTTAAATTCCATTTTGTGTGAAAATTTGTACTAAAGATTAACAAAATTTAATGAAATAATCAATGAGCAGAATAATTAGTAGACCTGCAAGGTCAATAAAACCCATCCAAAATTTAAAAATTTCTATAATACAATATCCATCAAAATTTGAATAATCATACTTAGATATGGATTTCAGATACAATAAATAAAAATATGTAAAAGTCCATCTTGAAGAAAACGTCATTACAGTTTTGTTATTTGTGTATCAGACTATTGAAGATTCTATGCATAATTTTCCATGACTGATTGAAGGTGTTGTTCTATATTTTTCAGCAGGATATAAAGATCATTCATTACTTTATTCTGTGTGGAATTTTAGGATAAAATCCAGAAAAAAATTGGATTTACTTTAATTTAAACTCAAGTTTCAGTTTGTGAAAATAATTTGAGTAGTACATTCATCAGTATATCTGTCATTAATGAAACCAGATTGTGATTTGCCTATTGTTTGTTTCAGGTCTTATTGTTACATATAATTTGCATTAGTTTAAAATCCTGTTTCAACATCTTCAGCTGGAAAGGAGATTGAACATCAGTTTTTGTGAGACAGATGAGTGAGACTTTTATTCTTTTAATATATTTTTAATGATGCTTTGTCTTTATGATATGGAGAAACTTGTTTTTCACCCACTCAACCCACCCCACGATAAATGTACTTTTTCAAATTCTGTTGTAAAATCATTAAATGGGAATATTGCGGAGGAGGGGGGGTGTCCAGGATACATATACTTCTGAGCATTTAGACATTTTTGAAGTGTAAGATGACCATCTAAAATATTGTTCTCTTCCTCAGAGGTGTTTAAATAGAGATTCATTTTAGAAAGAAGAATTATTTTGTTAATTTGACAATTTTGTTTGAATTTTAAAGGCTTAAATAAAACCATTTCTGTTCCAAAATATATGTATCATACTAGTATCCTCTTTCAACACCATCCTAAAAAATTGTCAAATAAGTCTCTTCTCAATGTTGCAAAAATATTCTTTTCTGTTCCATATTTAATATCATTGTTTAAAAAAGTTTTAATCATTCCTTTTATCTTTTTTTCCCTAATTTCCTTTAAATCTTGTCTTGTTTGACGTATATATATTTGTTCTCTACTCTGGATTAGTAATTGTATTAAGTTTTTGACATATTTTCTTGGATGGCTTCTTTTCTTTCTTGTTTCATTCTCATAACCCTCATAGAATTCTTCATTTCTCAAAATTTCACAACCAGTTATAACTTTCATTTCATGCTTTTAATCGTCGCTAATGGTCGAGTCAGTTCAGTAATTAAGTTATAAAAAGTTACTGTCCCTCTCCATTATATAAAAGGCTTAATTGATTCTGTCTAACTTTCATTCCAGATTTCATTGGATTACTAATATGTACTTAAAATAACAATGGCAATAAAACTATTATCAACTTCATAATATAATGAAGAATCATTACATTTTTGACATAGTTTTGCTAGTAAGCAAGCTAAAAAAGATATTTGAAAATTTCTTACATTTCTGACCTTTTTATTATATAAATCTTTTGAAACCAAGGAATTTTATCATACATACTACATATATGTATTCAAGGAGGTGTTAACAGTATTTTGTTTATTTGGATATTTGTTTCAAATTTTATGTATGTTTTGTAGGAAAAAGCTTACAAAAATCCAAACCCGTCATCAAGGTCAATCATTGCAGAGCAGGGAGAACTAAAAACTCCAAAGTGCTGAGGCCAATACAGGTAAAAGAAATGTTACAAATGAGCAAGGCCTAATTTCAGTTCTGATTTTGGATGACTGCTGTAAATCATTGACTACCTGACAACAAAGACAATTTGTATTTTTTTATTTTGTTTGCTCTTTATCCATATTTTTGTTCTACTTTTTTGTAATATCATATGAATTCAGTTTTATGCATGAGCAATTTAGCAAGAAAAACTCATAGTTGCTCTGTGGTGCACATTTCCATTAAATAATGACACAAGATTGTCATTAAAATTTATAATGCAGGAAACATTATTTTGTCTCTTCTTAAACTCAGATCACATAAATGTCTTGATGAGAAAATTTTGATCATGTTTTTTTTTTTTAAATTATTTTAAAGAAACTGTACAGAACATAAAAAACTAAAGGACTTTGTTCTGAAAACCATTATTTTATCTATTATAAGGAGAGTACCATACTGTTTCAAAACATAATTATACCTGATGAGGAATATGAACTTCAGAACCTGGTGTCTATTATAATTTCAGAAGTACTCTTATTTGGAATTATTACATTTTAGTGGCACATTAAAAGTTAAAAATACTCAGTAAATGAATGATTATTGAAGAAACAATAGTTTATGCAGATAATTTTGTCTTTTCTGTAATTAACTTTCTTTTGTATTGGCTTATAGTTTGATATGCCTGTACTTGATGCACACATTAGGATTTGTAATCATTCTTAGTCTATGTGTGATTCTGTTAAAATATTTTCTCTCATAATGTAGATTTAGATTATAATAAATTTATTTAGAGAATTCTTGTGTTCTTTTTTTCTTGTCAAATATAAGCACAGGTGTATTGAAGAATATTAAATTATATTTATCACTGAGAACACCTTCACAGAAGTTCCAATATCACAGACAATTGACTCATTATGGTTAGACCCTACATTTCTCATACTATATGCATTAATTGATACAAGTTAATTTTTGTCTGTAAATTGTCACATCTCTGATTATAGGTGTTAAATTTCTTTGGGAAATATCATTTATATATCTTGAAAGTTATGCAGACTTTCTAAAGAAAGAGTATATGTGACTGAGTTTATCAAGAGGGAAAGAAGAGGCACATGGCATGATCCTAGGGAACTGCTGGAATAAGCACAAGTTTTGGGTCTACTTATGCTGCATGCCTAATATAAATGCAAAGATAGTCCATGCACTGTAGCAAACTATATCAAGGTTTCTTAAGTTGCAAGCAGAATTTATTGATGGTGGCTTAAGGGTGGAGCCTTTGATCACTCTCTTCTCTCTGACACGTGACAGGATTTACTACTATAAAGTAATAAAAAAAAATATCACCACTCCCAAAACATTAAAAAAAATTAGTTTGCCAAGTTTTATCAAAATCCTTCTGGGAATTGTTGCATTGAGGGCTTGCAAAAAACCTAATACGCTACTGATGGCTGACTTAATGCTCACTGTATCTCAGATTTGTCTCATACAAATTCAGGTAAAGAGTTAGGGTGCTGAAGTGACAATGGGAACACTGTACAATTACAGGCCAGAACTTCATGTAATGTAGAATACTGAAAAAGAACCCAAATGAGATCTCTTAAATATTAAACTACACAATATTTGATTGAAATCTGTATATAATAACAAGAATTAGGGACTGAAGCATTTAATTTTTAGGAGGTTGGGGTATTTGTTTTTGTTCTCTTTTTGTTGGTCTTGGTTGAATCTGATTTTTGGCAACATCTACAAAGTTATATTAGTTACTTCTCTTGAGAGACAGTTATTTCTAACTCAAATCATTGGAAGAATTCTGCATACAGTCTTTCAAAACTAAAATGACTCCCAGGCATAGTTATATTATTGAGCATGATAATGCAAAATTACCACATGGACAAATTCTTGAGAAATGATTTGAAACTTTAGTCTGACCATAAACTAGTTTCCACTTTTAAGAATCTAATTAACTTCTATAGCAATTATTTTGAAAATGCTGGAGAAATTACAAAAGTTGTTCAGAAAAGCAATAAAAATTAAAATTATGAAGCATTTCATATCTTTAATTTAGTCATGTTTTTTAAATAAAAAAAAATATGATAGCCAAAGTGCATAAATTATACACTTTATTAATTAAAGGTAATTGTGCTCTGGTTTGTAAAGGAAATCTCACAGATGTAGCCATTATGATTTCACATTTTCCACTGCTGCTTCAGGGCATGATAAATGTTCAGATAGTGCTTACTGACTTAGTCACATCAGCATGGTGAGACATAAATTATAATTTATTTTGGTGTCATCATCATTAATTGATTGTCATTTTCCACAATAATGTTGAGTTTTTTATTTTGAATGTCAGATATGGTGTCAGGGTGGATTTTTCAACAAAATATTTATATTTTCTTTCAAAGCATGAAAAAGTATTATGCTTAATTTGGTGTCTCTTCTATGTCCTTGTGCTGGTCTGTCACTATATGTATCTGAATTGCAATCAGTAAGTCTAAAATAATGATGCAGTTGCCATCACTTCTGACTTGCAAAACCTTGGATACCAAATGCCACTGGAAAAGTGACCCCTATGTCTCATTATGACAGTGTAGGTGTGTACAAAATCAAAGTTGATTGAATTGTTAAGATGAATTTTAATTTCCATTGATCAATGGCAAGAATATTATTAATATATGAACCACAGGATAGCTGTTGGGGGTGGAGTGGGAGGGAATAAAAACCTGCTTAGCTAAATCTTCATTTCTTAACATAAAATATTTGAATCAAAGTTGATTATGCATGCACGGTCTTATCACGGTCAATTGTCTTATCACTTGGAGATCAGTGAAAACTTTATGATGCATAGCATGGATTGACAAAAGTCTGTGATAATAAGAATCACCAACGAGAAAAGTGGACACTGCCTGAAATGGTCTTAACCTAGCCATGTAATAGATTAAAAATGCAATAATATCACTATTTAATCTACATATTTTATTCTAATATTGATATGATTATTGATATACAATTGGAAAATTTTTTTATGAATATTTTTCATAATTAAAATCTGTGCATGTGAAATAAAAAACTTTTAAACTATAATATTATCAAGAAAAATTATGATTACTTAACACATTATACAGAATACTCTCATTCAACTGACAATGACCAGTGCATTGATAAAGCCGGGTTCTTGGATAAATATACATTACCTAATGGTAAGAGAATTGTAATGCACATTCTTAATTGTACAAGTTTACTAGAGAGACTGTTATCTTGGCTTATTTATTGCTACAATAACCTTAAAACCTCATGAACATTGCACTGATATGTGAGAAGCTATCCATTTTTGTGATTACACTGCTTTTCTACTGTAAAATTACAAGGCAGATAATAACACTGGATTAATTAATGGGTTATGTATATATTTCAAGTATTTTTATAGCAAAATGAAACAGGTGGAGTCTGTATACAAGACTGTGAATAAAACTTGTAGTTTAGGTAAGTAATAAAATGTTTACTAATAGTTTATTTTAGACATGTGACAGTTGGTGAAATAGAGTTTAAATCATTACAATATGTACAGTGAAGTTTCCCTAAATTGCCACTGGAACCCGACATTTTATAGGGGTGTCAAGTTTAGAGAAGACTGGTTAAAACTACATCTTCTTTCAGGACCAAATGATGTGACAAGTCTGAAAAAAGGGAGGAATAATTAATGGCTTGTTTAGGGAAGTTTCATTGGATTTACAAAAATCTTGTCAACTTGAGGTCGAAGTGAAAGTTCTAATGGAATTAATTTCATACTAATAGGTAAAGTTTGGATAAATGCTAGAACTTTCAAAAGAAAAGAAACAAGATTTGTTTTGCTAAAACATTTATTTCACCACTGCAAACTGAAAAAGTAAACTAAAAAAATATCCAACAAAAAATTAAAAACTTTACAAAACAATTCAAATTTGGCCAACTGTGACTAGGGTGGAATTGCCATAAATATTCCAAAATAAATGATAAGTTGTAAAGGTGCTTGACACAAGAGGTCTTGATTTGTTTATAAAACATAAAGTTTATGAACCATTAAGTGATAAATAATAAGTACCATGAACCATTATGTGATAACATCTCATACAAGTTGGCAAGTATGTACTTTATGAATAATCTTCAAACAGATTTACTTTCTTTTGCCCATACTAGGATACCACATAAACCTATGCACATATCCCCCACAGATGAAAAATGAAAATCTTTAACCCTAAAACTCTTTAAGACATGCATATATTGAATAGAACACAAACATACACTTAAAACATTTCAACCCAAAACAAAAGAGAAAAAGCCCAGGTACTTTCTTTCTAAGGCCATGGTTAAATAAGGACTATTTTTGGCCCCTAATCAGATTCCTGTGAAACTTGTACAGATAAAAGAGGCCCTTCTCTCTTCCTGAATTATTTCATTCTTATCCAGGGTTGCTTTTTAAAAAAACTAAAAAGAAGCCACTGGCTTTTTTCCTTTGTTGTGGAAACTATTTTCATGGATTACAGACAATATCGCTAACACACCCCATTAAAACTGACAGCCAAACGAGAGATATCTAAAATTCTGCATTTGCACATGGATTGCTTAATAACCAATGATAGTATGTAGAAATATGAGCTTTTCTTTTTTTAAAATATATTGACATTAAGTATGGTTGATTACCTTTGATACCAATTTTCATTTTCATGCTTACATTTAACAATGACTAAGCATATCAAAATCTTGACTTGATAGCCACAGAATAACAATTTGTGTATTTCATTACTGTAAATAAACTCCCAAAAGCCATGCAGATCTTTTATGTAATAGCAACAGCCATAGGTTGCTATAGTGTATAATTAAGAATCAGTAAAATAGATTCACATCAGTGATCAAAGCCGTTTTGTGTATGTATCACAGGGTGAAACCTTACAATATACTTTACTTTATTACCAATTTGATAAGAGCATTCCTTATATTGATCAATGATTGCAACAGATTTTTTTTTAAATGAGGGAGTGTATTAGCTGTACGGTTTTGTTAAGGATTGAGGGTACTGATTTTGAAATATTCATCGCAAAAATGATGAGTGGACAGGTGCCAGTTTCATATTTTATATGATATGGGACTTGAATGATGGGAAGGAAAATAACAATAAAACATTACTACAAATATATTTGTTTCAGGTTCACCCTACCCACTCCTTATCTCACCATTATTTCATCAAGGTCATTATTGTCATCTAACCAATTAGAAGTCATATAAAATTCTGGGTCATAAAACAAAAAAAAAAATTTTTTCTTGCTCAGATGTTTATAAGTAAAAATTACCTATTTTATCAATTGTATTAATTGAAAAAATATTCAGCTAAAAAAAGAATAATCTACAGGGTAAAAAAAAAATCCAAACATAACCCCGAGATTTAAGTATAAAATTAATCCTTGAATACAAGTACACCAATTGTTTAATATTGAATTTGATGATGAGACATTGAAATAAGGCAACTTTTAGGTCTGATAAATGTCAAAAAATGCTTTTCTTTTACATCAGTTGGGATTCTATTCAAAAGAATTTATAAACACTCAAACATGTCAGAGCATGCACACACCATCAGACATGATAAAGAGTTGTTGAGCACCTGGTCTTTTTTGTCAGTGGAGCAGCATACTTGAGGATAAATATAACTTTTACCCGATTTTAGGCTGGCAGTCTATCATTTAAATATACACATACAGATCAAGTTGAAAAACAGAAACGAGAATAAATATGTAAAAGACATTCAAAACACAGCAACACTGTCAAAGTACTAAAG
Organism: Potamilus streckersoni; assembly: GCA_016746295.1. Lineage (NCBI taxonomy): Eukaryota > Metazoa > Mollusca > Bivalvia > Unionida > Unionidae > Potamilus > Potamilus streckersoni. The sequence continues at coordinate 73,924 of JAEAOA010001131.1, forward strand.
ACATGCCCCAAAAGGACCATCAATGCCACATTTTTCTAGCCAGTCATTCAGATCTCTAATCACAAATGCTCTTAGTCAAATATCAATGAAAATATACATGTGTATGATACCCCAAATTCAGGTATAGCAATAGCTCTCTGATGATAAATAGAGAGGCATACAGGATAACACAATCTACTCTTAACAAATACAGCAGATAAAGGATTGTAGCCTAAAATTGATAAGTCTCATGGGACAACTGACCTTGCATAATAAGTTTGTATAACCATATATTTTTTGCAATTGAGCTGAGGTCTTATGAAAAATCTTTCTAAGTTCAATATACATGAGACATGTGTCACCCTTTGTGACATAGGGACCTAAAATTTCATATTTTATTGGGAGGGAGGGCAGGTGGACATGGCTGCTTAATAGGTAGAGTGTCAGATTTGTAATCTTAGGGTCCTGTGTTTGATATCTTCCCAAGCCACAGCCTGTTAGTGTCACTGGGAAAGCATTTAGCTTCCACTTTCCTGGCATGCCATAAGTGTCTAAAACTGCTATTATAACCCCACCCACCCAAGCATTTTTTGACAACATTAATTTTTAAGCTACCAGTAGAAATTCCAAAATTTTCAACCCAAAAAAAATATTCTCAGAGTTATTTTAAAACTCGTAATTCAAAACTCTGGATAGATAACAGCTCAGTTATTCATCAGAAACATGTAACAAATGGAATGTAAGACAGAAATAAAGAAATAGTGTAAACAGAATGTGCATAAATTACAGAAGGTAAATCTAAATTGAAACTTATTTATATAAAATAAAAGCAAAAAAAACCCCTCTCCAAACAAACAAACAAATAAATAAAAATTGAAGGGCTTGAACAGCTACTGTTTGACATTATTAGTACAAAATACGAAATGTTATACCTTTACATAATCAGTCATCATCACTGGAGTAGTGACAATATATATATATATATATATATATATATATATATATATATATATATATATATATATATATATACACATACATACATACACATACACACACAGAATGATGTTGCCTGGTGACGTACCAATAAATTTTAGATACAACCAAAGCTTCGATTATCTATTTTTTGTTTTCTTTTTTTTAATAAACAAAACCAAGCAGACAGTATACATACTGCTGCACTAAAAGTAGCTACTGTGTGTGATTTGGATTTTTATCATAGTTTTAACAATATTTCAGTCATGTCACTATGATATCTGCAATGTGACGGTTTATATTGATGTCTAGCAATGGGGCATCATGCCAGACATGTAGAATGATGTCCCACCAGTCACACTATCCTGACACCAGGTCAACCAGTCCTAACACTAACCTCTTAATGCTGAGTGCCTAGTGAGGCAGCTGTTAGTACCATTTTTATAAGTTTTTGGTATGATTCGGCTGGGGTTTGAACCTACGATCCACTGCATCCGAGGACACTCTAGCCACTAAGTTATTGGAGCAGTTAAGCTATGTACTAAAATAATTCATGAAACTGAAGCAAATGAACAATGATACAAATGAATGTTTCAGTGCTTATTTCATAACTTTAATGCTAGGGTGTGCTTCACATTATCAGTAATATGATCATGTTTGCCTGAATGCCAATATATTTTAAATCAGAGAAGATGAATATATAATAAAAGCAGCTAAGAATGATCCGGTAATAAAAAAAATACATGGAGATTTTATTTCTTTCCATTATTCCATTTTACTCAAAAAGTACATCAGCTGCTTCCTTTTTTTTAATTGTCTTGAACATCATTCCTGAATGCACCTCTTCTATATTTAGCTGCTTCTTGTCCAAATATAGTGATTTTTTTTCACTAAAGAATGCATCACAATGTGACCAAAGCAAAATGAGAAAAAACATACTATCAGCCATACAAATAGTAAATGACATTTGAACATCAATTTTGTGTAAAGAAACACAAAATGGCATTATGTGTAACTGTGAAATCACATCCTGACGTTGTATGGTGATGAAAATGGCTGATCTAAGTTACACATTTTGCCTTCATTTATATATTATATATAATAAAATCACCGTGTGTTACATGGTTAAGAAAGGTATCTTCTGTCAAATAATGTGTTCTTCAATTCACTTTTGAGGAATTCAGAGGCAGAAATCTGGCAAAATTTGAGGTTTTGATTGAACACAGGCCTGCTTGGGAACAAAAATAATTGTTAATTTCATTGAAACAGATTCAATATATCAGGTGTTGATATGTTGCAGATGATATATAGTGGATATGGAATAACCATAACAAATACTCTTATAAACAGTTTAGTTTATTGCAGCTTTGGCGGCCAATGGGCCCTTATTGTACCTACGTCTCTGGTTAAATTCTGCTGTCAGAGCAAGTTTAGAGAAAAACTCTCCTAAAGGTTTTTCTATTTGGTTGTAATGCTAGCCATATCCGATGATGAATTTCATTTTTAGTAAACATCTGAAAGCAAATAATACCAGGATTCTTTCTATGGAATATTGCCAAATTCTGTTATATTGCCATTTAAAACTCTATACTTGTCAGGGATTGTGGGGCCTAGAAAACCTAAAGTAGCCTAATATTTTATTTTAACCTAAAAAAAAACTAAAAGAAACCTAAAATTTAATAAGACAACGTATACATTAAAAGAAAACCTTAAAAGTCTTCAACCAGAATCATCAGTAAAATGGTAAATTAAAGTTATATATGAAACAGTCGGCACTGCGCACAAATAAGCTGCACTGGAAATCAACTACAGCTGTCTTACATCCAGGTACTAGTAACTTGCACATCTGGATTATCCTGACTTGCAATAATGGCAAGTAAGACACATTTTCAAATGAGTTGGCTGTCCAAAAATGCAGTACACTCCTTGGTTGGAAAATGATGTGTTTTTTGCTAGATGTAAACTGTGTAAAACGTAAATAGAATTTGTGTAGAAACTCTTCCAACAAGCAATACATTGGTGTACACTGAATGCAAAGAAAGTACCAGCAGTATAAAAATTATGGCATGAAAAAGGCATAATTAAATTACAATAAAATAATATTTAATATGTTTGTAATGATATATAAATGTAAAATGTAAGCTGGATTTTTTTGTCTTTTTCTAGCGTCAACAGCCTAATTCAGGAAGACTGAACCTATTGACACTTTTCTCTATGACAGGCTTTCTCATCAGCAGCAATATTCCAACCTTTGGCAAGTTGTGAAGACCTTGCTTCTCTTGTCACATGGGCAAGCCACTGTTGAGAGGGGGTTCTCAGTAAATAAAGAAGTTGAAGAGATAAATATAGCAGAAAGAACTTTGATTGCCAATATGATCATTATTGATGCCATTAGAGCTGCTGGTGGAATCAATAAGGTTGAAATCACTCCAAGGCTGCTTATCAGTGCCAGCAGTGCATACAGCAAGTATGAATCATTTCTTCAAGGAGAAGAAACAAAGGAGATGGAGACAACCTATAGGAAGAAAAAAGCATTGGATGAGGAAATCACAGATTTGAAAAAGAAAGAAATCAGCACTAAATTATGATATAGAAACAATGAACAGCTTAGCTGATGACTGTGCATTTAAAGCTGAACATCAGAGGAACCTTACTTTCATCAGCACATCAAATAGCTTATGGACATCTGTGAAAAAAAAAAACCTTGGAAGAACAATTGGATCTGGACATGCTGATCAAAGATAAACTTAAACAATTGAAATATGTCTGAATTTTGTATGACACTTTAAAAAACCTAAAAAAAAGCCTAAAATTTTTAGATCAGAAATTGCTACTAACCCTGACTTGTCATAATGGTGGCTATATTAGATGACAGGTCACCATGAAGTGTACAAACTTTAAAGTTCTTCATACCTAAATTCTTACTACCAAATTTAATTTAAACTGATCCAATGATTTCTGAGAAGTTTAAAATAGCAAATACTGATGGACTACGGGTAAGTATTAGTAACCTATAATAAAATTCATTGATTTATTATATAAATCAATTTTAAATGTCAAGCATTATGGATTCTTTTTTTATTTTTTATTGCATGAAGGTGGACAAAATTTAAGTTGTCAATTTATTTATGACATAGTCCACTCAAAAATATATTAATTTATACTGGCCTTGTCTTCATTTTCTTATAGATCTATCTATCTCTCCTGTTTGACTTGTTCATTTTTCCAAAATGCAACTCTGACTCGCTGACAAGAAGTCACCCCTTGATTTGAATTGCAAAATACACCCCAACATTGGGGACAGTCAAAAATTTTGGGATTACCTACTGTGAAACTAAATTTTCAGGTAAATTTATATCGCTAATTTACAAACATATCTGGAATGAATTATATATATATATATATATATATATATATATATATATATATATATATATATATATATATATATATATATATATATATATATATTGATACTGAATTTTTGAAAAGCAAAGAAAGAAATGTTTCTCATCTTTTAGATTCTTACAAATAATACAGTCTTTCATCACTTGGTATTTTAAGACATTGCCCATTCTTTATTTGTAGGTCATGCATACTTGCAGGTATTCACACTTTTGACATGATGTTACTATGTTTTCTGAAACTCAAAATTCAAATTTATTAAAATTAAATGAAGAATGAAAACTTTCCATCTGACATATTCTCTTAATCTGTCAAAGCAATTATAAAAAAGAACATTTCATTATATTCTTTCTGATGTTATAAAAAAAATTTTAAGTTTGTGGTTTAGCCTGTTTGACCATGCACATCATTTTTGTAAGGTGCTGATCAGGATGTTTGAATGTTTTCTGCAACAAATACAATATTTTTGAGGAATAAAGTTTCAGTCTTGTTTAATTCTTTGACTTTGTTCTTTTCATTTGCCTCTAATACTACAACAAGACATTCTGTTTAACTGATCAGTGATGATCGCAGCAACATGGGAGTATCCAACAATCGAAACACACGTATGTTTCTGGTTGGAGTTACATTTATTGAATGTTACCATGGGATAACTTGTTAATATCTTCCCCTATCATTGTGACTTGAATCTCGGGGGTTTTTTTTCGCAACCTGTTTTCAGCTTCTTGCAAATGGCATTATATTCCATTTTTCACCTTCTTTATACCTCAAAACTCCTTAATTCTTTTCATTATTTTTTACTTCAGTTGATCAATTCCATCTCATTTCATGTCTTGGGCTCTCATTTTCTCTAGTCACCTGGTTTCCCTTTGACTTATTATATTTCTGTCTAACACACATCAAATTATGTTAATTTTCTTTTTACTTTTAAGTTTGTTTATTACATCAGACAGGATTAAAATAGTTTTGCAACTGGCTTCTGTATGTTTTTGTTGTTTCTGTAACATTTAAGTGTTCTTTTCAAGTGTTTTTGTTACCAGCTTCAAATGATGCTATTCACTACGAGGAAAACACATTTCAGCCATTTGATTTGTGCTATTATTTGTTTAATCATTCAAGTGACCAATGTATGCATTGTCATAATTTTATTCATTTGTATTTTTTATTTTCGGTATTTGTATAAGTTAAACCAAGAAATTAAATACCTACTAATATCCAAAGATTGACAGGCAAAACTACAAATTGAATAACCTATGAAAATGTCTTCCTTTTTTTAAAGCAAAAAAATTTAGCCTTATGAAATGAATCATACTACAATAACTCATTCATGTAACTCTTATCCATAACATGTCTTCACTGTCTCTTTAAGCAATGTCTTGCAGATTGGGGATTTCCTCATGGCTGGGGCAGACATGTCACAATGTGACCACAGGGCAGAAAAGTCACAGTGAAGGTGTTTTCTAAGCAGATATTACACATTGCTGCTTCACACAATTCTGTGTTCTCTCACAATTTTTCTGGATCTATTTGGGATTCCTCTAACTGGGTATGCTCTGCAAAAAAAGTATTATATATTGAAGTAGAATCTGGATTATTCAGACATTCAGACCGCTAGTTTTACAGGTGTCAGGCAACTTTCTAGATGGGTGTGTATTTACCTGGGCATATCACAAACAGCAAATAGTAGAGATTCAACAGTTAGGTGCTTCTTCAAAGCAGATTAACAAACACATGGTTTAAAGATATATTTATTTCCTGTTGATTCATAAATACTATGGAGTCAAAAAAGTTGTAGGTTTAATGCCATTTCTCTGCACAAGATACAGTATAATTAGATGAAGAACCCAGGAAAACCCTGGTAAGAATAACTATCCACTGGGAGCTTTATCACATACCCACACTTACCAAGCCCGAGACTTGAACCCATGTGGACAGATGTGAGAAGACAAAGATCGGTAAAGGTGAGTGCTTTAGACCACTTGGCTACCAAGGGCTTCAGTCACAAAAAAAACTACATTTATATGAAGACACTGTAATTATAATGAGGTTTGCTACAAATAAACATTGGTAGACTATACACACAATGCACAAAATGATATTTAATAATATACAACATTATAACTGCTTCTCATTATCTAGGAAATAAAATAGAGTGAAATGAAATAACTAGATTTTAAAGATTTAAATTTAGTGCAATCACATGTACATTATTAATGGATTATCTAATGCTAAAGGTCATTATAGTGAAGGACTATTGTATATGGTATAAGAGGTCTCAACATTTCAAAGAAACTATTGGAAAGAATTAAAAGCAATAGGCCATGCTCTTTGGGATCCAATGATCCTTCTTGTTTTGAAAGAACATAGCAACCCTTACCATTTATGACCTATCTGACAGACATATTTGTTTTTTAAATGAAAACAAGAAAACACACTTCATATGTCAGGAAGATGGGTATATTTAATAAATTTTCATATTGTTCATTGTTTCTCTTTAAAACCTCGCATTAATTTGTACACATGCTAAAATTATGCTAATACATGTATATGCATAATATACATGTATATATGTTGTCCATCTTGTACATTAATAGCTTGACTGCTCATATTAGCTGAAAACTTAACATGAACAAGAATTAACCCCATATTTCTCCTTGAATTAAATCTAAAAGAGGAGATGATACATAAGCAACAGGTGATCTGGAAACTGAAAACTGACTGATGTAGGTAGCATCACATTAATGCAAGTAACTGTCTTCTGCCTAGCTGATTAGAATTTTTAAAACCATACAACTACTACTTAAAACCCTTTGACACAACAGATTTTACAGAATGATCAAATTAATCATCATTAATTGTTAGCAAAGTTTTAACTTAATAGTGAAAATATTTAAACAAACTACTATTGAGCAAAATTATAATTTGGCAGAAGTTGTATCCCAACTTACAAAGCAAGGATGATAATGGATTTTGTTGAAAATCCCTGAAAAGTTAGCTTGGGTTTGAGGGCTGCTTGTCCCCAAACAGGCTCCAGAGGTAAAGCCCTGGTGGGGGATATTGGGGCTTTTCCCCTGAAGCTTATACATTCTGAATACACGTAGCATTCTGAATTTGAAAATCCTGAACTCTGACCAAGCTTGTCAATAAAGTAAAAACTATCTGATCTTTTTCAATTTTTATTGCCAATTACATTTATAGACTTGGAAAAATATCCACTACTTGTTCTGGTGACATTTTTTTAAAATTGGTGACAAAATACTGAGGTTGGCATTTCTTTGGCGACAACTTTTTGAAAGCCAGGACCATGACTGTCAGCCCATTTACAGTTCCTGCTACTGGTGACTGGACAGCAACAGTTGAAGCTAAGTTTACTGTCTCACAGGCAGCCCTTCAGGATGAAACTTCAGACCTAAAGGACGAAAACACCCTAAGACTGAAGTTTCAAGAAGTGGATATTACAGATTTCTGGTTCACGTTTGTCAGTGACTCCCAGTATCCAAAAAACGGACAACTTGTTATTGCTGTTCTGATGATGTTTGGATCAACTTACACATACGAATCAACCTTCTCCACAAGGAAAATAATTAAATCAAAGAACAGAAATTCTCTCACAGATGATCACCTGCATATGGCACTATGAATTGCACAAACTTCATAATATCTGGATGACAAAAACATTCTGAAGCTGAAAAGCCCGTTTCATTGCTCTTACTAAGATACCAATGAGTATGAGTTTGATGAGTTGTCTTCTAGCCATATTAAACAATAAAAACTTACATTATCCTGTTTAAAAAAATTTAATATCTTATTCATTTTCATTCATGCTGTAGGTGTAAAACTTAAGTTAAAATTATATTTATATATTAAATTTACATTAAAGCATAGAATAACTCTTGAAACACGTTTTTGTAAGTGATTACTTACAGGACACATGGTACTAATTGCATTGAAAATGGGAACCAGCCTAGAAATGGGTGAACTTTAAATAGAGTATATATGGGTTTGGCAGACCAGGATTGGTTAATAATGTAAGTTATGTTTTAAGAAAAAGAATCTTTTGAAGAAATATCCTAGTTGAAAGTGAATAAAAATAGAGACATTGTTTTATTGATGGAATTTCAGTTCTTTAATAGTCTTAAGTTTGGAACACTCATTACTAAAATTAGCATCTGACTCTGGTGCGGAACAGAAAGCATGTTTCAAACATATGCAGCTCCAGAAAATGCTGCGGCTCATATGCTTTCCTCTGCACAGAAGCTGACTTCCAGGTATCATCAATACAGATAAATATAAGATTGGTCAGGAGCACTCCAAAATTTTAAGTTATTGAATTTTTAATCTCATGGTATTTGCATATGTTTACTATGGGAACTGAATTAGTACCGTGATTTCTAAACTTATGAAAACGTGACTATGTTGAAAATGTCTTTAAAGTTTAAATAAATGGATTGTAACATTCGGATCCCAAACTAAACTGAAATTATGGACTGCCACAAAAAGTATTTGGATAGCCCTGAAACACCCCCTTTAAGTTATGTGTTAGGTGTACAAATAAATATATAGTGAATTTAAACACTTGTATTAAAACTCTAGGCTCCATGCATACAATTAGCCAATATTACTTAAGAGCCATACATGTATGATAGGAAAATGGACATTGCAGTTGCTAGCCAAATTTGGCTAAAGGATACATTTAGACATGTTTGGGTTTCTCAGAATCATAACCTGTAGGTTTTACTAAAGGGTACTGCAGAAACTAGCCAATTTTGGCTAAGCATACATGTACATTATGGAAAGAGAAAGTGAGGTTGATAGCCAAATAGCATGATCTATATCTGGTTGGCATCTGATGCTGAATTCTAGTATTGTCTTGGGTAAGACCACCATCAAAAGTACCATGGTGTGCTGGTGAGACCAGGACATCCACCACTGGTCCAGATGTGTCAATGTACCAAGTCATTACTAACCCAAAACATAAAGATCAGAAGATTGGTGGAAATGAGAATGACTGCGTTGCTTAAACCTTGCAAGAAGCTCATGATGGCCAGGATTGCCAAATTTTGTTTTAAATGTATGCTCTTTCCATTTTCAGCAAGAAGGAAGTTATTGGTTGAGGTGGTCCTGGGGCAAATACTTTTAGTATTTGCATCCTTGAATGTACATTTCTTATCTTCCTCAACCAGCATGAGCACAAGTCATAAGCCTGAACTACACCCCTTACAATTTATATGGCTAAAGGTCAGATATTTAAGTTTCCAATTAAACTCAAAACATCCATACTTTCAAACTCTGTAGTCTTTTTCATTATAAATCTGTATTTATTATTTTCTTTAAATAAATAATTGCATTAAAAAGTACAACCGTCACAAAAGGTGGCAAAAGTTATGTGCCCAATATGCACACAAAAGTGAGATATAAATTAAACGACAAATGTGCTAATGTATAAATAATGAAATGATCAGTATCTGATGGAAATTTAAGAAACTTAAATTACTAAATTTACATTTACAATCAGTATGGTCATCAATAGATCTATAGGGAAAAAAAACAACCAAAAACAAATGATAAATAAATTTTTTAGATAAAATTAAGAAAAAAACTAGAGCACAATCTCAGTATTTTCTCACTTTTCCAATCTTCAAGTCATAGTAAGAAAATAAATACTGAGATTCCTTTCATTTAGCTAAACTTATAACCTTACCACAAATAATAACAGACAGAAGCTTGACAGAATTTCTAGACAAGGCTGAGCTGGACTTCAGTATTATGAACTCTTCAGCTGGCAATGCAAATGGTGCTTACATACTTACCATATTACAAAATTAGAGCAATGAAATGTGAAATGTTCATTTGTGATAAAGATATATGGAGAATGTATCTTTATTAGCCAAAAGTTCAAATCCTTCAATGTTTGGTCAAGAAACACGCTCAAAAACAAAAGTTATTCTGCAAAACCAGATTTTTCCTTTGAGCCACACTGTCTCTGGGCTTTAATATTTTGCCCCCTCCCCCTCATCAATAAGCCTCTTCTGTACATTAAGTGCCAAGCATTCCAAAAGCATTTTTCAGGGTTTGTAACCAAGAACTAAAAGCTATTTTGCTTTGTTCAGTCACATGTTTGTGAGACAGGACTAATGCAATGCACAGAACCATTTTTCAGCAAAACTAACACTGACCTTTGACCTCAAAATAAAAAATACTTAATGTGCAGGCCATCCACCAAGCCTGGATTGACATGAAAAACACAACCAATGTTACTGTTAAGAAAACATTTTTCTTCTTTCAGTCAATGACCCTGACATCTGAACTTTAAACTCTGAAATCAATTGACTTCCGAATTTCAATCCATAAAGTCTGGTAAGTGTAGATAAGGGAAAGTTATGGTGTGGAAAGTAAGATGAGTAACAGACAAACAAATGGACAGACAACATCAGTATATGCTCTGCCTTATGGTGGACATATAAAAATGCATCTGTCTTCCCTATATATTATGTGGCCCATAATAAGAGAAGCACTTCCAAATGAAAGAAGCACTTCCAAAATACCATTATCATTCTCTGCCACTTGGCTACTTACATTGTGAATGTTTATCAGTTTCAGCTTTAAAAAAACATCTGTGAGGATGCCTGCATATGCAGGGATGTGTTGGAAGGATTAATTATAAGACATGAAAAGAATTATGAAAAATTTCCTGGCTCCATTACTCGATTACATTTACATTAGAAGAAGGTGTAAGAGGAGGTGGAAATACACAATCTTCCCACCTATACCTTAGTACCCATCGGAGGACATGATGAGTGGATTCATTAAAGTGCGAGAACACTCTCCTAACAAAGATGCAGCACTACCAATAAATATACGAAATTGGGCCACAAGGAATTGCCAAGAAGCTCAAACGATAGGGTCAAAATAAATCTGTCTGGTTTTTGAAAGATATGTTTTGGAAAAATCTTGCAAAGTTTTATAAAAACTCCCATTGTACAGGTATGCTGGCATCGCTAAAGGTCTGGCAGATATCTGGACAATTCAGCTATCTTTGCAAGGCTGAATCCCAAAAGTAGAGCTGAAGAAGGTCAGCTATGCATGCCATATGAAAGTCTGAATAATGTCTTGAATCAAACTTCTGAATTTGAGTGTAAGGCTTGCAGAGACAACTCCAATATCATGTCCTGGTATCTGTAAGGGGTATATTAAGACTGTGAGGTCTCCAATGTATTTTGAATATATCACACACTTCAGTCAAATAACAAAGCATGAAACATATCTTGCTTGCAATCCTTTAGTGAGATGAATGCTTGCAACATTTTATTATAGCACTTTAAAGCAAGAACCAGGCCTTGGAGTTTTTCCTCACTGACCCAATGGACATACAATTCACTGTACCCTGCAAACTAAAGCCAAGCAAGCAAGTATAGTAATATAGCAGCTTCAGTGAGGTTTTTGATAATGGTTCCAACTTACTGGAATAAGCCAGGCATGAACCCACAAAACATTCCATTTTGTGGCTCTGATCTGAATTTGCCAATAGGTCAATGATATCTTCATCAGGGTCTATAAATACTCTCCCATAATGTCTGAATATGTAGGAAAATGGTGAAAATCATGACCAATAGTTTACAACAGTACTTGGTGCTGATGTTTCCTCATCTGACAGACTGAGAAAGAAACTAGCTGAGGGATGGATACGTATAACTGAATGATGTCCTTGGCTTTTTCTGGATCATCACACAAAAAGTGTCACTTTCCTCATAATCCTTCAAAGTTTAAATCCTCTTTGTTATTTTTTCCATGGTTAAAGAGCAGTACTGTCCAAGTGTATATTTTGTAAGGACAGGGATGGAAGAACTGTGATCTTGGCTGAGCAGGTTGAGAAATGCCTAAATCTTCCTGGGAAAATCTATAGATATCTGCAGAACAGGTTGATGACCCAAGGTTTGTCTCATTTGAGAGAAATGATGAGAATTATCTTGAAGTTCTGATCCCATATTTTCTGATTAACTATGGGATCTAGCAATGTGGGCTGGAAGGCATTCTCCAAGGTCTTTTCTCTACTTAAAATCGACTATGGTCAGGGTCCAAAACCAGAGACATAAATGTCTACAGTTTGTGATTCCAACTGGTTGCAAAGGGATCAACCATCAGATAACTCCAAAATGGTGCAAATTCAGTGAAGGCTTGACACATGGAAAGACCACACACTGAGGAAAGTCAGACCTCTTGTTGACGGAGACCCAGCTAGTTAATTCACCTGCCCAATATGCTCATGAAAACCATGATTTAATTCGCATGGCAATAATTAAGAACAATCCACACCATAACAAAGAGATCTGACAGTTGATTCTCTAATCAATCCACAATGCAGATCCTTCCTTCAAAAGTCACCGACTTTAACCCTTGAATCCAAAATACCTCTATGAAGACTTTTCTCTTTCTGCTATTGACTAATGAAAGCGAGATAACAGGTGGACACCTCAGCCTTATGTACTGCAGACAGCCAATCATAATTCAGCTCCTGACATATGAATTAACTGGTCTCACTAAAGATCTCAATGCAATTATTTAAATAACTGAAACAGGGCAATAGCCATTGTAAAGGACATATTGACAACAGGCCCTGATGAGGAAGCTTTGTTCTGGAAAGACAGAAACCAAACTCTTTTTGGAGATTAACACATTAATTTCAACAATCCACACAATGTGACCTGAGGGAAGGTGCTCTCAAATATGACAAGTAAAAAATCATTCCTAACAGTAAAAAAGATGGGAAGGAGACAACATGGTATAATGCTGGAAAAGAAGCCCTATCAACTAAGCTATCTGTGACTAAGAACTTGTTGAGCTCACTCTATATAATTACTGGTCTAAGCATTCCATTGCTTTTGGTTCCAGACTCAGGTAAGATAAGATGCCTGGAGCGTCTGGATTATTGAAGTTTTCACTGCCCACCTTCCCATACTCCAATAATGGTGCTTTCCAATGCACAAAACTCATAGAATGGAAGCTGAAAAAGAGGAATCACTCAATGTAATTCTCAATCCCTTTGAACCAACTTCTTCGCACAATCATCATCTGAGAATGGATACTTCCAAGTCTGTCAAAAATGAAGGAGTCTGGTGCCTCCTAGAGTACTGTCAGAAAAGTGTCATTGTCAATGACTGGAGTCTTGAAAAAGGAGAAAGTGGCTTCTGTTTAAATAGGTGACTTTCTAATCTGGGTTGACAGCTGTCATTGATACTGCTGCTATGGTTTAAATGACAGCTGGTTATTAGAGCCTGGTCGTTTCTCCTCCTAGTGATGGCCATGTGGACATTGTGACTGATGGTAAGAAAAGGGAGATTAAACAGGCCAAGTTAAATAGGCAATTCTGGTGCAGATTGCTTGCTTACATCTTCAACTTTGAATGGATATAGCTGCCATTGTTTATGAACCGAACAGTTAAAAGTCAACACTAAATTGTTTCGAATAGCACACACATGCAAGTTGCACTCTGATTGGCTATACTCTGTTGTGTGCACTTCAGACTAGTTTTCTGTTGTTCTGTTAATATGCAAAACATCCAAAGCAGTTAACGAAAGACAAATCAATATGATGGTCTATTTTATTGGTGTTCACCATCATCCCATTTTCTCCCTATATTTACATCAAACTCAAAAATTTCCCGAAAAACTTTAAAAAATACAGAAATCTGTGTCTCATCCATGAGTTGATGGAACATAATTCTAACCAAGTCCAAATCATGTAAAGCAAACTAGGCATTCTCCATAGTCTGATGACTTATCCTGTGTTTTGACTTAGGAAATGTGGCATTTACATTTCAAAGACAAGTCCCATTTAAGTGACATATTGAGCTTTTTAACATCTGATGCACCCAGTGAAGCAAAATACCACAAAGTTCAAGTACAGCCTACCACAATGGAACATACAACGATAAGAAAGCAGCATGGTCGGACACATAGTTCATGAGAGTGACTAAATATCACAAATTAATAATGAAGATTAAAAGAATACAGCAAAAATCATAAATAAGATTATATTGGTACATTAATGAATGTCTCTGAATGGTGAAAAGGCCTATGTCATTTCTGAAAGTGGGGCATGTATTAGTCAGCATAGTAAAGACAGGTATAAGAACTAGTATATAATGCAAATTAAAATGAATTGAAATAAATGTCAACAATTATGACCATAAGGTAGTCACCCATTTTACTTTAAAGTATTTAGTTTTATAACTGAGTTCAAAGTTAATGGTCCAAAACCCAGTAAAACTAAAGAGCTGGTAACATAATTACAAATTAAAAGTCAGCTGATATTTGCTAGAGAAAGATTTGATTACTCATTATTAGAACATCCTCCTCTTTTTCTTTTAATTTTTAACTGCCTTTTTGTAGCTAAAGGACCTTCCAGCTTGATGAGCATCTGTCTATTTAAAGTTTCAGGATTAAGTCCTGCTGGGGACAAAAGTTTCAGGATTAAGTCCTGCTGGGGACAAAAGTTTCAGGATTAAGTCCTGCTGGGGACAAAAGTTTTAGGATTAAGTCCTGCTGGGGACAAAAGATCATTTTGGCAGCTCAAGCTTAATCAATACTATTAGGAAATACAATTTTATTATGGACATAAATGTTTCGGCAAGAATCTGAAACTGTCTCTTGGACACATCTGATTCAGCACAATTCTCTTTATAAGATCACATCCTTACTATGGCCTACCAATCACTATTGCTCTACTAACACATGAACTAGGTCCACAAAAATCTTTGTAGTGATCTGCAAGCATGTCAATAAGCTGGTTGGGCAAAACAAGTTTTTCTTGGGAATTTTTAAAATCTCAAGCCTACTGCAGGGTAATACCAATCAATAATACAAATGACATGTTAGAAATAAATCTTTGTGACAATTATGACATTTTAACACTGTAAGTGACCCACAGAACTAACTATTTTTGTCACATGAATTCAGAAATATGCATAAACTACTATAAAACCTTTAGATGCAATATTGACAGCAGGGACAGAATGATTAAACAATATAAACTTTGTAAATGGACAATTAAAATTTCTCGCAAATGCCAAACAAATTTCTGGAGGTGAAAGATACAATGTCCCCATAACTGACGAACATTGAGAGGCAGGAGAAAAATTATAATGGTGTCTTCAAAGGTTTCTTCCCAAGTATAGAATTTTAAATAGTATATAGATATGAAAGGCACATTTTTTTGTATATCTTTATGAGAGGGGTTGATTTGGGATGTACCTTAAGTTACATTCCAAACATGAATGTGATTAAGTAAAATATCTGACAGAGAAAAGGTTTGGATATTTTACAAAATAATAACTTTCTACATTATCAAGAATCACCAATATAAATATTGCACTTCATTACCTCAACTTCTTCAAACTGTGATTCTTCTTTGGCTAGTTTCTTTTTCTTAGCTATGTCAAGTTTGGAAACAACTGGATTAAGAAGGCGATACTCCACACTCTCTGTGTCAATCTGGAAATCTGGATTTTGAAACATGGCAGAAAACCTGTCATCCTTCAGTAAGCTGGAAGCAGCAACCTTCTGCAAAAATATTACAACAGATTTTAGTAAATTGCACTCAGTATCAAACATGGCTTATGGAAATGTATGCTACTGACAAGAAAAACTGATAACAACCAAAATATTTGTTGATTCAAAATCCCACTAAACTAAAAATACAGAACATTAATAAGTTATAACAATTTGGCTTTCCTCTGCTATCATCGCTCTTCAACCATTGAATTGATAGTCCCCAACAGCAACACTGTATATGAACAAACCAGACAATGTTTTACATTTCAAACATGACAATTTTCACTGAATCTTCATTTTTAACATAATAAGCCTCACAATAAGGCATTTGATTTTTTCCCATAATTTTGACCAGTTTTCAATATGGTGCAACAAAATATCACAAATAGCTAGGGCATAGCAAAATTTTGATCCGGAAATAGATTCCACTGGACAGTATGAACTTCTGATTAATTGGAGTCGGACAAGGCAGGCACGATCGATTCGGATAATAAAAATAATAAAGTTGAATTTCTATAGCACTGTGTCTAACACTGCGTGTCATTTGATAGTGCGTTAATAAAGTTAAATAAGAAGTCAGTAAAGTCTAATATGGTCAACAACAGGGTGAAACAATAATACTTGAGTTAGACTGAATGATTTCAATTTATTAAAATATTTTAATGTGCATGTGCATGATGCAGGCTTAAGATATAATAGAGAAATTTAATAATCGAAATTTATAACTTCCAAGTTCTTTGCAAGAAACAGTAGCATCTCTGTTTTTTCAGCGGATATATTCGATCGTTTGTCACTGCAAATAGCACCTGTAGTGCTAAAACTTCTTTCACTATTGATGCTAGAGGGTGGTATTGAACAAACACATTTAGCGACAGCTGCCAGAAGCTGGAATGTTTTTTCTTGGGATTTCCAGTATATAACTGGGTCCGTTGGTGGTGAAGTCCTTGGCCGATTTTTCTCAGAATAATCTTTTTTATTCTTTTGTACTGATTATTAAAACTTTTTCATAGACTTATTTTTTTTCCTTTCGTCTTTAACGTGTAACAATAGTTGAATGTCATTATTTTAAAAATTAATAATCAACAGTTTGATCATGCATATACTTCATATGTGCAGTTTGAAGCATCTGAGGTTTTATAGCAAAGTTAGTCTGGTTCTCTGACAAATTCTTACAAAAGCTATTATGAAACCCAGATCCAAATCAAACACAGAGGAATTAATTATCCAAATTTTACAGTAAAACTCACATTTACATTGTTTTTTCCTTTTATTCCATAAGTCCATATTTTTAGGGTCATTTTCATAAGATTTGTGTCAAAATCATAACGGTTGTCTGGTGTAACACAGATTCAACACTTCTGCACAAAATTTTCAATTTTAGCAGGATTTACGCAAGCATGCATCCAAAATGTTACCCTGCAAACATGGAACTGAATAATTTTAATTAAAGATACCTTACTAAATAAATGTCTCATGAAAAATAATATATGTGAAATAATACTTCATCTTTTGTTGATGAATATAAATGCCAAGACAAAAATTATCAACTTAAATTAGTACTAATATCCACAACAGAAACAAAAATATTGATATTCCAATCTTTGCAAAAACAAAAGCAATTAAAATTATCAGAATGACGCTTATAATTATCTTTTCTTTCCTGGTTTACCAATGTTAAATGTATATTTCAACTGAGATCTCATTTATTCATTTTTTTAAAAAATCTTTTGAATTTGAAGAAAACAGATGAGAAGTGATTTTCACATTCAGTTTTTACCTATCATAAAACTATAACTGATTTGGGTAGGATGTAAAAAATGTGAAGTTAAAAACTGTTTTAGGCAGGCTGTAAATACTGTGAATTCTTCCACTTTTCCCGAATAAGCTGTAAATTTTAAATCTTCAAACTTGACTTGGGTTGTCTGTAAACACAGTGATTTCTATAACTTCTAACTTGACTTGGGTTGTCTGTAAACATTGTGATTTCTACAACTTTAAACTTGGGTTGTCTGTTAACACAGTGATGATTTGGGTTGTCTATTAACACAGTGATTCCTGTAACTTCAAACTTGACTTGAGTTGTCTGTAAACATAGTTATTTCTATAACTTTAAACTTGACTTGGGTTGTCTGTTAACACAATGAGGTCAATAATTTTAAACTTGACTTGGGTTGTCTGCAAACAGTTGTTTTTATAACTTTAAACTTGACTTGAGTTGTCTGTTAACACAGTTATTTCTAAAACTTCTAACTTGACTTGGGTTGTCTGTAAGCAGAGTGATTTCTATAACTTTAAACTTGACTTGGGTTGTCTGTAAACAGAGTGATTTCTATAACTTTAAACTTTACTTGAATTATCTGTCAGCAGAGTGATTTCTATAACTTTAAACTTGACTTGGGTTGTCTGTTAACACAATGAGGTCAATAATTTTAAACTTGACTTTGGTTGTCTGCAAACAGTTGTTTTTATAACTTTAAACTTGACTTGAGTAGTCTGTTAACACAGTTATTTCTAAAACTTCTAACTTGACTTGGGTTGTCTGTAAGCAGAGTGATTTCTATAACTTTAAACTTGACTTGGGTTGTCTGTAAGCAGAGTGATTTCTATAACTGTAAACTTGACTTGGGTTGTCTGTTAACACAATGAGGTCAATAATTTTAAACTTGACTTTGGTTGTCTGCAAACAGTTGTTTTTATAACTTTAAACTTGACTTGAGTAGTCTGTTAACACAGTTATTTCTAAAACTTCTAACTTGACTTGGGTTGTCTGTAAGCAGAGTGATTTCTATAACTTTAAACTTGACTTGGGTTGTCTGTAAGCAGAGTGATTTCTATAACTGTAAACTTGACTTGGGTTGTCTTTAAGCAGAGTGATTTCTATAACTGTAAACTTGACTTGGGTTGTCTGTAAACAGAGTGATTTCCATAACTGTAAACTTGACTTGGGTTGTCTGTAAACAGAGTGATTTCTATAACTGTAAACTTGACTTGGGTTGTCTGAAAGCAGAATGATTTCTATAACTTTAAACTTGACTTGGGTTGTCTGTAAGCAGAGTAATTTCTATAACTTTAAACTTGACTTGGGTTGTCTGTAAGCAGAGTGATTTCTATAACTTTAAACTTGACTTGGGTTGACTGTAAACACAGTGATGACTTGGGTTGTCTATTAACACAGTGATTCCTGTAATTTCAAACTTGACTCGGGTTGTCTGTAAACATTGAATTCCAAGACTTTAAGCAAACTTGGGTAGGTTATAAATACTGTGAATCCTAAAATGAAACTTGACTATTTTAGGCTGTAAATACTGTTGATTCTAAAATTTAAATTTGGTTGGGCTTTAAAGAGTATGAATTGCAAAACAAAACTGAATTTGGATTGCCTGAAAATAGAGTCTGTAAATATTATTGATTCTAATTTTAAACTTGTAATTACTTGTGATTGTAACATTTTACACTTGATTAATTTTTGAGGATATCACTTTGCAGTTTGGCATATATTACATACTGATCAGACCTTGCATCTGCAGATTTGAATATTGTACATCTGTTTTCATAGAAGGATCACTGATAATTAGGTCTTTAAATATGTGCAGCTCATGGCAAACATGAAATGCACAAAAATTGATATCCTATACAAATTATAGTACATATACTCGCTTTCAAATCTAGTTGTAAACAACAACACTAATCTGTTGTTGATTATATTAATTAATTCTAACAAATGGTATTAACCCAGATCTGCCAGTGCATTATGTACAGCAGACTGGGTTTGTGTAATTTACAGTTGGACTCAACTTTTATGCATGTATATATGGTTGTACATCACAGTTACTTCACAGCCATACAACCATGCTCACACATATATTCCTATACAATTATTTTGCTGCAGATATTTTGAAAATAAACATAAATATTATATGTCATCAAGATGGCCACATCCAAATTTATAATGCTATGGTACCCTTAATTTTCCAAATCATCAGATTTTTTAAAAAACTTTTTTGTCTGTATATACTACATTTCACAGGCAAGTGTACACTCCATTCAATAAAATGTAGTTCTTGATGCAATGATATGAAACAATTTAATTACCTTCTTTTTGGCTGCTGGTTCCATTTCCTGTTCCTCCTCTGCCTTTATCAACTTCTGGGTCAGCTCTCTGTTCACCCATGGCAATTTCTGAAACATAAAATTATCAAGTGTTACAATAATAATAAATGACAAAAACCTGGGATCACACATTTTGTTGGTTTAATATTAGTTAAATTATTGGGTGAAGATGGTATTAGACTCAAACTGATGGATAAATTTCAATTACACAATGAATCATTTATTTTGGGGTCCTGGATGACCAAGTGGTCTAAGGCATATGCCTTAATAAATCAACAACATATCTCACCTATGTCCACATGGGTTTGAGTCTCAGAGATGGCAAAAGTGGATATGTGAAAAAGCTTGCCAGTAGCTTCCTGAAAGTCCCTAGGTTTTCATGGGTTCTTCCCCCACCAAAATATACTAGCCACCATGTGGGGCCTGTTATGTTCTGAAAATGGCATTAAACTCACAAAAACAAAAAAATTAGTTATTCATCTAATTGTCAAAGTTCAGGAAAACAAGACATCTTTTTCTTGAAACAATTTAATCAGCTAGAAGAGGAATACCTAAAAGGAAATTAACAACTTGGAATGTAAGGTTAATCCATGGTATGGACAAACTATTGGTCATATAAACACAAATAAATAGACACCAAAGTGATCACTATGTTGAGTTTCCATCAAGTTGTGCTCATTACTGACAAAACATGAAATTACTCATATCAGTATAAAATAGGACAATTAATAAAAATAAACGAAACATCTTTTTTGACAAACTGCACTCAAAAACTTCTGGAAAGCTATACAAATTTTCACTGTTTACCCAATCTATGAAAATCCCTCTTTTTGCAAGATTAACCAAAGGAAAAGAATTATTACTACAGCAAGTGCTTAATGCAGGAATGCCTACTATATAACCCTATATGTGTGTGTGTGTGTGTGTGTGTGTGTGTGTGTGTGTGTGTATATATATATATATAGATAGAGAGAGAGAGAGAGAGAGAGAGAGAGAGAGAGAGAGAGAGAGAGAGAGAGAGAGAGAGAGAGAGAGAGAGAGAGAGAGAGAGAGAGAGACCAAAACTTGTGAATCATTTGAATCAAATTTGACAGTCATGATCCATCACAAATAATGAAGCAAAACATGATCAAGATAAACAAAATCACTAACCTTGCTACCTAATTTTGTGATGAGATATATGTCAACAGAAAACCAGCAAGTGGTGACTTTATCCTTTCTCAGAGAGCATTGCTATGACTACTTTATAAATGCCATACAGTCTGTTCTTAACAGTCAAACATGGTTGGTTTCTATTTAAAATTATATCTGACTTTACAATGCCTTAACACCTGCTATTAATTGTCATTATAAAAGCTCCTATTGCTTTGTTTCTTAATTACTGCATTTAAATATATGACCCAAATAATTTTTGGCAAGGCTATCACCTGCCTGTAATATGTATGTGTAAGTTACATATTACTATATGAAAGAACTTGCTAATGTAGAGATTATAGACTGTAGTGAAATGTGGTAGATTACAGCAAACTGTAATCATGAAGAAATGATAAGAAACTGATATAAGAAATACTACAACTACAATCAATATGCTTAATGATAATATCCCAAATATGACAAATTATTAATATTGTTTGAAAGAATTATGAAAATACCATACATTCCACACAGAAGCATGATCACTGCATATGTTCTAACCATTCAATATATTTTGGTAAACCAAGAAAAATCAGCTAGAAGCCGATTTTCACCCAGTTTACCTGTACGTAATAGGCACTAACTGGGGTTGCTATATTTAATACATCTGTCTTCATTTGAAAATGAAAGAAACAATAGCCCCTTCTAATTCTGATCATACTTGTGACCATATAATTCACATGTATCATCAATTAACGTAAGTGCAATCAGTACTTTTACATTAATTAGCACCACTCAGCTTGTTCTATAATGAAGTCATACATAACTGCGAGCCACACATTAGTCAAAGATGGTAATGCAATCTGTAATTTTGGATAACCCAAGTTTTCATTAACTTTCACTGTGAAATTCAGCAATTTGAGTAGAGTGAAATTTACTAGAGAAATGGATTTCAATCTACATATAAGTTCTTCAAACAGCATCAATTTTTGAATATTGTCTCCATATATCACCTTTAAATAAAACAACAGTAGCAGAAAGAGATAAAATTTAGTCTGATAGGTTTAGTAATTTCCTAATCAGCATAAATTTGCTTTCTATTTTTGTCTTTTCATACATCCATACTTATTAATCATTTTGTAAGGCACTTGGGTAATATCAAACTTACCGTAACACTGACTCTATTTGCCCTCTCCTCTTCTATTTTCTCTCTGATTTTCTTCTTCCTATACTCTTCATAAGCAAATGGCTCAGCCAGTGCCTTGGCCTAGGTAGAGAATACTTAGTTAGACTAAGATTTTTTTCCATGATAAAACAATTGCTAAAACAATTGCTAAAACATTCCTAATTTACAAACAATTTACCAGTTGGAAGTTCACTTACCTCCAATTCTTCAGTCAAATTGTCAAAGAAAGGAACACTATTTTGGAGCAGTACCCAAAGCCTGAAAAGAAATGTAAATAAGGCAGGTATGGTCATGGATCCAATGTATTATGTAATACAAAATATTTATGCACAACCAATTTCATTATAAGGCAGTATACTGTGACACCCATGGACAGCATTATAGTCAGGGAGTGATGTATTGTTTGATTCTGTGACAAAAATGTCTGATTCTAGCTTTATCAAAATAATAATAATAATAATAATAATAATAATAATAATAATAATAATAATAATAATAATAATAATAATAATAATAATGTGGACTTAGTACAGCACCTAATCTTTAGAAGCAACAGGTGTTTACAATAAAAACTGAATTTATATGCACAACATATTTCATTATTAGGCAGTACACTGTGGCTCCCATGTACAACATTACAGTCAGGGAGTGAAGTATTGTTAATTGTTATATTCAGCGACAAAATTCTGGTGTTAGCTTTGATCAACAACAACAATAATAATGATAATAATAATAATAATAACAATAATGTGGACTTAGCACAGCGCTAATCTTTAGAAGCAATAGGTGTCTACAATATTAGCGAAAACAGTGAAACATATACAATGACAAGATTACAAAAACAAACACCATGAAACTACAAAACAAAACCATGCTGACAATAAGAAAGTAAACATTATTAAGTCCTTAAGTCTCTTCCTGTAGTCAAAATAGGTGAGTTTTAAAAGCATTCTTGATTAAGGTCACAGTGTCCTTGTGTCTGAGATAAATGGGGAAATCGTTACATTTCATTTGGCTGTGGTATGCAAAAGAACACTGTCCATATGACTTTGTTTTAATAGTGGGAACATTGAGAATAAGAGAGGTGCAATGGACAACAGGCTATGGACACAAAGCCATACCTTAAGCTCACATGCACTAACAGTCAAGTGAGCTAAAAGTGGTGGATATTTCTACACTTGGAGGAGATGAAATAAACGAAGGCTGGGATTACAAATAGAATTAATAATTTGTCCACATTCTGTGAATTTTAGGTGTGTTCACTGATATTATGTATGCATATAATGTTTTAGGGAACCTCATATCAAAAGTAGCTATTAAGTGGAAACCAAACAAAGTTTGAAAAGTGTCAAGATGAAGAGCACAAAATTTAACAATGAGAATATAAGAGCTGCAATGGACAAACGGCTACTGACACAAGGCCATACATTTATCTCACATGTCAAGTGAGCTAAAATGGAGTGGTATTTCTAAACATGGAGATGAAATAAACAAAGGCTTGGATTGCAAATATAATGAATAATTTGTCCACATTCTGTGGACTTTTAGGTGTGTTCACTAATATTATATATGCATATAATGTTTTAAAGCACCTGATCACAAAAGAGGCATAGTAGTGCCAATTAAACAAATTTATAAACGTCTCATGATAAAAAGCACAAAATTTAAGAAGAAAACCTTCCAAATAAATGTGAATGTAAAGTACAAAATGATAAAATACATAATGTAAAAATGTTAAATTTAGAATGAATCCTGTCCAAGGAGTAAAACCCTGTAAACTATATAACTGACATTGACTTACCGGTATGTAGTATGTAAGGATCTTTGGTGCCTCATTGGCCATAAATACCATTCCAGATCCTGCGATCATACACAAATCATTGAGATTTGTCCCTGGTTCTACAGCTGTGAAGGGCTTCCCCTGTAAACATAAAATGTATATACTCAACTTCAAATGGGTTATGAAGAATGGTTATAACATGCAAAAAGTACCCTTCCAGGTTTATTTCTTTCAGGTACTGACCATGTTAGAAGTGAGAAAATACTGATTTCAAATGGTGACATTTCAACAAATTGATAAGGATGAGAAATATCATAACCTGTCACAAATCTACATGATTTGTGGTCTTACTAGAAACAATTCTGAACAATGTCCATGTTTGAAATAACATTTACAAATGTTACTCAGAATGTCAAGTCAAATTTAAAACAGAGAATCAGTAATAAGTTAATATTGGAAGATTAACGACTGGTTCATCTGAGTCTATCAGCAATTGATTTTTAAACAGTTACAGATATTTCCTCTTAATTCTCACAGACAATGCAACTTTTCCATTACTTATAGATATATTGCTTTCATCACATGAAATTAAACAGTTTACTGGTGTACTAGCTATCTGCTATGCAGAGATGGTGCCAGGTTTTTCTCTAAATAGGGGTAGGGGTGGAGTTCTCAGGTATAGATCAATATTTACCAAACACTTCAATAGCTATCCTTCTTTCTGGTCCACTCTTAGAATTCAAATGAAATCAAATATTTTTAAAATGTCACCTCTAGTTGTATACACATTAAACGGTTAATTGTTTCAGAGCTTAATCTGAGCTTTATCTGTGTATGAATATTTGTCTATGCTGAGATTCCCCATTTCACAGTCTGCTGTCCAAAGGGACATATACCTAGTTAGCTCAGCCAGGAAACAGTTCTTTGAATTTTTACCATGGGGAATTTTCCATATTATCTTTCAAATACTACTGCTCTGAAATAAGATTTTTTTTCCCCAAACAAATACTTACTTTCTTAAATCAGTGCTTTGCTGATGATTTCTAATCTGCTTCATAATCCTATATTATGATTTTAAGTCCATCAATACCATAGTGCCCTTTTCAAGACAGAGATAGTTTAATCAAATTAAAATCTTCACTCTTTAATTTCATTTTAGATTCTTATTTAATCAATTTATCTCAAACTAAATAATAACAATAACTACAATACTGAAAAGTTTTATGCTTGTCCTGGTTGTCACGCTTGATCAAGGTACTGGAACATAATATTTTGTTCAAATTTTAAGGAATAAGTAGATCTAATAACACCATCAACTGAACGTTTCACTGAGGAGGGCGCTATGTTAAAATATTTACTAGCGAAATAAATTGACTTGAACATTATTTTTTCTCCAGATTCTTTACTCAAGGACATAACAGGTTTTGCAGTACATCTTGTAAAACCTGTGTTTCCAGATCTGTAGTTTTCACTTTGCGTGATAACACGTAAATTTTGAAGTGAGTTGTCAAGTTTATTGTTGTTGATGTGGTTAACCACATACCCATCTTTGATCGGTCCCAAAAAACACTCGACCACAAATCTATGTGATAAATAATTTTTATTTCCTTTTGTATTAAACGCAAGATAACCAGCATTGTTAACACTACCTACTGGTTTTTTCAATCTGCAATTCCTAATGATGCCATTACGATTTGCTTCATAATTGGTTAGGATTGGATGAGGCACAAACTCATTTTGCTCCATTTATATACTATATACTATTTGTTTAAATCATTGTTTTGAAAATCTAGCTAGATAATCTTCGCGCTTTATAATAGATTCAGAGTGATATTTTTATCATGGCAAACGAGCAAGAGAAATCATTGACTACCTCGATGTTCGGAAATATAATATTTGAGTAAAATTTATTGTAAATACAGAGGATGGTTTCTGGATCATCCGATACAAGCGCAAATCAGTCCAGAAGTCAGGGAATAATATTATCCTTGGTAAAAATTCCAAACCAGGAATACTCACTGGAATAGACAGGCCGTATTTTGAGCGCTCTTATCCAGTAACTGCTGTTGTGTATGCGCTCTATCCGTTAAATGATAAACCTGACGTAAAGGATCTCAAGAAAATGAAAGTGTCGAGAATAAACTCTGTAGCAGAGCGAATTATAGAGCACTTCACAAACGCAATTCGAGGAAACGGTTTAACAGATTTAAGGCGTGAAAAAAGTAAATATGTGGGCTGAAAAAGTTAAAGACACTGGAGTATCTATCAGCGACGTTGCTGAGCTAGAAAAGTTATTAAGATTTCCAATAACAGTGAAGACATTGACAGGAGAGATTTTGCACAAAACAAAATATAAATCTAGAGGAGCTCCTATAAATATTATTGATCATAACGCGCATGCATAGACTGATGCTGTAACTGTATTTCCACGAGAATGAACGGTTAAATTTTACCACGATGATGTATTCGATGCTATCAGTGATATTAGTAAATATGATCCTGTTTCTGTGTGGTTATTTCAGAGTTCTGAATATGATTATTTTGATCAGTTTGTACGGTCTAACGGTGATATTTATCGTACAGAATCTCTTTGTAAAGAAATGGAAAACCTTGCGCTGAAATGTACTTCTGACGATGTCAAAGTTAGATAATTATTAAGTAATTGTTTTACCATACCATCAGTTGCTGCTCATTTCGATCAGGAGAAAAACTCGTGGAAACCGACACGATCAGAATTTCTTGTAGATGTTGTGAGAAGTTGTATAGAATATGAGCACGGTGGAGTGTGGAATACTAAATATAATTACAATGACGTTATCTCAGTTGATATGGTAGCGTGTTATCCTGGGAGTTTTCTTGGATATGGAGAGTGTTCTGAATACTTTAATAGATTTGGACTTCCTACACATGACATGACCAGAGTTGCGATAAATGGATCCTTACTAGATTTTGATTTAACAGGATTTGTTTATGTAGAGTCGTTTGAGTTTAGAGAAAGTCTCCATATGATTGTTTATGCGTTGTTTGGAAAACATTTCACTGAAAAATGTTGGGCTCCAATAGTTCTGCTAAGATATATGCTCAATGCTGGAGTTTTAATATCGTTGAAAGTATCTGAAGCTATTATATCATATCGAGTGCAAAAGTAAGTTTGGTTACCAGAACCTGCTAAACACGATAAAAAACTTGCAAAAGATCTCGGCAGAAAAATAATCGGTAAGTTTACACAAGGAGGATTACATGATCATAAACGAACTTGTACAAGATTGATCATGGATGATGCTGAACTCGATTTTATAATCGCTGATACGATGGAGAAAAATGCATTTATAAGTCGATGTAATGCTTATTTATCAGACAAAACAAAACTAGGTACCATTGTGAGCTATACTGATGGCGAGTCACCGCAGTTTAATCATTTAAGATCTTCGATGCTAGCTTATGTTTCGATAAATCTATTATCGATGATAAACAGATTTTCTCGTTACGCTGTTAGAGTTGCGACAGATTCATTTTATATGCACAACAAATATAAAGATTCATCAAATCTCGGTAATGGTGAATGGGAAACGTGGAGGATAAAACAAGAAAATATACTTAGTTATTGTGAATAAGCCGATGTTGAAATTGATGAAACATATTACAGAAATAATCAAGTATCAAAATCATCTGCGCCATTCGTGTATGATCCTGTATCTAGACATAAGACCGTTTATCTTAATGGGTGTGGAGGTTCAGGTAAAACAACATGCGCGATTAACTTATTCATGAGTTTAGATATGATTGTCTTAACACCAACACACAAACTCGCCAGGGAAATAAAGCAACAAAATGTAAAGTCGTGTACATATCATAGTTTCTTTAGATGGTGCGGAGATACATGGACCCCATCACGAATGGGTGAAAAATATATACCTAAAATTATCATTTGGGACGAGATATGCACGGTGCCTCTGAAAGTATTACAAATATTTCTTGCTTGGTTGTTACTAAAGAATACTGCTGTGATTATGTGTGGTGATCATGGTCAACCACCACCCTTTGTTGGACAGTCTTCCCATGAGTGGCTAAAGAACAATGTAGATTATTATGAAGAAATATCTGATGATCATAGAGCTGTTGATGAGTCGCTGAAAGAATTCAAAAAATTAATACGACTACAACCATATAAAATACAATGTGAAGTAATGCGTGAGATAATTCCAGAAATATCCATGAATGATTTTTGGACCCTATGGAAACCTGCTGATTTGATAGTTGCCAGTAGAAACATAGTTCGTGACGAACTACAAAAGAAATTATATGTGTTACACAAGGAAAAATTCCCAACGTTACCTATACCGTTGTGTTATCGCCCTACAGATACTAGACAACAAAATATTGATGGCGAGATTCCTAGTGTAGACATTGAAAGTGTCTGAATACAAAATCTTTTGTTAAATGATATTGTCCTTGTCGCTGTTGATGTTGTCGAGAGCACGTTAAACATGGATAAATCGCCATGGATGTTTGGATGCGCTATAACGATTCATTCGTAGCAGGAATTAACTATCACTGATGCTAAAGTTTGGATAGTCGATGATCGTATTGAGTGGTCAAATTTAGTTTCTCTCGCAGTATCTTGAGTTGGAAGAATATCACAACTAAAACGGGTTATCATGGATTGTGTAATAACCGAAGAAATCACTAATAATGTCGATATCAATAAAAAATTAGTCAGCTATAAGCAGTGCGACAAAAAAAAATAATCGCGAGTTGGATATTGATGTGGATATTATTATGATGTTAAAACGACGACAAAATAATCATTGCGCAAATTGCAATGCAATAATGTTGTGGCAGTATTCGAACAATAACCCAAGACAATTTACCATTGATGGAATTAATAGTAGTATTGGTCACACGCGCGAAAATGTGATGCTGACCTGTTTGGAGTGAAATCGACGTCGAGGATGTGCAAGTTTATGAAAGTGTACTCGGTGGTAATTGCGTATCCTCAGGAATTATTTGTAATTGTTTGTGTACAAATCCACGTTGATGAGTAGTTGAATCTAATCTGTAGATTGCGAGTCTACCTGTGGATCTTACCACACTGGATATTTTGTGTGGTCACACTCCAAATAGGATCAGTTGCCCTTTTTCTGCCTCCTTCGAGTTCGCCAGGTTCGTATAAATATTTAATTGTAACATTGCCTAGTACTGGTTAAGAAATAGGTTTACGTTTTATCGGTATATATTTTTTTGTGATCGCATCAGCCTGTTTCATAGAAGTTGCACGAGTAACTTCTTTATTCAGCACAGCTATCACACTATTAAGCAAGTGTTCGATTAAATCATTCAACGATTGCTTGATCACGGTGAATTTCAGTATATCCTCGTCTGATTTTAATGTTGTACTTGTTCATCAACGATAATACTGCACCAAGAAATTCTTTGCCAGGATCAACCTGTAGTAGTTTTGGCCATTGTAATGGTCCTCGCTGATAAATTCATTCGAACGCAGATGCAACTTCAGATGATGTCTTTATTGATAATGGTTCAGCTTCTTTATATCTACTTGCAATGTCAACAATAATCAATGCGTATTTATACGTGCGTAACTTTCGTCCACGTGTTTTAATAGTATTGTGGGGTAAAAACAAAAGATCTGTTTGATGAACTTCGTTAGGAACACTGACATCAAAATGTGCGTATTGAATTTGTTTTGGTGGTGGTAGATAAATTTTCCATATTGCCTGTTGTGCTAACCACGCTGCAGCAACAGAATCTGAAACTTTTGCTGCCTCAGCAAGTTTAGTGATCGCTGCTTTACGTTTCCGATACCCTCTCGGGGAATAATAAATGGATTCCATTATAATAATTATACAATTTATTACCAGCCCCCATCATTATTTTACCTTTCATAGCGGATTTTGTTAGGAAACTAGCGAGTTTCTCTCTAACAGATTTATTATGTATAGAATTTAATGCAATAATCAATTTTACATCTGCAAGATGCTGTTGTTGCATATCAGGATTTTTGTAAGCAACGTCATGAATGTGACATGCTTGATCGATCTTATTTTCTGGATACTCTCCTGGTCTTGGTAGATCTTGGTTATCGAGTCTGATATCGAGACGAGTTCCAGGGCCACAGTAATTATATCCAGGAAGGTATTTCTTACCAATATACTTAGCCCATGGTAATCCAGGTAATTTTCCTAAAGAAGCAGCAACATCTCCACCTATTGTTGTCCCTGAGATAAATTTATATTTTTGTGTACCACATTTTACACATTTACCTGTTAATGCACGTCGATTATTTTTTGTTATTATTGTTGTCAATCCAATAATTGATGATTTATATCGAACACAATATAGACTAATGTTATTAATAATATGGATACAATAATTGACTTTTCGGCTACACAAAAACAGGAACCAGTGAAGTACCATCCAACAATACTAAATTCGATAAGAATGATTACAATAGGTCCATCTGGATCAGATAAAACACAATTATTATTAAATTTAATAATGAGGTGGTTGAGATGGAACAAACTATATTTAATAGCACCGTCTGTAGATGATCAACATTGTTACGAAGTACTTAAGGACTTTAACGAGAAAGTAAAATCAGTTAATAAAGACGGTGACGATATTATTGACTTTATCACTGATATAGATGAAGCCCCGTCTGTAGATGACTTGGACGGATTCATTAATAATCTGGTAGTATATGATGATGTGATGTTAGACAAACAATCTAATCCAGCTAGAACATTTTCTGGAGGTACTTAGACACAAAAACACAGATGTGATTTATGTTACTCAAAGATATACACAAATACCTAAGGTGATCAGAAATAACTGTATTATTTTGGTTGTGTTTAATGGAGTAGATAATTATACCCTGCAAAATATTTATTATACCTGGTGTTCAGGGGACATGGATATGAATAAATTTAAAAATTTCTTTTCTAAAGCACAATCTGTTCCTTTTGGATTTATAACGATAAATCTACATGATCCAAGATCAAGATATCGTGTAGGTCTAGATAAAATCTTTGGTTAAACTCCACTTGACTATCAATAGCAGCAGAGAGGGTGAAGGACAACAATTGAGTCGCTTTACTAGTAAACAAAATCGCCTTACAAAATCATACGTCAACAAAAATAAGCTAACCAAAGATTTTATTATACGATTCAATACATAATCGTGAGGAAATAGAAAAGTTAGAGACTTTGGTTTAGCGTTGTTGACGTTTTATTTTCTCAGCCTCTGCAGGAACCTTTAATTTTTTAAATAAACGTCTCAGGCAAAGTTGTCTGTTCACCCTTTCTGCTGCTATACGTTTTTCAAAATAACTGCACAAAGCTACCATAGTTGTGCTGGGTTTATTGTTATAAAGAGGCTCTCATTCTATAACCGCTTTTAATAGTATTATCCACATAATGTAAACATTTCATGAACTTGAGACAAAAGAATCGTGCAGAAAACGGTTTGTTATTTTGATCATTTTTCTACTAAAGAAAATGTTTCTTGCTTTTGTAATTTATACTGGTAACTAAATACAACTCTTGTGCCATTGCTTTGCAATATATATATATATATATATATATATATATATATATATATATATATATATATATATATATATATATATATATATATATATATATATATATATATATATATATATATATATATATATATATATATAATATATATATATATATATATATATATATATATATATATATATATATATATATATATATATATATATGTATATATGTATGTATGTATGTATGTATGTATGTATGTATGTATGTATGTATGTGTGTGTGTGTGTGCCATTGCTTTACAATATATATATATATATATATATATATATATATATATATATATATATATATATATATATATATATATATATATATATATATATATATATATATATATATATATATATTGATGGGTGTAATATGGGTTAGAGAGTATACTTCTTGGCCTTACTCCAGATGTGCATCTTTCAAAAAAGTGCTAGCTCTACTTGCTCATTTTCACGTCTCGAACTTAAGAGGTAAATTGTAAAAAAAATAGATCCGATAACTTTTTTTTTTTTTTTTTTTTAAATTTTATGTATTTGGTAATTCATTCATTGCACTTTTAGAAGCTGGTATTGTCTAGTTTGGAAAAATTAATTTTCCATATTTTAATAGCTGCCAAGAATATTGTACTTTAGACAAATTCATGTTGATTTTTGGAGCACAAGGGAGCAGTCATTTTCGTTAGCAGTGTCCTAAGATCATTTAAAATTTCCAAAAGTACAATATCCAAAGAAATGTTAGCCACATTACATGAAAGTAGTACATAGTATGCCAACATTCTCTCCACTATGCATGTTTCAAATGCAAACAACTTCACGTTACATACATCACTCCCTCAAAAGTACATAATAACTGGTGAGCGCCACCTAAAAGGTTCTCACTTATTATGCTCAAGATTATTTGTAGATATCCAGCGCATATTCAGAGAACTTCAGCGTCTTTATTTCATGGTAACACCTGATAAAAAATTTAATTCGATCATTGATTTTTTTTCACTTGGCATGCAGATAAAATATAGGGCTAATATTAACCGGTTATAAGTGTTTGTTAAATGTTTTCTATTTTCGATGTGGGTGGGGGTAGGAGAATAATATAGACCCATCTTCAAAGAGTTGGTACAGGCACAGGAGTCTACAGTCTTATCAATAAAGCACGACGAAATTTCTGACAACATGAAATTATCTTAACAGTATTATAAAATTAACACTAGAAATGCAATGGTGACCAGAACCCTCCACTCAATTCGATGCTTTGGTAAGTTACTGTTTTATGAATGGATATGTATAATTTTACAGTCGTCTTAGGATTCTGAGGCGATAAAAGACGCCTGCAAAAAGTCGAATCGAATGGAGGGTGGTGGTCACGCTTGCATTTTCTTTGTTATAATACATTTAAAGTATCAGAATTTTGTCGTGCTTTATTGATAATACTGCAGACTCGTGGCACAGGCTACAACTTTAAAGAAAACTGAAGAAAAAAAACCCCAACATATTTATGAAGTTTTAATAAATTATCAGTCAGGAAAGGTAAGAAGCTGAGTCGAAAAGACGCATTTGCAACTTTTTCACAAAATACTGTACAATTTAGTCACAACACATTGGTTATATCGTACCTCAGCACTTTTATCTTTTCAGAAATATACCAGTTTCAAAGTTTTACCCCTTACTGCATTAGAAACATTAGTTATTTTAGCAAAGTATGAATACCAAATGACTGATATATTCCCTCATACTCATCTTGGCTTGCTTTTGAGCAGTCAAAAAATTTGTGTATCAAGTCACATATTTTTGCGCACTTCACACAAATTAATTTCTTCTTGTGACACCATTATACATATACTCTAGTAAAACTATAGTACAGATTAACATCAGCAAATAGATAAAAATGTTTATAGGCAAAACCAAAAAAATAAATTTAACTTAGCATTCCTTACAGTTTTCTTATATTTATCATTTTAATTTTGGAATAGATTTTGTTACAAAGGCTAAATGAATCAAAATGTGGAAAAATCATGATAAAAATGATAAAATTGTTTATGTATGATAAAAAAATATTAGATTTAGTGTATCCCTTTTTCCAGTACTTAATTAGCACTGCAAAAATATGCAGTTTCAATCCTTGAATGTACTGTTTTTGAAGGGGCCCCGAGTGGCCGAGTGGTCTAAAGCGCTGTCCGTTACGGATCACTGCCATCTCACCTCTATCTGCGTGGGTTCGAGTCTAAGATTCGGCGAATGTGGATATGTGAGAGAGCTTGCCAGTAGCTTCTCGTGGGTCGGTGGTTCTTTCCGGTGATTTCCCGGTTTCTTCCTCCACCATTAATACTGGCCGCCATGTATAGCCTTTCCTGTGCTGAAAAATGGCGTTAAACCCCACATCAACAACAACAACTGTTTTTGAAAAACGTTTTCATAATTTGTTTTACAAAATTGTTCGAAATATCTGAAATATTGACTTTCTCTTGAAACTAATTGTAAATTTACAGTATTCCAACTCTTTGGTCTTAAACTAAATAATAGAAAGGATTGAAAATCATAAAGTTTTGTGAGATTAAAAAAAAATTAATTTTTCTAGAATAAAAAGTGAAAATTTAAAAAGTACTTTCCATAATATGGATTATATCCCAGATAGTCATGAAAGTTTCATCACAAAATCCAAATGTATAGAGTTCCAGTGGTATTCTGCGTGTAGTCACAAAATATGGTATGGTGCTAATGGCCTGAATTGTGATGATGTGCTAACAGTCTCTTGATGTATCACCACAATCTAATCCAGAAGTGTTGCTGTATGAATTCACTATAAATCTAATGCAATCTATTATTGTTGAGCACTTTGTTTTCAGTGAATAGTAATTTGAATAAATAATTTTACCCAAATGAAATACTGAACACAACAATAAGACTGATTTAAATAAAGATGTTAATGCAAAAATGAGTCATTTCTGAAATAAAAAAAATCCCAAAACTAAGATGCAAAAGTTGAACCAGGATCAGGGTCAAATGTTAAATTATAGAAACATTGAAGTTTCTAGTAAAATGAAATCTGTAACTAAAATTATTATAAAGAACATGGTAAACATCAGTTACAGGCTACAGCAGGTTTATTTATGGGAAATACCAATGTTGTAGACTCAGATTAAGATAAACATGTACTTATGTTGATAATGATCATAAGATTTAATCTACTCTTGCAGAGATATGTATTTTGCTATTTACAAAATAAATGTCCCTAGTTAGGTACATTAAATTTGATTTTGGACAAAGTCAGGTACAAAATATGAATGCATTTAGCATATAACCATTAAGAAAAGGCCAGCAAATAAATTAAATATACATAGCAAATTGCTTATTATCAGATAGAAAATGCTACTGCTATATTTTTAATAATAAAAATATACAGTATCAGAGTATCAGCAGTCTGTGTTCCCCCATCTCATAACACTGCTTCCTGATATTTTGTAATAAATATTAGCAATCCAGTTTGTAATGAAGAATAACATATTTTGGTTTGGAAGTAAATGCCTACAGGCTGACAGAAAAGATCAACATGGAAGAAATTTACATAACAATAATGATGCACAAACAAGTAGGTCAAATCTTATTGATACTGAACTGAATTAATATGGATGAAATAGTCCCTTATAATTTTTAATGTTGTTTAATCTTTGCATATAATTAACATGCATTTAATTTGTAAAGATATTACATAATATGAGAATTTATCATGTTTCTTTGCTGCCACAATGGTTCCAACAATTAGGGTTTTGCACATGCTTAAGTGTGATTTCACTAGCCATGGCTTCAATTTATTACCACCATATTTGCTTTAGTTGGGCTGAATGTTTTCATAAAAGTGAATGGTTGATATATATATATATATATATATATATATATATATATATATATATATATATATATATATATATATATATATATATATATATACACTCTGTAGTATATCCACTGAACATACTCCAGTAACCTGAACACCTTTCTTAAACTTCTTTTTCAAATATCACTGGCTATGCCCACTTAATTGGCTGTTTTGTCTGATCCATATTTTCAACTAAGAACTCAGTGCAAGTACAGCTGTATACTTTGGTTAAAGGCCCAAACATTGTCCAAGCAATAGCCTGTAGAAATAATTGTTGAATTTGGTGGCAGTGATAGGATGCACAAAATTTTCATTTTTGGTATGTATTATAAGACACAATGTTTTGAAATAAATGGAAGTTGAAAGTCAATAACTAATGGCTATTCTGACCACAATGTTTAGTAAATAACCCCTGGAACCAGTCTGCTCTCAGCATGTCATACAACCATGCCTTCTTTTGATAGGTCCAATTTTTACCAAGTGAGGCATCAAGATAAATTGAAGGCATTGTTGGAGCCTTGGTCTTTTTCATTAGTAATAAGAGTGATGTATTAAGTTGGTAATTTTTCAGGCTGCAGTGGGACATTGAGAGACATGTACAGAGGAGGACGAGGAGGAGGAGGCAGATGGGGAGGTAGAGGTTGTGAAAGTGGTGGGTATGGAAGAAGGAATGGTATAGGAGGTGGATGGCACAACTTTAGCTCAAGTGTGAGGAGGGAGCATTTATTTTTGCCAAGTTTCAGAGAGTTAATGAAGACTGTAAACAAAGCCTGGCTTTTCATTGCTACATGGATAATGTTGCATAATGTATCTTTAACATAGTGTTAAAGGTAGAAACTTGAAATGTCAGGATATGGTTAAAGGTGTTTTTTTAAATTAATATAGGATTTTAATGATAATGTGTGTGTATGTTATTAAATAAATCTGAAAATGGTGGGATCACATATACTGCTTTACATTCACAGACTTGATGCCCGGTCTAGGCTTCAAGTTTTGTGATCTTCAAATTAAGTGCACCTGCAGAATATAGTTTGGCTTTTGCTCTCATATACATGTGTACATCATTTCTGTTAGAGTTCTTCATAATTTTAAGGATTTTTGTGTGTGTCCCAGGAATGTGACCCTTGAGTATCTTGGTGTTTTGCTGTATTTTGATGTAGCGTTCAGACTAGACATGAATTTTAGGGAGGAGTGACATCTCCTTTTGGACAGAACAGAGAAAGGTGAGAGCTGAAGAGGGAGGAACAGGAGTTAAGCAAGAAATGCAAAGTGAATTTCCCAAGAGAGTTCCACTTCCCAATTTCCCCCAAGTTATCCTTTGATAATAAAAACAGACAAACTTGTGTTTCAAAACTTAAACTTCTGTAAATAGCAATTTGTGTTTTAATAATAGAATTGATAACATTTTAACTGTGTACATTATTTTCTTAATAAATTCAGTTTAGAACTGCAAGTGAACTGGTCATGTGAAAATAATGGTGGACATCACTGTTCTGGGAAATAATGTCGTAAACCATTGGCAAATATATTAGGGAAAATATACAATTCATAGAAAGGAGTCTAAATATTTTGCTATTAAATATATGGGACAATCATATGTTCTGGAATTTGAGACATAAGGTTGTAACAAAGAAAAGAGTGAAAGCCAAGAAGCTTTGTAAATTTTAGCAAAACAATTTATTTCCCTAGTCAACAATGTAAAATTGGTAAAAAGGACATACAGTTGGTGAATATAATCCAAATATGATTCTAAGAATAAAAAAACAAGTCCTCTCACTAAATAGTCCTATAAGAATCCAGGTTAGAGTCCCAAAAACATATGTCAGATGCAGTCCAATCTATGAAACGCGATAATTCTTCACATGAATCAGTCTTTGTTTCTGAATAATTCCAGAATTAATTTCCTTGAATATCTTTCAGAATTTTTTATAAAAAAGTCAACTTGTTGAGTGTCCAAGAAAATAAATTATTGAATCCAAATGTCAGATAAAGAATAAAATATTCTGGCAACAAATTTAAAATAAATACATAAACACACCTTGTTCCTTCATGGGTGTGAATGACTCTGGCCAAACCAATATTAAGAATGCGTTTATACACTCAATAACATCTCTTCAAATCTTGTGAGATTGGTCATGTGGTCTCTTATTACACTATTTGTCACTTCCACAGTACAGACTGACTTAAAAACCAATCATAAAAATATGTTGTTTACAAACATTGATCATGCGGAGAAAGTATGTCCGTGATACTGACCAATCATTTTAACTTCCTATTGATTTGTTATCAAGGTTAGGCAAACTGAATGCCAATCCTCACGTATTACTATTTCGTCTTAAATAAACAAAGTTTGTGCTAAAATTATATCTCACTACTAAAAATAGAATCCTGAATCTGAGAAAAATATTCATTGCAATTAAATACAATGAAACAAAAATGAAATAGAATTTTAAACCTTACTCAACAAGCAATTTAATCACATTTACATAACATTATGAAAATACAAAGAAAAATAATAGTAAAGCAAATACTATTCAACTAATACCTAATAAAGACAAATAATACAACCTTATATTTGCAATGCTATCAATGCAATGTTGTAATGCAGCTATTGAGTGGTTACATTAAGAAAACGCTTAATTCTAGCAATAGATGCACTTACATGTTGGCTGTGTTGATTCTTTGATAAAAAAGGGATTAGTGCATTCATATACTGACTCTTAATTCTTCAATGTGTTGTATATGAATAGCTGTTATGGTAAAGTTTTATTGGCAACAAAGAAAGTAGGGGGAAGAGTATGATCTGAAAGACGCATACATTTCCACTCATGTACATGGTACAGGTGTTGTTTCAAACAAGTTTAGAAATCTCTTCAAATGCCTAGTGAACTTTCAGAAAGTAAAGAACAATGCTTGATTAAGGGTAGTTGATTAAGCATTTGTACTAAATTGCACTTACAATTCTGTAATCTGGTTACTCTGGTAAAATTCATTGCAATTTAAAACATCTGTTCTCTTTTTATGTCTAAACATGCACCACATTTTTTTATAACGTAATATATATAGAACTCAGAATTTATAAAACTTGAAAATAAAGTATTGCTTCAAACCAATGTTAAATGTAAGTATGCATACTGGGGAAATAGAGCGCACATGCACACACACACTGTTCAGCTCTGTCCAAAAGAAGTCTCTTCTCCCTAAAATTAAAGTCTTATTGCTTTAATTCAATCGATAATACATGTAATAACATCAAAAATGTGCAAACAGCCTTAAAATATTCAATAATTTTGTCAAAGTTTGTGGTGTTTGAATTCAGTGGAAAATATAGCCAATTTACATAGGGAAAAATGAAGCACATTTATAATTCAGTATTTCCCAAGGTTAATAGTGTATAAATTTCATACTTCTAAAACTTTCTAATCTGCCAATCTTTCTGTTTCTGAAAAACTGATTGATTGTTAGCTGCTTTCTGAAGCAAAATCTCTGTTGTCCAGTGTTATGGACAGTGCACTCTTACTAAGAATCAAGGGTAAGTAAAATTGATATTCTGGATCAAATCTACTTGTGTTAAAATGACACACAAATCGGAATTTCCACACGTCAAAATGGGTCATACTTAAATTCCAAGCATTAAAACCTGAGGGTACACATCTGTTGAAAAACATGTCATTGATACATTTTGGTGCTTTTAATTATAGATGGTGGTAGTAATGGTCAAAGACATCCCCCTGATTTAAAAGGCAAGCAGATTGGGATGTGGTATGCAAAAAGAAAGAAGAGGGCAGAGGTCAGTTGAAAAAGAGAAAAATGGCATTTAGTTTGGAACTATTTATCAAGTATAACATGTGGCCCAATTTAGAAGAATCATGTTCAGTGCCAAGCAATGCCGAAACAAACATTATGTAAAGTAATTCTTTACTGTAATGTAAGTCAGTATAATCTGTTCCATTTTATAAGGCATGTGTGTACATCTATCCTTGTTATCTTTTAATAGTAAACTCGCTTCCTACGATGTTGCAGGTTCTTTGGTATCATAATATTCAAGGTTTATGTTAATTTTCTGCGTAGTGCCAGCTATTGTTTGCTTATCATATTTACACTGGAAGACCATAAGTTACAAGTTCTGCATCACCAGTTTTTTTTTTGAATAATGTCATAACTGCTGGTGACTATATATAAAATCTATATCTTCACTATATCGATATCACTGTAGCAAATTGATTAAAGAGTTTGTTTTCTGATACTGTCCAATGATTTTATATAAGAGTCAGAATTACATGATACTTGTCAAGAAGTAAGAGGTTGCATCTTTGGTAGCAAGTTAGAGTCTAAATATGAAGGATGTTACTGTTTCTTTCTGGTGGCTTTCATGACAGACTTAAAAACTTGGTACATTTTTTTTTTACTTTTATATCATCTGGTTTGGTTAAAGAGTCTGTGGTCAAATTATACTTTCATGCTCATGTTAGTGTGTCCATTCTCACTGACAATCCTGATGCTACCCCAGTCATGAGTGGTTACACATGCTGTGTTTTAATTCCTTCAGACAAGTTTGTGTTGCTTGAGGGTACAAGTGTCAAAATGAAAGCCATTGAAGTAGCATCTAATTTTTAAATTGATTTACAATTTGTGCAGTATATACATAAAGATCTTAACATTAGACAAGACATTGAAAAAAAATGTTTTCATTATTACTGTGATATCACCCTTGCATAATCTGGAATCTACATGGCTTCTTTCTATTGATTTGTTTCCCACAATCATCTGATGTAAATTGAAAATGCATGTTAATAGAGAACAAAGAACACCAAATAAACATATACAAGATTTTAAAGGTTAGTGTCTTTATTTACTTACTCATTGATTGCTAACTTTAAGCCCCATGATACCATTGTACTCCAATATATATTATGTATGAAGTACCTTATTATAATAAAACCACTCTTGTGGCCTAGTGTTTAAGGCATCTGCCTCGGATGTTCAAACCCCAGCTGAGTCATACCAAAGAATTTAAAAATGGTACTAACAGCTGCCTCGCTTGGCACTGAGCATTAAGAGGTTAGTGTTAGGACTGGTCAGCCTGGTGTCAGAATAATGTGACTGGGTGTTTGTGGCATGATGCCCCAGTACTTGACATTACTATAAACGGTCACATTGCAGACATCGTAGTGATATGACTAAAAAATTGTTAAAGTTATGTTAAAAATCTAAATCACACATATACACACCTTATTATAAAGTGACTACAAATACAAGTCAGTCTACTTTAACTAGAACAGTATTACTGACCTGCCAGACCTTAAAATTTTGCCTCAAGTCTTACTGAAATTACCCTTAAAATACGGACTTGAGGAAAACAAGCTCAGAATTTGAAAATGCGATTGGTTGTGGTAAAAGTTTGATACTGGCTCATTTGTATTTGATTCACATCTGGCTTTTTCATTAGATTCTTGGAATTGGTCAAGGAACTTTACTGGATTGCCACAGACTGTACATATTTTGTGATGCAAAATGTCAGTTATGATCAAGCTATTCCCTAAATGGCTTCCAACAAGAGTGTGGCAAGGACAAATGGGACAGTAAACATCTTAAAAATTTTTAATAGCACAGAAGAATAAAGTCAAATATTCAGGAAGGGCAACAGTTACCTTTAGTGGACATCATGTGTTGATTTGGGTATGTCACATGGTAGGAGAGATAATTACCATTGCCACAGTTTTTTTTTTTAAAAAAGGTTTACGTCAGGTTGAGAGATATCAAGAAGCAATTGAGCTCCATAGGATTTAGAACTGCAGTTTGTGAAACTGTACTGGAGGTAATGAAGGGTAAACTATTGAGATGAACATGATATTTACTGTTGGTACATCAGTCTTGAAGCACACTTTTGGACTTGTAAATGCATGTTTTTCATATTGACATAGCATCATATTATATTTTGTAACACCTTGCTGAAAACTGGCCACACATTTGGAAAAATTTGACAGCTTTGCTTAGGGTTCACATGTATGGTGTTATGATAAGGGAGTGCTGTACATTTAAAACTTTAAAGAAAAAAAAGGATAGTATTCTAATTGTTTGCTTATTGAAACAACACCATGATATACTATCCTAATTGTTGGGTAATTGAAACAACACCATGATATACTATTCTAATTATTGGGTAATTGAAACAACACCATGATATACTATTCTCATTGTTGGGTAATTGAAACAACACCATGATATACTATTCTCATTGTTGGGTAATTGAAACAACACCATGATATACTATTCTCATTGTTGGGTAATTGAAACAACACCATGATATACTATTCTCATTGTTGGGTAATTGAAGGAACACAATGTGATACTATTTTAATTGTTAGTTGTTCAGAGAAAATTATAATTATTTAAGAATATGTCAAATTTCCTAATAAAGTCTGCCAAAGGTATTAATGTACAAGTGATAAATATAAAACAAATTGCAGGTCAATCATGTTGGTGAATGTGTAAAGTGTATCACATTA
Organism: Potamilus streckersoni; assembly: GCA_016746295.1. Lineage (NCBI taxonomy): Eukaryota > Metazoa > Mollusca > Bivalvia > Unionida > Unionidae > Potamilus > Potamilus streckersoni. Next base: position 116,017 of record JAEAOA010001131.1, read on the forward strand.
CAGTGAATGTGACAAGTTCTGTTTGTTCTTACAGAGGCAAATGGTATCCATAGGATGGGCCCAGGAAGAGCACATACAGAGGCTTTTGAAGGACATCAAAAGCTCAGAGGAATGTCCACCTCAACCTGAGAAATCAGGGGCTTCACTAACTGACAGGTAGGTAGGCAGTAAGTCATCTCTTGAATTGCATGATATACATTAATGGAAGTATTTTCCTTGTAGTCTACAGATTTGGCCATGAAATATATATATATACTAATATGTACAATGATCAAATGTGTACCAGAAAATGGGCAGCAATATGACATTTTTTCATTCCAGATCTGACTATTATTCTTTTACTTTTATAAACTTGTATTTTCTTTCATAATACCCATTTCTGAAATAGGGGCCCCTAGTGGCCGAGTGGTCTAAAGCGCTGTCTGTTACGGATCACTGCCATCTCACTGCTGTCTGCGTGTGTTCGAGTCTAAGATTCGTCGAATGTGGATATGTGAGAAAGCTTGCCAGTAGCTTCTCGTGGGTCGGTGGTTCTTTCCGGTGATTTCCCGGTTTCTTCCTCCACCATTAATACTGGCCGCCATGTATAGCCTATCGTGTGCTGAAAAATGGCGTTAAGCACCACAACAACAACAACAACAACAACAACATTTCTGAAATTTTTCTCTCAAAGCTAGTAACAGTTTGACTTGGTTGAATATCATTAAAAATTTTGTTCCTAGAGCCATTTATACATTATGTATAATGGCTTAAAGGTAAAGATCTGCAAATGCCCCAGAATCTTCATTTGACAAATGTGTTATTATTGAAATCATTCACCATATGAGAATTCTGATCACCAATGATTATATTGGCAATCTCTAATGACAGCATAGGGATGGAATGATTTTGCTGTCAGAGGGAGGTAAAATATTTTGTATTGAGGAATATCACCATTGAAAGATTTCACAAAATCTTATAGAAGTTGTGTGTATAATTTGGAAATTGTTTCATACCCTAAATTTCTGTGAAGTTGCATTTTCTAGAGTCCATGCTGAAATATAATCTTTTGGGGAAGCAACTTTTATCTCCTGTCAGAATATATCAAGGTTGTGGCATATAGGGGAAATGAGTGTATTGTGGTCAGGCACCACAATGATATTCTTCCCCTTTTTTCTAAAGTTTTAAAACTTTAATCTTGCACTTGTCTTGATTTCTCCTCTTCATAATGGTTTATCATAAAATTTTGTTTGAATGAAATGACATTATGCATTTCTTTTGTCTTGGTTTGTTTTATTCCTGATATTATAAAAACAATAAAAAGCATCTTTTTGACCAAGATTAGGTGATCACAATATTGAACTCCTAATCTTATAGAGCAAAATCCAGTAACTGTTCAGTATTGATTAATTAATCCTGACTGATGGAAAATTCTGTTTGTAAAATTATAAATTGTTGGTGATAGAAAAAATTGTTATGAAACAGAATAAAAAACAAGTATTTTTTGCAGATTGGATGAATTACAAAGTTTAAATTTATAATCAACTGAATAACTTAAATGTAAAAGGTAGGTGATACTGAACACTTTCTTTTCATAACATCTATCTCAAAAATCAAAAGATGCATGTGAAATGATGCATGTAATTGATTTTTTACAATATAAGATTATAAAAAATACCTTTTCCATTCATCACAAAATATCCATATGTGAATATTTTACAAAAAAGGTATATGAATGCTCAACACCTATCTGTTAATATTGAACCCAGCTGTGTTTTTTATGATGATCCTGGAGTATTTGCCATGAATTATATAAAAACATGACATTGCATCATTGTTATGAACACTGTTTTATTCCAACATAGAAGCATAAGAGAAAAAATAACGCTGTAAGTGTGAAGATAATATAGAGCAACATACTTCTTTCGATATGACAGTTTTAAACATGCCTAAATATATAAAAGTATTTTCAGCTTTGGAATGCATTCCAACTACTTTAAAATCAAAGTATTGAGTTTGCACCAACTTTTTATAAAGGGGGCACTCACCAGTTATTATGTACTTTTAAGAGAGTGACGTATGTAAGGTGAAGTTGTTTGCATTTGAAACATGCACAGTGGAGAGAATATTGGCATACTTCTATGCTAATTTGATGTAATGTGGCTGATATTTCTTTGGATATTGTACTTTTGGAAATTGTAAATGATCTTAGCACACTGCTACCTACAATGACTGCTCCCTTGTGCTCCAAAAATCAGCCTGGATTTGTCTAAAGTACACTATCCTTGGCAGCTATTAAAATAAGATGGGCAAGGATGCCATCAGGCTCAATCTGACTTTTTTGTCATATTCAACTGGCATTGCAAACATTTCTTTGCTTGCTGTGCCAGTTTCAAGTTCTTTCATTTAGTCTGAATATCAGCCCATGTTTTTTTTTTTTTTTTACCAGTATTATAGATTGAGTTATTGCCCTGTTTTGAATGACTTCCTCTACAGCAACAGTTGGTTAAATGGACAATATCCTCCCAAAAACTATGGAAAATTATGTTCTCAACATGGGTAGAAATGATGTCATATCCTATTTGAATCGTCTCATGATCTGGGAAAAGACTGACTTTCATCCACCAGTGTTTATTCCATAGATTTATCATATAAATTGATATAAATGTCAAGCATTATGGATTTTAATGGATTTAATTAGGACAAATTTTAAGTTATCAATTCATTTATTTGGGGGACACAAATTATCCCATCAGGTGGATCATACTTTCAAAATGTTCAAGGAGAAATTGACTTTTTTTTAGCCTTGGTTGATTTATAGTTGAATCAACATATAGGCAAGTTCATATGGTAAGCAAAAATGAAAATACTACAAATATATTCATCCTTTGTTTTTTTTACTATATTTAAGTTTTAGCTTGTATCCATATTTGCGTGTTTCTTTGTGCGAGAGTCTTTGTGTTAGAATACCATGTGAGGAGATTGCTTAATTTGTTCATTTCACAAGTGAAGAAGAAGGTTGGTATGAAAACGGTGACGAAAGGGGACCACTAGGTGACAAAGTCAAACAGGAACTCCCAGAATCTTCTCATCCATCATCCAGCCAATGTTTTTTGGATCAGAATGTGTCCAGGCATCACAGTGAGAAGAAAAGGCCAGTAACAGCAGGAAGTTCCATAGAACAGTTGTCAGCATCCTCTTTAGATAGACTAACTATGGATGGAGAGGTTGGTGAGCAGGATGGTATGACAGTGAAATGGTTTCCCATATCGAAAGAACGTTTCAACTTTATCAAAGAGGAAACTGATTTTGTGACCAAAATGGAGGTGGAAGAAGGTATTCAAATTATATTGTTTGCTTATCTTGGCTAGTATGCGTCCATATGCTTTCCTTCCTAATTACCTATTACTAATTTTAATTTAATCTAATTCATCAATCTTTTTCTGTTTTTTCAAAACATATGCTCATTCAGTATTACCTTATTATTTGTTTGTACAACTAGAAAAGAGTGCACAGCCTAATCTATATTTTAAACCTAAATCAGATATTTGTAATATGCACAATTAGCATGAATTCCATAATGGTCAAATGTTTGTGAAACAATGCAAGGATGTTCATACTCCCTATCAATCTAGGTAATATTGATTAAAAGTAATATAATACTAACACAAGAAAACCTCAGATCTTGAACAAGTGCATTCTAAAGCTTAAAATCTGAGGATCATTTAATTTTTAAAACTACTATTTCTTGTAATTGTTATCCAATTTTCTTTTTTACTTTTCTTTGTGGCAGAGAAGTTGGGAAACAAACTTAGAGTAGATTCTGCACTTGACAGGCTCTTGCAGGATGAATTGATTAAAAAAGAAGTCGACCCGAAATATCAGCAGATGCAGGTTATTCGCAGAAGCTTGCCTTCATACAAAATGAAAGATGTGAGTGGCTGCACTTGATAGAAAATGGTCTTGAATAGTTTCATCAATTTCATAAACTTTATATATAAAGGGGTAATTCATCATAACTAATGAACTATATATAGAAAGAAATAATTTGATCAAATCATAAACTTTATATAAAAAGGGGTAATTTCATAAAATCTCAAACTTTATAAAAAGAAGGGTAATTTCATAAAATCTCAAATTATTTATAGAAAGGGGTAATTCATCATATCTAATGAACTATATATAGAAAGGAATAATTTGATCAAATCATAAACTTTATATAGAAAGGGGTAAAATTTATAAAATCTCATAAACTTTATATAGAAAGGGGTAATTTCATGCTAAGGCTGGAATTCCGGACAATCTTATCCAAACCTTAGGTCGATGGTCCTCTAATGCATATGGTAGATATATTCAGGTGCACCCGGACAGAATTAACTTTGCATAGAGACAGATATCAAATCAAGTGCCTCACTAGTTCATTACATGCTTGTGTTAATCAATACATTATTCATTTGTTTACTTTGTGAAATCATCACACAATTTTATTTTTATTTCTTTATACTTAAAAGACACTGTAATACTGTATCTGTGCTACACTGTCATTTCACCGGTATCATCTATTAGTGCACATATGAATTCCTAACTGACTATCGAAAACATGTATCTAACATTCTTACCTTCGCGTTCATCAGGCTTTACCATGCATTTCAAATATATTTCATGTATTTCCAGGCTTTATTCCCCTTATAGATATCTTACCTAACTTCAAATTGGGGGCCTCGTTACAGTCATGCTGCTCCAAAGTCACAGTGTTACTTTCACTCATTTGGGCCATTGCCAAGTTTTCATTCATTTAAAAAACTTTGCTTTTGAACCCCAATTTGTGTCAGTACTTAAATGTACTCAACTATTATGCCCATGTACTTCATACCTGCTTCCTGCGGTGCATGTATGGAGTATCAGCTGATGTTTGTTATCATGGCATCCTCGGGATTGGGCTTGTTGAGTTTCGGTTGTCATCGTCCCTATATACCTCCTGTCAGCCCCTGGCGGCCCAACATGCTGGTATCAGACCATCGTCCCTATATACCTTCTGTCAGCCCCTTGCAGCCCCACATGCAGGTATCAGACAATTTTCACAACCCTTTAAACTCCCACATGCTTCCTGTCTTGAGGTATCCTTTTAAACAATTCAGAGCTGGGCTGGTGCAGTGTGCTGTGACAGGATTTGCCCCCATTATGCCAAAAAGATTATTTTATATGTACAATAAAGTGTCTATTGAACCTTTGTATTGTGTGTTATTTAAACTTTATATAGAAAGGGGTTAAATTTATAAAATCTCATAAACTTTATATAAAAAGGGGTAATTTCATAAAATCTCAAACTTTATATTGAAAGGGGTATTTTCATTGAATGTCATTAAAAGGGTGACTAGAAGTCTGAATCAGAGCGTTTATCTCCATGCTGTGCCAGTTATCACTAATCATATATGAATATGCGAAAGTACCCCCATCCATCTGGCTCCACACTCAATGGTAATAAAAATTACAGAACTTGTGCATATCTATAGATCACCCAAAATCATTTCCCAATATTTCCAGTCACTTGGCAGAGGTGTTGCACAATATTACTGTATATCTATAGATCACCCCATATCATTTCCTATTTCCAGTCACTTTGCAGAGGTCTGGCACAATATTACTGTATATATCTAAACATAAGTAGAATCCAACTGTTAAATTCACAGCCCCAATAGAGCAAACAATATAGACCCTGATCTGCTTGTGCATTATGTAATGGCATGTCAGGGTCTATGCTGTTTGCAGTCAGTATATATGGTACTCATGAAAGCACATTTGCATAAAGAGGGAGGAAAACATAATAAACAGCACAGGAATTACAGGGACATACCTGTCAGATTGCATGGATTGGATTTGTGCTGCACCAGGTTTGCTGGTTCTACAATATTTTGTGAAATATTGCCAGATTGTTCCAATCATTATTTAGTGTGGAGCAAGCATCAGTGTTTTCCTTGCCAGCAGATTTGTTTGCAGGAGTAAAAATATTGTTTTCTTAATGCTAGATGAGATATCTTCATAACTAAAATTTTAAATTGGTATTTCTCTTTGTTTTCCCACCATAACTATTTAGCAAAGATTTCTAGATTATATTTTGTGAATGCTACTAAACATATGCTTGAATTTCTGTATTATTCAATTGAATTAGACTTCACAATTTAAGCATACCATTTGAATTTCCTTCTTATCAGTTTTCATTTTATTGAAGGTAATTCTGGATGCAATAAGAAATAATCAGTGTGTGGTCATCAGTGGAGAAACTGGATGTGGGAAAACTACCCAGGTCTGTACTCCAACATCTTAAAGATATTTTTATGAGTAAACATTGATAACTCTGATAGATTATCATTCTTGTTGTTACAACTCAATGGTCTTAAACTGAGTAACAGAAAAGAGCAAAAAGCAACAAGTTTTGTAAAAGTTAAGAACAAATGTATTTCTTTTGAATATCAAGTGAAAATTTAAAAAGAACTAAGTATTGTGAATTATATCCCAGTTAGTCCAAAAAGTTTTATCACAAGTCCATGAGTGTAGAGAATTTTGATTGAATTCCAGTGGTGTACAAAATGAATTCCAATTTTGAATGTGTTGATGTACCAATAGCCTGGAATTGAGATGATATGCTAACAATCTTGATGTATCTCAATAATATAATTCAAAATGTCTTTAAATGAATAGGATTAGTAATCCCAAAATAGTGAATTAGTTTGTAAGCATTAATGAGCACTTTGTCATTCCAATGAATAATTAAAATAAATCCTCACAATTTAAGACTCGACACAACTAAAAGACTGATCCCACTGAAGTTTTTATGATAGAATGAGTAATTCTGATATAAACAACCTTAATATAAAAACCAAAGGCACAATAAGAGGACCAAGATTAAGGTCTAAATAATTTCTGGAATATTTTCAGTTGTCAAATCAGGTCTATTACTAGATGATTAGTAAAGTACATGCAAATATCAGGCACACCACCAGGAAGTTGAAAACCAATGTTTTTAACTCTAATCCAAGTAAACATGTTTACCTACAAAAAAACAATAACCTTAAAATATAATCTACAATCATAGACAAAACTTAAATATATATTGTGTTGTTTACAAAAAAAAGACATTAATCAGACAGGCCCAAACCCCTACCCTCAATTATGGACAAAAGTCATCCATGCAATACATATAAATTATACTTAATGTAATTAAATATACATATTGTAGAGGTACTGTAATGAGAGTATAACCATCATGAATAAACAGTAATTTTTGTTTTCACGAATAAAGATAATGGTATTTCTTTCAAAAAGTAATGTTATTAAAAGGTTGAATGTAAAAAAGAATGCACAGATACTTTTGCAGTGCATGTTGAGTCATTTGTATATTAAATAAATGCTCCTTCAGAATGAATCAAAAACCATATCTTTATGCCTCAGTCTTTCTGCCAGTCAGAATTAATGACCATATCTGTACGATTTGGCCTTTAGTGTAGGCACAATATAGGACAAGTCCATATTGTAGAAAAGTAAATATTTCATCAACATTCTTGGTTTGGTTGATAATAAAAATGTATCACTTCTGTATCAGCAAAATGGATCAGTATGATTTTTTGTCCTTGCATTGTATGATGTCTCAAATTTTTATGCAGGTCCCTCAATTTATTTTGGATGACCACATACAGAGAGGAGTTGGTTCACATTGTAGAATATTGTGCACACAGCCACGCAGGATCAGTGCTGTTTCAGTAAGTTAGTTTTTGTCAGAAAACAGTTATCAGAAGTAGGGTATATCTTTAGATATCTTTTTATGCAAGATGAACAAGAACCTAACATAAAGTTTCATACATACTATTATTTGTAAAAAAAACATTACTACTGGTACATTTGCCTACTTTAGATTTTAGCTCAACTGATTTAAGCCATGTGAGCATATGATATGGGGGCCCCAAGTGGTCAAAAGTGCAGATCACTGCCATCTCACCTCTGTCTGTGTGAGTTTGAGTTTTGACTCGGCTAAGCTAACACGGGTAAGTGAGAAAGCCTGCCAGTAGCTTGTGGGTTGGTAATTCTTCCCGGGGTTTTCCAGGGTTCTTCCTCCATCATTAATACTGGCCACAATGTATAGCCTATTTTGTGCTGAAAAATTGCATTAAACCCTACAACAACAACATATGAAAAGGACCTGCATCCTCCATCAGTTTTCCCATCATCCATCAGCACATATTGGTGAACACTCAAACAGTTTATTTTTGTGGCTTATATCATAGATGTGTTCAATTATATATGACATCCATGAATATTAATAAAGTGATCTTTCATCAGATTGGCTGAAGTCATATTTCTGGCTTGATTTTGATCATATTTGATATATAAGCAAATATCATTAAGATTTCAGATGAGCTTGATAATCAGGTACATGCTAACATTTCAAAAAGGTGATCTTACATATAATTGGTTGTGCTTGTGAACACCGTTGAGATCATATATCTAGTGGGACTGGGACCTGATTTGATATGTAAAATTGTACTATCATGTTCTTGGATAGGTTTGGTTTTGAGTGACATACACTCATATTAATGAGGTTATTTTTCATCTGATTGGTTGAACTGTAAACACTCCAGAAACTATCTTGTGGACAAGATTTTTCCCAGATTTGGTATGCAGGCTTACCCAATCATGACCTTGGAATTGTTTGAGATCATATATCTAGTGGGACTGGGACCTGATTTGATATGTAAAATTGTACTATCATGTTCTTGGATAGGTTTGGTTTTGAGTGACATACACTCATATTAATGAGGTTATTTTTCATCTGATTGGTTGAACTGTAAACACTCCAGAAACTATCTTGTGGACAAGATTTTTCCCAGATTTGGTATGCAGGCTTACCCAATCATGACCTTGGAATTGTTTGATTTAATATGCAAGCTTATGTCATAATGACCTTGGAATAATTTGATTATGCATGACAGTGCCTCATTAATAGAGTTGCCATTTGTTTAAGGAACAGTTCAGTGTTGAATAATAAAGTGTAGTGTTGTAGTGTTTCAATTTCTGAAGGGTTCAGATTTTATTTACATTTTTTCAGATCTTCAGCTTGAAATCCAACTTGCGTCAGATTGGTTGAACTTGTGAACACTTTAGAGGCCATATTTCAGATGAAAGTTTTATCTGATTTGGATGCAAGTTTTTATCTTGTGCAAGTTTATATCATCATTATTTTAAATGATTTTGGTTATGAGCAACATCCACACAAATTGAGGTGATTTGACATTTGGTTGGCTGAAATTGTGAATACTCCAGAAACCACATATCTGATCTGATTGTAATAGATCTGGTATGTATGTCTCAAATAAGTTCAAGTAGACGTGAGATCCATGCATATTAATGAGCATCCAGGCATTTCATATGATGGGATTTAAACCCAGAACTTTATGATAATGTGTCCAATGTCCTAGCAAATTGGGCCACAGTAACTCCCTTGGGTGTGTATCTTTGGTTCTGAGTTAAGACTAACAATGGTGGGACCCCAGGTGGTTAAGTTCATACCCAGAAATCTGCACTGATTGTTCAGATAAAATACCCTTGTGATGTAAATTTATATACTAAAGGGTTTTGCTGTTCTAACTTTCTAAGTTATGAATCGGGGCATAGTCTACAATTACTAAATTTTGTTCATTGCTTGCACTTGGAGAAAGAAAGAACCCAATTAGTTTTAAGGTCACAAGGTCAGGTTGCTGTGATTGAAAGAAGAAATTATTCTTGTACAATACCATTAGTTTAAGTCTTGGACTTGGCCAAATAGGGTATGTGAAAAAGCTTGACAGTAGCTTACTGTGGGTCGGTGATTCTTTCCAGGGTTTTCTTGATTTCTTCCTCCACCAGCTGTACTGCCTCTCATTTATAGCCTATTATGTGCTAAAAAATGGAATTAAACCCCCCAAAAATAAAGAAAAATAACATTAGTTCTGAATTACTTTGTAGATGGCATGCACTTTGAGTAAGAAAAAAGCCTATTCATTTTCAGGTCAAATGATCAAAAGGAAGGTCTCATGACTGAAATAAGAAAAAATGGTTTTTGCTGATAAACATTTCACCGTTATTTGTTAATGTGTTCTTTATGGTTCTTTTGTTAGACAGAAAAAAATTAATTTTATTTTGTTTGCAGAAGTAGTAAAAGTAGGATGATAGATCAAGCTGCATTACATGAACTTCTCACCCTTTTTGTATCAACAGGCTTGTTACATATGCCTACATTGTAGTGTATTATTTTGCCTCTTTTTATGTGTTTGTACTTGATGTCTATTGTAAATGTGTAAGATTTTTTGGACTTTTTAAAGGTGGCAGAGAGAGTGGCGGTAGAAAGAGCCGAGGAGTGTGGTATCTCTTCAGGATATTTGATTCGTTTAGAATGGTAAGTACATTTGAAAAAGTTTGGAGTATTTGTTTACACAACATGGACTTCTGATAAGAGGTGAAATGATTCAGTGATACCTCAGTAAGATGCCACTTTGATATCTGCATGAATTGAAATGGAAGTGACTCAATGCATAGTTTACTTATAAAAGTTAAATTTTATCTTCATTGGCCATGATTACATATTATTCCTTTAGGAGTGTTTCTCAGTTATTATTAACTGTATCTGAGACTTCTCCGCATAAAGAGATGTTTCTCAATCAATATTTACTTTAAGAGATTTAAAAGGAGTTAGAATTGTAGGACATTTTGATTCCATGTTCACTCTTTAATACGTTTTACACTTCTGCAGATCTGCTCAATATATTGCAATATATTTTGGTAATACTTACGTCTTCTGTTTTGCATTATTGTACAGGCAAGCTTATGCTGTGTGTTCTGATGGTACTGTTTGGCATTGTACAGGCAAGCTTATGCTGTGTGTTCTGATGGTACTGTTTAGCATTATTGTACAGGCAAGCTTATGCTGTGTGTTCTGATGGTACTGTTTGGCATTATTGTACAGGCAAGCTTATGCTGTGTTCTGATGGTACTGTTTGGCATTATTGTACAGGCAAGCTTATGCTGTGTGTTCTGATAGTACTGTTTGGCATTATTGTACAGGCAAGCTTATGCTGTGTGTTCTGAGGGTACTGTTTGGCATTATTGTACAGGCAAGCTTATGCTGTGTGTTCTGATAGTACTGTTTGGCATTATTGTACAGGCAAGCTTATGCTGTGTGTTCTGATAGTACTGTTTGGCATTATTGTACAGGCAAGCTTATGCTGTGTGTTCTGATAGTACTGTTTGGCATTATTGTACAGGCAAGCTTATGCTGTGTGTTCTGATAGTACTGTTTGGCATTATTGTACAGGCAAGCTTATGCTGTGTGTTCTGATAGTACTGTTTGGCATTATTGTACAGGCAAGCTTATGCTGTGTGTTCTGATAGTACTGTTTGGCATTATTGTACAGGCAAGCTTATGCTGTGTGTTCTGATAGTACTGTTTGGCATTATTGTACAGGCAAGCTTATGCTGTGTGTTCTGATAGTACTGTTTGGCATTATTGTACAGGCAAGCTTATGCTGTGTTCTGATGGTACTGTTTGGCATTATTGTACAGGCAAGCTTATGCTGTGTGTTCTGATAGTACTGTTTGGCATTATTGTACAGGCAAGCTTATGCTGTGTGTTCTGAGGGTACTGTTTGGCATTATTGTACAGGCAAGCTTATGCTGTGTGTTCTGATAGTACTGTTTGGCATTATTGTACAGGCAAGCTTATGCTGTGTGTTCTGATAGTACTGTTTGGCATTATTGTACAGGCAAGCTTATGCTGTGTGTTCTGATAGTACTGTTTGGCATTATTGTACAGGCAAGCTTATGCTGTGTGTTCTGATAGTACTGTTTGGCATTATTGTACAGGCAAGCTTATGCTGTGTGTTCTGATAGTACTGTTTGGCATTATTGTACAGGCAAGCTTATGCTGTGTGTTCTGATAGTACTGTTTGGCATTATTGTACAGGCAAGCTTATGCTGTGTGTTCTGATAGTACTGTTTGGCATTGTACAGGCAAGCTTATGCTGTGTGTTCTGATAGTACTGTTTGGCATTGTACAGGCAAGCTTATGCTGTGTGTTCTGATAGTACTGTTTGGCATTATTGTAAAGGCAAGCTTATGCTGTGTGTTCTGATGGTACTGTTTGGCATTATTGTACAGGCAAGCTTATGCTGTGTGTTCTGATAGTACTGTTTGGCATTGTACAGGCAAGCTTATGCTGTGTGTTCTGATAGTACTGTTTGGCATTGTACAGGCAAGCTTATGCTGTGTGTTCTGATAGTACTGTTTGGCATTGTACAGGCAAGCTTATGCTGTGTGTTCTGATAGTACTGTTTGGCATTATTGTACAGGCAAGCTTATGCTGTGTGTTCTGATAGTACTGTTTGGCATTGTACAGGCAAGCTTATGCTGTGTGTTCTGATAGTACTGTTTGGCATTATTGTACAGGCAAGCTTATGCTGTGTGTTCTGATAGTACTGTTTGGCATTGTACAGGCAAGCTTATGCTGTGTGTTCTGATAGTACTGTTTGGCATTGTACAGGCAAGCTTATGCTGTGTGTTCTGATAGTACTGTTTGGCATTATTGTAAAGGCAAGCTTATGCTGTGTGTTCTGATGGTACTGTTTGGCATTATTGTACAGGCAAGCTTATGCTGTGTGTTCTGATAGTACTGTTTGGCATTGTACAGGCAAGCTTATGCTGTGTGTTCTGATAGTACTGTTTGGCATTGTACAGGCAAGCTTATGCTGTGTGTTCTGATAGTACTGTTTGGCATTGTACAGGCAAGCTTATGCTGTGTGTTCTGATAGTACTGTTTGGCATTGTACAGGCAAGCTTATGCTGTGTGTTCTGATAGTACTGTTTGGCATTATTGTACAGGCAAGCTTATGCTGTGTGTTCTGATAGTACTGTTTGGCATTGTACAGGCAAGCTTATGCTGTGTGTTCTGATAGTACTGTTTGGCATTGTACAGGCAAGCTTATGCTGTGTGTTCTGATAGTACTGTTTGGCATTGTACAGGCAAGCTTATGCTGTGTGTTCTGATAGTACTGTTTGGCATTGTACAGGCAAGCTTATGCTGTGTGTTCTGATAGTACTGTTTGGCATTATTGTACAGGCAAGCTTATGCTGTGTGTTCTGATAGTACTGTTTGGCATTGTACAGGCAAGCTTATGCTGTGTGTTCTGATAGTACTGTTTGGCATTATTGTACAGGCAAGCTTATGCTGTGTGTTCTGATAGTACTGTTTGGCATTGTACAGGCAAGCTTATGCTGTGTGTTCTGATAGTACTGTTTGGCATTGTACAGGCAAGCTTATGCTGTGTGTTCTGATAGTACTGTTTGGCATTATTGTAAAGGCAAGCTTATGCTGTGTGTTCTGATGGTACTGTTTGGCATTATTGTACAGGCAAGCTTATGCTGTGTGTTCTGATAGTACTGTTTGGCATTGTACAGGCAAGCTTATGCTGTGTGTTCTGATAGTACTGTTTGGCATTGTACAGGCAAGCTTATGCTGTGTGTTCTGATAGTACTGTTTGGCATTGTACAGGCAAGCTTATGCTGTGTGTTCTGATAGTACTGTTTGGCATTATTGTAAAGGCAAGCTTATGCTGTGTGTTCTGATGGTACTGTTTGGCATTATTGTACAGGCAAGCTTATGCTGTGTGTTCTGATAGTACTGTTTGGCATTGTACAGGCAAGCTTATGCTGTGTGTTCTGATAGTACTGTTTGGCATTGTACAGGCAAGCTTATGCTGTGTGTTCTGATAGTACTGTTTAGCATTATTGTACAGTCAAGCTTATGCTGTGTGTTCTGATGGTACTGTTTGGCATTATTGTACAGGCAAGCTTATGCTGTTTGTTCTGATGGTACTGTTTGGCATCATTGTACAGGCAAGCTTATGCTGTGTGTTCTGATGGTACTGTTTGGCATTATTGTACAGGCAAGCTTATGCTGTGTTCTGATGGTACTGTTTGGCATTATTGTACAGGCAAGCTTATGCTGTGTGTTCTGATGGTACTGTTTGGCATTATTGTACAGGCAAGCTTATGCTGTGTGTTCTGATGGTACTGTTTGGCATTATTGTACAGGCAAGCTTATGCTGTGTGTTTTGATGGTACTGTTTTGCATTATTGTACAGGCAAGCTTATGCTGTGTGTTCTGATGGTACTGTTTGGCATTATTGTACAGGCAAGCTTATGCTGTGTGTTTTGATGGTACTGTTTGGCATTATTGTACAGGCAAGCTTATGCTGTGTGTTCTGATAGTACTGTTTGGCATTATTGTACAGTCAAGCTTATGCTGTGTGTTCTGATGGTACTGTTTAGCATTATTGTACAGGCAAGCTTATGCTGTGTTCTGATAGTACTGTTTTGCATCATTGTACAGGCAAGCTTATGCTGTGTGTTCTGATAGTACTGTTTAGCATTATTGTACAGGCAAGCTTATGCTGTGTGTTCTGATGGTACTGTTTAGCATTATTGTAAAGGCAAGCTTATGCTGTGTGTTCTGATGGTACTGTTTGGCATTATTGTACAGGCAAGCTTATGCTGTGTGTTCTGATGGTACTGTTTGGCATTATTGTACAGGCAAGCTTATGCTGTGTGTTTTGATGGTACTGTTTAGCATTATTGTACAGGCAAGCTTATGCTGTGTGTTCTGATGGTACTGTTTAGCATTATTGTACAGGCAAGCTTATGCTGTGTGTTCTGATGGTACTGTTTAGCATTATTGTACAGGCAAGCTTATGCTGTGTGTTCTGATGGTACTGTTTAGCATTATTGTACAGGCAAGCTTATGCTGTGTGTTCTGATGGTACTGTTTAGCATTATTGTACAGGCAAGCTTATGCTGTGTGTTCTGATAGTACTGTTTGGCATTGTACAGTCAAGCTTATGCTGTGTGTTTTGATGGTACTGTTTGGCATTATTGTACAGGCAAGTTTATGCTGTGTGTTTTGATGGTACTGTTTGGCATTATTGTACAGGCAAGCTTATGCTGTGTTCTGATGGTACTGTTTGGCATTATTGTACAGGCAAGTTTATGCTGTGTGTTTTGATGGTACTGTTTGGCATTATTGTACAGGCAAGCTTATGCTGTGTTCTGATGGTACTGTTTGGCATTATTGTACAGGCAAGCTTATGCTGTGAGTTCTGATGGTACTGTTTGGCATTATTGTACAGGCAAGCTTATGCTGTGTGTTCTCATGGTATTATTTGGCATTATTGTACAGGCTAGCTTATGCTGTGTGTTCTGATGAGGTTTGATTCAAGTATGTTTAAGTGAAATAATATTTCATATTTACACACCATCAATTAATTTAAGTGACATAATGTATAGTTATTTTTCTATAGTATCTTTTGAAGTCCTGACAAAAGTGTTTCATGTATCTGAATTACAGCATAATAAACACTTTGATTAATTGTAAGTTGTACAAAGATAATTAGATATTGAATTTCATAACCTCCTGCAGGTCCAGGGATGTATCATAGACCCAGTGTGCTCTACTACATGTTGTATGCTGAGCCTGATGGAGGTATAAGCAATGATGGCTCTGTGGTTAGAATGCCAAACTCATAACCAAAAGACTTGGGTTCAAATCCTATAATTGGATTAGCCGTGTCAGTTTATGTGGTGTGTCCTTGGTCAAAACATCTTACTCACGCTACCTTCGCACCAGATAACCTACTTGTGTTGCAAAGTCTTAAAAGCACCAAGCCAAACTTATCTTTTAAACTAATGTATAAACATAATTGATGAGAAATGGGAAAACATTAGATAATTCATTTGAATGGGGAATTGTTTCCCTTAATTTAATCTTCATCATCCTAATGTACATTTAGGTTACACATGTTCTTGGATTCATATAGTCTTTAACCATCAGATTTTGTTCTATTCCAGCAAGGTGTCAAGACCTCAGGGATCTATTTTATTTTGTACAACAGGAATTTTGCTAAAGTTACTTGAGTCTGACCCGTAAGTATATATTCTATGCATCTTTATTGTTTTATAAGAAAATATTTACATACATCCAGTAGTATAGCAAATAATTAAACTTTTATGAAGAAAAGAAAGTTGTACAAGTCAGCATTTACACTCTAATTTCAGATTTCAAATGAGCACCAGTTTATGCAGGGATAATTTTTGAGTTACCATGAACTACAAAATAATATATGTGGACACATACATTCAAGACCTATCAGGAAAATCTGTTTATAAGTACTTTACATTTAATGGGTTTATATATTTTTCTATAAGTTAGTTAATTTATAACTATTTTTAAATGTTTTGATTTGTTATGTTTTGTTTATGAAAGGAATTTAGATCACAAGATTGCATTGTTAGAATTTGCATAATTTTGTTACTTTTTGTTTTGATAATTCTTGGTCTTAACAATGTAAGAGTGGTGAAACAGAATGATCATTTTCCTGTGACAATGTCTTAAGCAATTTTAGAACATCTTGATGCATAGGCAAATGAGCTTATGAATTGGCTGTCAACATTTACTATTCACAAAATCTCAAAAACCATTGGGCTAATTTCAACCAAACCATTGGGCTAATTTCAACCAAACCATTGGGCTAATTTCAACCAAACCATTGGGCTAATTTTAACCAAACCATTGGGCTAATTTCAACCAAACCATTGGGCTAATTTCAACCAAACTTGATAGAAAGCATCATGGTATGAAGGTCTATCAAATTATTCAGATGATACCAATCTGCCATTATATATAGTATGGTTACTATAATAGAATTATTTTGATGATACCAGTCTGTCTACCCATATATTGTATGGTTACTAAAATAGAATTATTTTGATGATACCAGTCTACCCATATATTGTATGGTTACTATAATAGAATTATTTTGATGATACCAGTCTACCCATATATTGTATGGTTACTAAAATAGAATTGTTTAGATGATACCAATCTACCCATATATTGTATTATTACTAATAATAGAGTTGTTCAGATGATACCATTTAGCCATTTACCATATGGTATTGTTCTAAAAGATTTGTTTTGATGATACCAATCTGCCCATATATTGCATTGTTACTAATAATATAATTGTTCAGATGATGCCAGTCTACCCATGTATTGTTACTAATAATAGAGTTTTTCAGATGATACAATCGGCTTGCATATATGGTTTGGTTACTAACAAAGGAGTTGTTCAGATGATACCATTTACACCATATTTGGTATTGTTACTAATAGAATTGTTCAGATGATACCAATCTGCCATTATATATGGCATGGTTACTAAAATAGAATTGATCAGTTTGGTACCAGTTTGCCATCAGATATTATATGGTTACTAAAATTAGAAAAGTCTTTAAATATCTTCTTAAAACATTTGATAAAATTTTATGGCAAGTGAATGAAAAGCTTTTTAAGATACTGTCAGATACATTACATTTGGATAACTTTTTCTGTTACCTCTGAATGCAGCCCTCCCAAAAAGACGACATCATGTCTTTTTGACTATATATTACAAAGACAGTCAACAGCAACTCTTAGATTAAATCCTCTTTTTATCCTCTATGAGGTTACCATTATTCCTGGATGTAACATTTTTTATTTTAGCTGTCATGCTATTAAGATATCTCCCTTAGAATCCATTTAATCTGACCAGTGTATACCCTAGAGGTGTAAAACTGAGGATTTAAAAAAAACTTGTTGTCGAACTGGGGGTCAAATACAAATGTGGGGGTCAAAAATGTACTGACAAATTTTCATCAGATCCATACTTCTTCAGCTAAAATAGGATATTGCAAATTGCACAACATTCTCTCATTCTTTCTTTTCTTTCTTTCATTCTTTCTTTCTTTCTTTCTTTTTCTTTCTTTCTTTCTTTTTTTCTTTCTTTCTTTCTTTTTTTCTTTCTTTCTTTCTTTCTTTCTTTCTTTCTTTCTTTCTTTCTTTCTTTCTTTCTAAAATACAAATAAACCAACATCATGCACAATTAAAACACAAATGCATTGTCTATTCAAAGAATAAATTTATTAGTTCATTTTCCTTTTAGTTTAGTTGTATTTTAACAGTGTTTTTATAATCTTTTTGAAGCAATATTAAAATAAAAAAATTGTTCAGAAGTCTTAGGTAATAATGTGTTCAAAAGCTATCTTGTGGTGATCAAGGGCAGATTTGTAAAAATTCTTAAACACTGTCACGAAAGGATTATTCTCTTGTGCAGTCTTCACAATCATGAGATCAGAAGTCACACCAGTAATCCCAGTGGATGTGCCGTATTCCAGCCAAGGGAATATTTTTCCATTTTTCATTAAAGTCAGATCTACATTTACTCTTTCGTGTTCTGCTTCTTTCACTTTCTTTGGTAATGATTCTTAGTGCACAATGTTTTAATCTCGAGATCACATTTTAGTGCAACAAGCATTGAGGATAAACATCTGGATGATTTCAAGCTGAGCTTGATGGAATCGTGTGAGAGCTTGTGAGATTAGGGAAAGCTACTGTCATAATATTGCTTATAATAGTCTGGTTCTCTGCTTCGTATGCTCAGTATAGCAGGGTGCAATGCATGGAGCATATGAAACAGGAAACTAAAATATGCCTATGATCAAATTATACACAATGTCATCCCTAATCCAACGCATTGGATAGCATAGATCTTGGAAACACTTAATTACACGTATTTGGATGCAATGGGACGCATAAAATTGTAGACAAGGGAGTCCTCCATATGCACATTTTTGTTGCTAGGAGGAAACTTTTGCGGCAAAATAAATGTTTTAATCACTATGAAAACTGAGGCAATGCTTTTATTTTAGTTTTTAGTTTGTTGCTGACTTCTTTGATCAAAGAACACTGGCTTGCTATGATGAAGGTGTGTGTGCTATTGAAAGGTGCTGCTAAAGGCTCCCTTTGACGGACAAAACAAACACCCATTTGTGGCAACATCAAATGAATTGTAGAACAATGACACAATTTTTAAAAACTTTCCTTAGTATATATTGGTGCTTCAGAGGTAATCAGTTTTCATTGAAGTTGCAGCAAAACTTTATTTTTTCTGGGGATTTTTTTTTTTTAAATTGTCATGTGATTGACTGTTGTCATTTCACATTTCTGCCCTCAGAGGCATTTGATTGTAGCTAGTCTGTTGCATGGCTAATTTGATAGCATACAGTATCAAGGCCAGATGTCAGCATAAACAGATTATGACATAACAATTAACTGTTAGGGTGGTTTGTCAATATGAAATAAGGATTTGTTTATGTAACAATAGATTCCAGTGCATTTTCATATCCAAGTTTGCGGCTTCCTGTCATGGTGCCTTTGAACTTCTCCACTCCAAACCCAAGACAGTACCATTTTTTTTAGCCAAAAATGTTGTAGCCAAACATATGGCCAGAAGGTATATTTTTGTCATCAATATGTAAAACATAATTGCAATTTGCAACATTGGCGAAGCCCAGCACAATCACTGTTATTGATTTATTTCCCGTTGTTGCAGTATAAATATTGCCTGCAAACTTAAAATCAAGAAACTTGGACAAAATGCTGTTTGCAAATTTAGACAAGTGTTTTGTTGTTGAATGGAAAAATGATGAAGATTTCAATTAGATTCAAAATTGCTAAAGTTGCTATAACTGATAGTTCAGATGCGACTGTATCCAAGTGTAAGAAAGTATGTGATTTCTGGCCAAGTTCAGACTGCAACTTTTGCTGAATGGACTGCAAATTTTGCTGGTGGGACTCTTTTTTTTTTTACCAATTTAGGAGTCCTGGACTCCTAGTTTTAAAATCCTTGCAAGACCTCTGGGATGTTAAATAAATCCTGATTTTATTTTGCAGTTCTTTAGTGTCACAAAAATGCATGGCAAAAAATTTGTGCATCAATTTTCACTAGTGTGTGTCCCTGATTACTCAACTGTGCGTAAAGGGAAATACTGCTTATACTTAAATTTCATTATACATGTCATATTTTCAGTGGTATATTAGGTCCAAATGATACTTTGTATGGTGCATACAAGTGAATTTAGTGAATTTATTCACATTTGTGCTATTAGTATATAATTATTGTCAGTGTAATTTGATCAGATACATTATGTTTTACTAAAGAAATTTTCAGGTGCTGTACTTATCAGTTTTGTCAGTGTATCAGTTTTGTATTTGTGGTCAATTTCTGATGCACATTGAATTGTATAATCATAAAGAATGGAGTGGATGGGTGGTAGATCATTTATGTTGATTAGCTCCTTTGTCAAAAGAGATTTTGGACAGTAATTTTCATTCTGCTAAAGACTTTTTCTGTTTTATTCTCAAGGTTATTAGACAGAGCCTCTCACATAATTCTTGATGAGATTCATGAGCGAGATTTGCATTCTGATTTTCTGATGATCATCCTGAAAGATTTGCTGCCAAAGCGCCCAGATCTGAAACTGATTTTGATGAGTGCTACGTTGAATGCAGATGCCTTTTCCCAGTATTTCTGTAAGTAACAAACATCAAATGTAGATTCCTTTTCCAAGTATTTCTGTAAGTAACAAACACAGTGTAAGCTTCATGAAAAATGTAGAAGGCTAATTTTTTGGGGGAAAATGAGGACTTTGAACTTTTTGTTAAATTTCTTCTACTATTAATTTTTCAGATCTGGAAAATGATTTGCTACTTGTATCATATTCATGTATTCCTTGTGTATTCTTTGTGTATTCTCCATGCATCCCTTTTAGAAATTACTTTGCTTGTCATTCGTTGCCTTCGACACCAAACACTTCTAGTTTTACAGTTTTACTGATTTCTCTGATCATACCAGTTGATAAGACACAAATTATGTGCCGGCAACCCATGCCACCAGGTTAATCTAGGATTAAGTACTGCTCAGTAGATAATGTTAATCTGGGTTCTGTTTCAATCAATAAACATGGCTGAAACTCAGACATTAAAATTTTATCTTGACCCTCCATAAAAACAAAAACATCACATAGTATTTTCATTAATAGCAGTTACTCCAAACTGGGAAATTAATTGAAATCGACCAATGCAGCATTTTGATAGGTCCAAATGATTTCAGGTAAGATCTGGAGTCAAGGAAGGTTTCATGAGGGAGGGACCTGTGGGACTTTCAAAAGTGGTTTTCTCAATAGCAGATCCTCATACAAGTTAACTATATCCCAGGATGCCAAATATACTAGCCAGTCATTGTCTTGGAACAGTTAACTAATACAGACAGAATTTTCCCTTCCTCCCTCAATTTTCACCCAGACATGTACCTGATGGGACCACATGTTGATGGACCTATTTGCAACAAGGTGGAATACCAAACATCCACTCTTTGTATATCCAGTCTTAGACTAAGAGACCAGGCAGTCGATGCTCTATCAAATAGATGGGACGGTCTGGATGGATATGTTTACCCTACAACACCTGTGATTCCAAAGTGGAAAGTGAATCCGTGTTGCCTTATCATCATTGCTCAGATGGGAGAAGTTGTGTATCAATGATCTCATTAATCTTGCATCAGATGCTCTACAAAAAATTTGGATTTTCACTCATCTGCTCAAACAACCATAATGGAAGTTGTTTCATTCCTACCCAGAGCTACTGAACCTAGACGTCTGGATCATATTTATTGGGTGCTAACAAATAAGAATTCTCACAACCACTCATGGAGAGAATTGCTCTAGCAAGACAGCCTTCCACTCTGAAAGCATACAAAAGCAAATTGCATGCTTTTATCCAGTAGTTCCCAAACCAACACATTTTAGCACTCTAGGCATCTATACTGTTAGATAGATAGCCTTTGCTCTTTGAAGAAAGTTCACACTGGGTATGATAAAAAGTTACTGCTCCATCATGATCTCTGACACCATTCGTCACCATGGAAGAGTGTGTGTGTAATTTGGATTTTTAACATAACTTTAATAATTTTTCAATCATAATGCTATGATGTCTACAGTGTGGCAATTTATAGTGATGTCTAGCACTGGGGCATCATGCCACAGACAAGTAGCATGGTGTCCCACCCAGTCACATTATCCAGACACCAGGCCAACCAGTCCTAACTCTAACCTCTTAATACTGAGTTCCAAGCTAAGGCAGCTGTTAGTACCATTTTTTGTAAGTCTTTGGTATGATATTGTGTCTTTGGGAAGGACAGGAGGATATATTAATACAGTCTATCTCATCCTGGAAGAAGTGGGTTATTTGCTTGACATAGAGAAATTACCCCAGCGCATTTTGGTTCACGCTGTTAGAGCATTTGCCACCAGCCTTGCATTCAGCTAGAACAGATCACTACCTGACATCATTCATGTTGTGGGATGGAGAACAGAGTCCACATTCTCCAGTTTTTATCTCCAGGATCTATCATCCCAAAGGGCCCAATTTACTCAATTTGATCTGGTAGGACCTATATCTGCAGGTCAACAGGTCACTCTTCCAGGTTGATTGACAGTTTCTTAAGATATGGCTTCATGACTTTTCCTGGATTTGAAGAGGAAAATGTTTCCCCATATAAAGATGTATGCCAACAGATGGATCCCTCCAGTCAGGTTACCTAGAAGCTGTCAAACATGCCTTAGATGACTGGAAATCGTATATCCAAAGTAAAGAGATGTACCTCCTTCCACCTTTTACCTATTCTCCTAAGGTATTATTATTGTGTAACATATTAAAGAAGAAACTAATTTTTCTTAGTAAAATGTTTCTTCAAGAAAACCTACCCAATTACACCAGGCCAATTATACACCCTCCTGGTCTCCTAGCAGTTACATCTATAAAGAGCTTGCATTCCACACTGCAGTAGTAACTGACAGGTACTTAGATTTTGTCACCAATCCTTATACTTATGGGGAGAACACTCTGCTTGACTGGCACATAGGTGGTGCTCCTGTTTTGACAGACATTGTACAAACTGGAATGTCTATATGCTGATGGCATGTATCTGCAAAGATTTAAATGCCTCCTGCCCTCCTTGCTTGAATATAAATTTTACTTTATCTGGGCTTTGCTTTCCTTGCTGAAAGCAAATTGCTTCCTGAATTACCTTAAAAAAAAAATACTATTCTAGCATCTGAAATAATCATGCATTTGTTATGTTAGCTTACATATATGCTGTAAAATCCGGCCAGATAAATGTTGTTGTTCCCAAACTTGTAAGTGTTTAATACAAATCGCCTAAACATTCTCATTCAAACCATTGATATGTAATAATTTGTTGTTCAAAATGTAACTTGAATATCTTTTGTCTGTTGGTTTGTTCCATTTTATGAACTTTACTTATGCAGACTAGCACAATGAACTCACCCAATCCAAGTCATATAACACATCACACTAGCTGTTGTCTGTCATTTAAGTGAAATATGATCTACTACTTTGGCTACATTTGACACAGGTCTGATGATTTGTATTAAATTTAAGTTTACAGACAAAGTAGAGGTAACCTGTTGTACTATCTCCAGCATTGGGGTCGGCATCTACACAGATAAGTACACCCTTAGTGAATGTCAGCCATTCATTCTCCCTAGTTGCTAGGCACCAGTTTGGAGTGTTTCATAGCATCCTTCCACTTATGGGGTGACTGAGGGGGCTACCTTTGTACATACATTTACTTTAGTTCTACAGACTAGGTCAGGGTTTTTTGTTTAGCTTATTCTGATTATTGTCTTACCTGTTATCTGGAAATTTGGTAAGGGGATGCTTCCTAAATGTGAACTTCTCCCTGATCATAGATATAGGTCATGAGTCATTGACTGTTATTAAATTGTGTTTTTTGTTTATTTCTCAAGCTGTCTTAATGATAGAATCATCAAACTATGTGATTGTATGTAGCTCTAATAGTACTACACCCCTACTATAAAGAAGTGTTACTTTGACTGTATGAGCTGTGCTGTGTTAATGACCCTAATATGGTGTCAGTTCCTATATTCATTCACAGGTACAATTCATGGTTATCATGCCATGGGCAATAGATTGCACTGCTCTTACTGTGGACTGCTAATGGCAGCAATGCTCTTACTGCAGACTGCTAATGGTAGCAATACTCTTACTGCAAACTGCTAATGGCAGCAGTGCTCTTACTGCAAACAGCTAATGGCATCAGTGCTCTAAATGCGAACTTCTAATGGCATCAATGCTCTTATTGCAAACTCCTAATGGCATCAGTACTCTTACTGAAGACTGCTAATGGCAGCAGTGCTCTTATTGCGGACTGGTAATGGCAGGAATGCTCTTACTGCAGACTGCTAATGGCAGCAATGCTCTTAATGTGAACTGCTAATGGCAGCAATGCTCTTGCTGCAAACTGGTAATGGCAGCAATGCTCTTACTGTGAACACCTAATGGCATCAATGCTCTTATTGCGAACTCCTAATGGCATCAATGCTCTTATTGCGAACTCCTAATGGCAGCAATGCTCTTACTGTGAACACCTAATGGCATCAATGCTCTTATTGCGAACTCCTAATGGCAGGAATGCTCTTACTGCAAACTGCTAATGGCAGCAATGCTCTTAATGCAAACTGCTAATGGCAGCAATGCTCTTACTGTGGACTGCTAATGGCAGCAATACTCTTACTGTGGACTGCTAATGGCAGCAATGCTCTTACTGCAAACTGCTAATGGCAGCAATGCTCTTAATGTGAACTGCTAATGACAGCAATGCTCTTACTGCAAACTGCTAATGGCAGCAGTGCTCTTATTGCGGACTGTTCATATATAACAGTATTAAGGCATTTTCATTTCTCGATCAAAGTAGCAGAAATATTTCATAATTATTCACAGCTACATTTGTAGTCTTATGTTTGACCAAATTTTATCAAGTTTGTCTAAGAAAATTGTAGCAATGAAAACAAAAGAAACAAAATAAATAGTTATATGATTTTCATGCATAGTTT
The DNA here is from genome assembly GCA_016746295.1 of Potamilus streckersoni. Taxonomy (NCBI): domain Eukaryota; kingdom Metazoa; phylum Mollusca; class Bivalvia; order Unionida; family Unionidae; genus Potamilus; species Potamilus streckersoni. Next base: position 140,884 of record JAEAOA010001131.1, read on the forward strand.
TCTCAGAAATCTGCAACTATATACATTAATAATTAAATTCAGCACCCCAACACACACAAAACACTACAGTTGTGCTTAAACAAAAAGATATTTTCATGTTACACAGGCTCAGTGTTTCAAGTAAAAATTTCTTGCCAGCAGGTTTCATGACCCTTCAAAAACTGGCCATTATTTTGGATTGGGAGTGGTCAGAAAGTAGAAACTGGCCATTACTTTGGATTGGGAGTGGTCAGAAAGTAGACACTGGCCATTATCTTGGGTTGATAGTAGTCCGAAAGTGGCTTTTGCCAGTTCTGGTCTTAATAAAAGCACTGTTCTACTTGCCCCATTCCATTCCTTGGAATGTTCCCATTTACTAATAGTTACTAATTTAATTGTGGAGAAGTTTGAACTTAGAAGCATATACTCTATTGACTTTCAGACAAGTGCCCGATGCTGAACATAACTGGCTTCACCTTCCCAGTGGAGGAATACCTACTGGAGGATGTGGTGGAGATGCTCAGGTAAATGCGGTTTAGTTGACATGTTGGTGATATGCTCTAAGTGTGTGCAGTAAGTATTGACATGAATATGGTAATAAGCATACACAGATCTTATATATTCTTTTCCAAAAATCAGGTGCATATATCTGTTTATAAGGAAGACATTTGTTCAAGGTAAAATTTGCTGCTCAAATGATTCTTAAATTCCTTGTTAGGTAACTAACATGGCTGTTTATTTTGTTTATTCTTTTACTACTTTATTACACCACTCCCTCAATAACTTGCACCCTGATAACTCGCAAACCAGCTTATAACACATGGTCAGGTATGGATCCCATTTTTTAAAACCAGAAAATACCAAAATGTATATTCTTATTTGTTGAAATTAAAGAAAAAGGTGATCAAAATTGGTAATGGAAATTTTAATATATTGCTCATTTTGTCATTGAAAATGGTAGATAGATCCTGGAAATTTAGTCAACATTAGAAAATATCAACTTTTAATAAGAAGTCATATAATTTGTTTTGTTTTCTTTTCAAATGACATTCTTAGTACACTGCAATTAACAATATTCAAGGACATTTCGGTCAATGAAAATATCACTTATGCCTAGTGGAGGCAGTACTTTAATAAAAAAAAAACCAATTAGATATTTTTTTTTAATTGAAATATGTGTTCTTGTACTATCATTTAGTTTCAAGTGTCATTATCATAAATGTAACATGTCGTCTTGTAGTTGAACCTAAAATGTGTCATTCTACTCTAACAGCTATGCTTGTATTTCCCTGAGAACCTAATTAAGTGCCTACAGTGTTTTGATATCAGACTAGAAGAAGCATTTGTTGTATTGTTGCACTAAATAAAAAGGGGCCTCTTTTTCTATTATCATGTTAATTACATATTCTGTATCAAATAAAGGAGGTGAAATAAAAATTGCAAGATATACAAATCTTACTTGCTTAAGATTCAGTGGCCCTGGTTGTATGTCAGGTCAGGTAACTCATTTCATTTGATCAATCAAACACTTATAATTTTATTTCTGTAATCTAATGAAACTACCTTAACATACTCAATCATAACTGTGATTAAAGGCAGCAAGGCAGCCAAGCAAAATGAGTACTTTGTAAAAAATAAAGAGCTTTGTTTCACAGATATGGACCATTGTGGGAAAATGAGTTTCAGAGAATTCCAGAATTCATACATAGAGATATCCTCAAGGATAATAAGAAGTCTTACTAGTACTTGCAATGAAATCATGACATCAGTATTTTACTAATTGAAAAATACAAAAATTTAGTTTATATGTAGAAGATTGTGTCACAAAATAAATGTAGCTTGTTTCTGATAGGAATCTTGTTTGGTAGTGTATCAACAGTAGTCTGGTTTTCTGCTTTGTAGTCTCCTAGTTTCACAAAATACTAATCAACAAAATAAAAAAGATGTGATGTAATACTCAAATGTTTTTGTGTATCCTGTTTGTTGTTGAAACCAGTTTGAATAATGTTATCAATCTTTCAGATATGGAACATTTTGAAAATAAATTTAATTTTTAGAGAATAATGAAGAACTTCATCTGAAAAAGCACAGTGTTGACAATTTGTCTCAGCTCAGTTATAAAACAAGGATTCAGCCACTAAACAGTCCAGTTCCTCCACCAAACCCTGATGTTTTCTGGTTACTTAGGTTACATTTTGTGTTTGAAGTTTATTTCTCAGTTCAATTCATGACAGTCAGCAACATATATAATTGTTTTCACCTCTGTTAGTAACAGTTTCTAATAAATAAAGAAGTCACTGTGATAGATGTTTCACAATGTAATGGGTTAGGTTAAGATTTTGCAGGTGTTGGTTATTGTTTATCCTGGATTAAGCAACCAATGTTGTACACAGGATGTAATGAAGGCAAAGACGAGGAATGCCTAGCGGCTTTAGTGTGTATGGTTAAGTAATAATTTGATTAATAATTATGAGCTGTCTAACGATCTCACACCTTTAAAAAAAAAGCAAGAAAAAGTGTAAAGATATTTTTCTCCAAGAATGTAACACATCTTGTCATATTATTAAATCAAGGTACTTGATGCATTGCTAATCAAGGTACTTATTGATGCATGGCTAATCAAAGTACTTTTTGATGCATTCTAATCAAGGTACTTGATGACTGGCTAATCAAGGTACTTATTGATGCATGGCTAATCAAGGTACTTATTGATGCATTGCTAATTAAAGTACTTCTTGATGCCTTCTTTTCAAGGTCTTTCTTGACTGGCTAATCAAGGTACTTATTGATGCATGGCTAATCAAAGTACTTCTTGATGCATTCTAATCAAGGTACTTGATGACTGGCTAATCAAGGTACTTATTGATGCATGGCTAATCAAAGTACTTTTTGATGCATTCTAATCAAGGTACTTGATGACTGGCTAATCAAGGTACTTATTGATGCATGGCTAATCAAGGTACTTATTGATGCATTGCTAATTAAAGTACTTCTTGATGCCTTCTTTTCAAGGTATTTCTTGATGACTGGCTAATCAAGGTACTTATTGATGCATGGCTAATCAAGGTACTTCTTGATGCATTGCTAATCAAGGTACTTCTTGATGCATGGATAATCAAGGTATTTCTTAATGCATGGCTAATCAAGGTAATTATTGAGGTATAGGCAATCAAGGTGTTTATTGATGCATGGCTAATATAGGTACTTATTGTTGCATGGCTAATCAAGACACTTCTTGATGCATATTGAATCAAGGTACTTCCTGATGCATAGTGAATCAAGGTACTTTTTGATGTATGGTTAGTCAAGGTACTTCTTGATGCATGGCTAGTCAAGGTACTTCTTGATGCATGGCTAATCAAGGTACTTATTGATGCATGGCTAATCAAGATACTTATTGATGCATTGCTAATCAAGGTACTTCTTGATGCATATTGAATCAAGGTACTTCCTGATGCATAGTGAATCAAGGTACTTTTTGATGTATGGCTAATCAAGGTACTTCCTGATGCATAGTGAATCAAGGTACTTACTGATGCATGGCTAATATAGGTACTTATTGATGCATGGCTAATCAAGGTACTTCTTGATGCATATTGAATCAAGGTACTTCCTGATGCATAGTGAATCAAGGTACTTTTTGATGTATGGCTAATCAAGGTACTTCCTGATGCATAGTGAATCAAGGTACTTTTTGATGTATGGCTAATCAAGGTATTTCTTAATGCATGGCTGATCAAGATACTTATTGATGCATGGCTAATCAAGGTACTTCTTGATGCATAGCTGGACAAGGTTACTTTTTGATGCATGGCCAAACAAGGTACCTATTGATGCATGGCTAATCAAGGTACTTCTTGATGAATGGCTAATCAAGGTATTTCTTGATGCATGGCTAATTAAGTTAATTGTTGATGAATGGACTATTCTTGTTCTACTGACTCACTCTAATAACTAATTCAGTAAAAACTGGCTTCTCAGAGTGGACAGTGATAATAACTTTAGAATCCTACTTTCAGAATTATAATTTTAAAATATGACACAGCAAATATTAATCTCTATTCTATATAGACTTGTGCTATTCTTTATAGACCTGTGCTATTCTTTATAGACTTGTGCTTGCCTCTATTTTGAAATAATAGAAAAAAATATTCTTTTTATTATTGTTTTATGTCATTTATATTGTCAATATATATATATATATATATATATATATATATGTGTGTGTGTGTGTGTGTGTGTGTGTGTGTGTGTTATTTATGTAGGTAGGTAGTTATGTCAGCACAATACTGGAAATATAGAACAGGATAAAATTTAAGATTTTAAAATTTTAAACATATTAAATATTAACATGCATTGAAAGACATAATTTGTAAAAACAAAATGAGGAATCAGAAATAGGGCCAACATTTTATTTACACTTTTGTAAATTTACTGTTGTTGTATTATTGTGTTACATGAGGTTGATGAACCTGGTTGTTGAATATGAAAACTTTCCAAATAGTTGTATTGTTATATGTGTTATTTTTTAAAAGTGCATATTAAAAGATAAAAATTAAAAATAAATTTATTATGCTTGTCAGATTTTACAGGCTCTCTACATTTCTAATAAGTATGTTTATGTTTGATATATCTCTTTCTAACTTTGTTTGAAGACCACAAATTTATACACAAAAACAAAAGAAATGTAAATTTGAAAATTGCAGTTGCAACAAAAAGACTTGAATTTAAATTTCAACATTATATGTTTTTTGAAGAGGCCAAAAGTTATGTGACAATAACTAACTTTAGAATTAAAAAAATGAAACAATTTCTGTTAGTTCAGTTTATCATTTTACAGTTTTGATAATCATTGGAAGGTTCAAATAATAATTAACACAGTAGTTCTTTTGTTCCTTTGTTTCTTCCCAGGAATTTTGTATACAGTATAATAATTGCATAAACTGATCACACTTTGTACTTTTGTTGGTTATGCTGTACTTGTTTATGAAAATTCGTTGAAAACCAAAAACATCTGAGGATATTATTTTTAATAAAAGGTTCATTTTTGTACTTTGATTTTAGGGATTTATAGCAAACTATTTGATGTTTACTAATTTTTTCCAAATTTTCACAGAAGAAAATAAGACTAGGAAAGAATATGCCAATTATTCCAGATTTTATATTATTCAGTTACCAAAGTGCACATCATTCAAGGAAAAAGTCACTATCAGTAATGAAGGAGTCAAGGAAGCATCATGATGAGTTGAATCAGATAGAGGAAAAGCAGCGTATGTTTAACGCTTGGATAAAGAGCCTTAAGGGAAAGTAGGTTTAGTAGATTTAAAGATTTAGTAAGTTTAGTTTGAATAGATTTAAGATTAGTTGATTGAAAGAAAAGGAAATGTTGATGTACCATAAGAGCTACATAAACTTTCTTGTCTCACCTGCAAAGCACAAATTAGATGTAGTAAGAGCAATTGAGATTGTATTGTTGTTAATGTTGATATGGGTGTCAATACAAAGGTTTAGAGATTGTTTTGTTAATGTTGATATAGGTGTCAATACATAGGTTTTGAAATTGTGTTGTTGTTAATGTTGATATAGGTGTCAATACAAAGATTTTGAGATTGTGTTGTTAATGTTGATATAGGTGTCAATACAAAGGTTTAGAGATTGTATTGTTGTTAATGTTGATATAGGTGTCAATACAAAGGTTTTCAATTAAGCTCAGCTTCTCATACTCTTTTGTATGTATAGTCATGAAACTTTATAGTTTGTTGTTGAGGGTGCTAATCATACTCTGCAAAAGTAGGTCATACTGATCTACATTTTACATGCCAGATTTTATATTAAGTTTTGCATTTAGTTCAGTTTCTTTAACACAGTTGTGTGTACAGTTATTAAAATTGAAGGGATTATTTATTTTAAAGTGTGCCACCCACCATGGATAAAAGTAGGTCACACTGACTTTCAAACTATTGATTATGCTGTGTTTATATTTAGTTCATTTTGTTGAAATAAGTCATAATACATAGGAGTAGATATGCTACTTCATGAATCCAAGCCCTTACAGGCTAAGAAAGATGTTAGCACACCTTTTGAGTTATTTTATTGCAAAAGTGTGATAGAAGGGTGTCTTCTGGCTGGTAGGAAAGTCACACATCCTGCCTGAGTACAGTTGTTTAAATTTAAAATCCTTTTTATATTAATTTGGTGTATTGAGTTTGTACTTAAGAAAGTGCTGATATAAGAATAGCAAATAAACAAACTGTCTTGTATGCAAATGTTTGCATGAACATTCTTGAAAGAGTTTAGACCTTAAGTTCTTTTACATGCCTTAGCAAAACTTTGCACACTACAAACCTTTAATTACAGTATGATGTTCAGGTGTATTATAATATAAATATTAGATGAGATTATGAAATATTAACGACTCTTTACAGATTCTCACCTGCCACCATAGAAAGTCTATGTAGCATGGACTTTGATGTAATTGATTTGGACCTCATCAAGGCTCTCATTAGTTACATAGTACTTAAGAAAGGGGTAAGTACATAATAAGTAGAAGCTATTTTAGTAATTTGTATGAAAATATATTAGATACATAGTACTGAAGAAAGTGGTTGGTACATAATAATAAGAAGCTATTTTAGTAATTGGTATGAAAATATATTAGATACATAGTACTTAAGTAAGGGATCAGTACATAATAATTAGAAGCTATTTTAGTAATTGGTATGAAAATATATTAGATACATAGTACTTAAGTAAGGGATCAGTACATAATAATTAGAAGCTATTTTAGTAATTGGCATGAAAATATATTAGATAATTACATAAGTATAAATCTTTGGCATTCCTTGGGTCTTACCCTTCACTGCATGAGGTTAGTGTGTTCGGATGGTAGAGAAGCATGCAGTATTGATGAGGCGGAATCGCCAGCATGCCTGATATCAGGTCCCTATCTATGAGGCAGAATTGGCAATATGACTGATGTCAGGGTCGAATGGCCAGCATGCCCTATCTATGAGGCAGAATCGCCAGTATGCCTGATATCAGGTCCCTATCTATGAGGCAGAATTGGCAGTATGACTGATGTCAGGGCTGAATGGCCAGCATGCCCTATCTATGAGGCGGAATCGCCAGTATGCCTGATGGCAGGTCCCTATCTATGAGGCGGAATTGCCAGTATGACTGATGTCAAGGCAGAATTGTCGCTGTATTGAGGCAGAGTTGCTCTAACTGTTATGTCTGTAACTTGAGTGGATTGGGGATAGAATGCCCAAAACTATGCTGCATGCCAAGAATGGAACTGCAGTAGTATGCAGTGGAGAGCCCCAAGGAACGGATATGTATAGACAAGGACAACCTGCAGTTCTGTTAAAATAAGCACACAATATAACACACCAATTATGCAAACAAAACATGATTCATTGTCATATTACAACCCATACAACTGCGAATCACCATACATGGAGACCACTGTAAGGACCTGTGCCAAGGTGTTATTGTTAAAAGATCCCTGCCTGCAAACATGATTATGGTAATAACAAGACTAAAATAAGAGTTAATCTAGTCTGTATGTGTAAGGTAAGCAATGCTGTGGTGAGAGAATCTGAAAAACATTCATATATGAGGAAACAGAAACTATAAACATGTAGTTAAGCACTGCAATGTCTAAGGCCTGTTCCTCATGGGGTCCATGAATAAGTACTCGACTGTATTTGTAGGTAAGCAATACTGTGATGTGAGAATCTGAAAGACAGTCATATATGAGGAAACAGAAACTATAAACATGTAGTTAAGCACTGCAATGTCCAAGGCCTGTTCCTCGTGGGGTCCATGAATAAGTACTTTAGACTGTATTTGTAGGTAAGGAATACTGTGATGTGAGAATCTAAAAGACAGTCATATATGAGAAAACAAAACTATAAGCATGAATGTTAAACACTGCAATGACCCTGGCTTGTTACCCATGAAGTACAATACAGGACTGGGATTTAAGTTGGATGCACAAAACAATTGCAGTGCAGTCAGTAAACAGATTGAACTAAAGACCTAATAGATATACCAACCCCATAATGTAAACATGGGGTGCAGGCCTTACTGGTGCTTACACGCCTCCTGATGCCAATGAATCTGATGATACTGTTACATATTGTGAACACACCAATGCGAGACACAACTCACAGGGTGCCTGAATCTGATGATCACACACCAAAGAAAACTGCAGAAGTCCAAATGCACTGAAACACTTGGTGCAATACACAGAATCTACTTACTCATTTCCCCCAAAACTACATGCACAGAATCTAATGATCACATCTGAAAGAATACACTAACATACTTCATTTTTCAGAAATCAGCCCTTATAAAGAATCTGATCCAAAAGAAAACACTGACACGCACCAGCTAATGTATATCAACATATACACAATTCCATCCAATGCACTCCATCCAAGAAGACATGCAGACAAACCAGCTCATATGGCAGCACATATCTATGAATGGGTAGATCCACACATGGAATGCTGTACATGAAAATGGCATCATTTGAGGTCCTGATGTAATGAAAGTAAGAATCTGAAGTTCAATGGTCTAGTGTTGTAATAAGGTTATCTTTGATCCCATCATTAGCGTTGGTACTACGGTGCAATCTTGGACAGCATGAATATGAAGGGCCATTGAGGGGGTGATATATGCCCCGTTTGAAACAGAAATACTTTGTACCACACAAATATAGCTTGATCAATGCATGTTGCATATGAATAGTCTTGACACAATATGACACAAATCAACAAGGGTATTCTCATCAATTGATACTGAAGGTTGATCACATGACCCGACATGACCTAAAATGACTGAAAGCTTTCCAACCCGATAAATATACTGTGTCCATGGGCTATGTGCTGCTTGTAGTAAAAGGTCCACTTCAGCTAGATGCCAGAATTTGTTCATCTGAGAATGAAAGAGATCATCAGCAATGAGGTTTATCTTTCCCTGGGATATATTTGGCTGACATTTCGAACAATAATGAGTTGATATTAGTGTTAAATACCTAAGCAATTTCATTATCATGGGAGACTTGGATTGACGATCACAATTATCTCAACTGCACTGATATTGTCAGAATGGAACAAAATTTGTTTTCTTTCCACAAATAGCCCCATATATGGGCTGAGACTATAATGGGGTAGATCTCCAGCAGGGCCATAGACAACTTGTCTATGCCCAGTATGTCTAATTGACCGGCAATGATCTTTGGAACTATCTGCTTATGAAAACTGCCGAATCCAACAATTGATGCTGCAGCAATAAAGAGCTCAAAATCTGTAGCATTGGTAACATTAGAGTCCAAGAAGAAAGCAGTGCCATTCCATTGCACCATGAAGTCACTCCTTAAATCCAGTCTACATATGCTACTTATTTTACATGATGATTCAATTCAGTGACAGTTGACATATTAGATATGATGTGAAAGACTGACCATAATGTAAATGGCCCAAAAGACAAAGTAATTGTGATATATCATAGCTATGTTGAACTCTCCGCAAAATCGCTCTGGTCAGTGTATCATAAATCTTAGGCCTACTTCTACTGCCAAATACTAAGTTGGTGTAGAAATAATATTTGTTCCTCCACTTGACACCATCCAGAGGCCACAATGGTGGGAGTATGGGAATTAGTTTGAATGCATTAGTAATATCTGTCTTGCACATATTGGCACCCATTCCTAACTGCCCAGGATATGAATAGCATCATCTATGTTTACGTACAAGAGAGAAAAATCATCTTTGCTTTTTAAGACATTGATACTTTCATGTTAGAGTGAAATGTGCGGTGCTGACAGATCTATTATAAGTCTGTACTTGCCTGAAGATTTGCTTGTAGTACACCCAGGGGCTAATCTTGAATATAGGAAATTGTGGCCTTTCAAAGGGGCCTATGAGGTAGTTGTTTGATAGCTCATTCTCAAGCAATACATCAACCACATCAGGTTTTGATGTTATTGATACCAAATTTTTTACACTCAAATAAAGATGTAGGCTGATGAGAAAGTCCCGTATGAAAACCATAGCAGAAACCATTTATAAGACAGTCGACAGAGTGCTTATCAGGATGGTGTTGCAATTCTTCTTGGAGTCTAGCGATGTTGATGGGTGTAGTTGCCTGATATGTTTCTAATGCTGTATCCTGATTAGTCATTGAGGTTTTGATGGTGGCAGCACCTGCTTGCCATCAGATTGCACTTGAGCTGTGAATGTGGTTTTTGCAAGATAAGCACACGTCCGCATTACTACCATCTGCTCAGAAACAGCCCTTTGTTCCATTGAAATTATTACAAATTTTTTCTAAGTTACTATCCTTCTCCAACCTTGTTTATCTGCTGTACTCTGACTATTCACTGATGGAATTTGTCTTTGTTGACAAATTGCTGTCTGCGCAGCATGGTGACAGAAGTCTTAACTTGTGAGCAAAACTCTGGCAGTGATGGTATGGAACAACATTGCAAGCAGATAAGACATATGTTCATTGTTTTGGATTGATTCTACTCCAATCCCTTTTATTGTTCATGTAGTTGCAGTAAATGGCTGCTTTTCATGCAAACTCATTGTGGTACTCATAAAAAGTTCTATGTGGTACTCATAAAAAGCTTGGCATCCTTTGTTAGGGCATGCATTTTTATTCATCCTTTTTTGATAGAGATCCAATTCTTGAGTTCTGGAAGGGAAAGCATCACACATAATCACTTTGTACCAATGAAATGCCAGTATGAACTCGCTAATATTCAAGTTCTTAGACAGCCTATAGTCACAGAATTGTGTAATATTCAAAATTTTTCCAGGAAACTTCCCACCAACTTCATGCCCCACTGACCTAACTGAATGGATGTTTGATCTCCAAATTCAAGTGGCATTAGAAGTAAAGATAAATTCACATATTTACCTGCAACGTTCTCTTTCTGCAATTGTGAGCTGACAGGGTTAATTCCGGCATTGTAGAAATAGGCATGCTACGGGCAAATAACTCTCTGACAGCTGAAATGATGCCAGACCTGGTTTCTGTTGCCAACATAGCTGTTGCAAGGGTATGCGCCTGTACACAAATAACCCATATTTTTGGACATTTAACTGGGTTTGCATTTTTATCGCAGCCGCTTGGAGAGATGATGCTTCCAATAGAACAGTATTCTTCTCAGGAACATGGTGCATAAGTTGTTTTTGTTGATAAATGTCTTCAGTGATAGGAGATCTTCTTTCTGTGGACAGGAAAACAGACATTCCTATTCCTCGCAGTTGCGCACTGCATGGACTGCTTCTCGAAGCTGAGTGAGTTAGCTGCAGATGTCGATTGCCAAAGACTGGTCGCTGGCTGGCTGGCCGAAATTCCAAGCCAAGTCTCGTCTAGGTAAGATGAAGGTTCTATCCGTGTTGAAATCATCCGAGCTGCTGAAAACCCTTCCATGTGGGCGAGTCAGAAAACAGGGGCCTAACGTCTCGTGTCAGGCCGCCATCTTGAATTCGCTTAAAATTTTATTCATAGATCTACACAAGCTGTGCCTTCTTTAGAGAAACTGGAACAATAATGTTAATTTTCACATATTTTTTTTAAGAAGTTTTCCCCATTGATCCAATTTTTTGGTGACTGAGCATCCAATTGTTGTCTGTGATCTTTTGATCTATGACCGTGGCCTGTACGCGGAAAAGAGAAAAGCTGCTGCGATTTCTCCATATGCCAAAGTCCACATTTACCTGCTGAAGAATAGGGTGATATACGCACGTCCAACAGTTTTCCAACTTAGCAATTGTGCAGCTGAACACTAGGTTTTGCAGCTGAAGATGCTAAACTACATCCACTTTTACGCCTGTGAGTTGGCAGTCCTTGTTGCAATGTAGAGAATATAATATGCACCAACAAACTCTAATCTCAGTTCTGATCACTTGTAAAGTGAATGATTGCTGTCAGCTACTTCAGCTTAGCAAACCCCTGTCTCTGATTGGCTGCTAGCCAACCCCACCAGTGTGTCTGCTGAACTGACCCACAAAAGCCTTTGACTGAAAATCCATTCTTTGTGTAAACATTATTTAATTACATTAAACATCTATAAGAACATAGTGATTAGAAGCTATTTTAGTAATCGGTATGAAAATATATTATATACATGTGTGTTTTGGAGTAGATATAAGATATGTGTGTTTTGAACTAGATACAAGAAGATATCAGACCTGTTTACCCGACCGTATTTGACCGTATTTGTACGGAATAAAGCCCATCCGTATGGTCATACGGTCATTGAACTGAAAATACGATTTGAGGTTGCATTTATTTATTACTTTTTAAAATTAATTTTTTAAGCCGTTTTTTTTCCGTTTCGTTTTGTTGTATCGTCTCTTCATTCCGCATCCGCGTCCGCATTTTGTGCCACGTCACTTATTTTGACATTCTCAACATCCGGTTGTTTAAACAAAGGAAAATGCCGCCGACAAGAAAGTTTCAGCACGAAACTGATGATGAAGATGGAAAGTCTAACACAGAAAGCAGCATTTTCTACCAGTTTATTCTACTCTGTGGCTATGCCTTAAACCATCGTCAAAAGGAGAACATTTTGTGCATTGCACTGTTTGCAACTTAGACTTTTCCTGTGCACATGGTGGAAGGAATGACTGTTCACGGCATGTGGAATCGGAAAATCATATAAAATTGAAATCATTAGTGAATGGAAATAGAAACATTTTGTCAATGATGAAGGGAAAGGAAGTCAGTGATCAAAACATACTTCAAAAACAAATAACACGTGCTGAGGCGATTCTATGTGAGTTGATTGCAAATATGAATATGTCATTGAGTACAGCTGACAAGTTAACGGAAGCAATGAAAAATAATTTATTACCTTATTTCCATTCTAGTAAATATTGACAAAGATGATACTAGATTTTATCAGATAAATAAGATTGCCTTCACCTATCTAGATAAACTTATTATTTTCTAAGTGGATGGGTGGTAACAATGTCTGTCATAATGTTTTATATCAAGTCGTCCTTAACCATGTAAATTAGAGAATTGGCTTTAATTAAAATGTTACGGATATGTGTGAAGCTGAGAAAACAGAATTTCTAGAGAAAGTAACGGAGGTCAACAACAATAAATTTGGTTATGTTGTGGTATTTTTTTGTGGTTTTTATCACTATAATATGAACAGGATGTTTAAGTCAGTGGTGTTCAATTTCTACATATTTGTGCCTTGAAACACAGATTTAACTGAATACCAGCGTCTTTGCAAACTGAGAGTTATTTACACAATATTGTATAGTCATTATGTCATGTAATACTACATAATGATAATTATAGTATATGGATAGTATCTACTATTTGTGTGCTGAAAATACTGACTGCGGTCTGAAAATACTGACAGGCATTGCTTAAAATAATGACAGGAAAATTTATGGGTAAACAGGTCTGAGATGTGTGTTTTGGAGTAGATATAAGAAGATATGTATGTTTTGGTGTAGATACAAGAAGATATGTGTGTTTTGGAGTAGATATAAGAAGATATGTATGTTTTGGACTAGATATAAGAAGATATGTGTGTTTTGAACTAGATATAAGAAGATATGTGTGTTTTGGAGTAGACATAAGATATGTGTGTTTTGAACTAGATATAAGAAGATATGTGTGTTTTGGAGTAGATATAAGAAGATATGTGTGTTTTGGAGTAGATATAAGAAGATATGTGTGTTTTGGAGTAAATATAAGAAGATATGTATGTTTTGGACTAGATATAAGAAGATATGTATGTTTTGGACTAGATATAAGAAGATATGTGTGTTTTGGAGTAGATATAAGAAGATATGTGTGTTTTGAACTAGATATAAGAAGATATGTGTGTTTTGGAGTAGATATAAGAAGATATGTGTGTTTTGGAGTAGATATAAGAAGATATGTGTGTTTTGGAGTAGATATAAGAAGATATGTGTGTTTTGAACTAGATATAAGAAGATATGTGTGTTTTGGAGTAGATATAAGGAAGATGTACGTTTTTGGAGTATCTATAAGAAGCATCTGTATTTTTGGAATAGAGGTAAGGAGATAATTCATTCTTGAAATTGTGGCAAAACATATAAGGGATATCTCTGTTTTGGAGTATCTCTGTTTTTGTAGTATATATTTGGTATGTATATGTTTTGGAGTAGATATACATATGTTTTTGGTGTAGTTATACATACGTTTTTGGAGTAGATATACATCAATATCTCTATTTTTGGAGTAGGTATACATAGCTATCTATGGTTTTGGAGTAGATATACATAAATATCTTTTTTTTTGGAGTAAGTATACATATATATCTATGTTTTTGGAGTAGATATACATAGATATCTATGTTTTTGGAGTAGATATACATATATATCTATGATTTTGGAGTAGATATACATAGATATCTGTTTTTGGAGTAGATATACAATGATATATTTGTTTTTGGAGTAGATATACATATCTGTTTTTGAGTAGATATACATATATCTCTTTGTTGTTGGAGTAGATATACATAGATATCTATGGTTTTGGAGTAGATATACATAGATATCTATGTTTTTGGAGTAGATATATAGATATCTATGTTTTTGGAGTAGATATATAGATATCTATGTTTTTGGAGTAGATATACATAGATATCTATGTTTTTGGAGTAGATATACATAGATATCTATGTTTTTGTAGTAGATATAAGGAGTATCTTTTTTTGGAGTAGAAATGACAAGTATCTTTGTTTTTAGAGTAGAAATGCCACATATCTTTGTTTATAGACTAGAAATGGCAAATATCTTTGTTTATTTAGTAGAAATGGCAAGTATCTTTGTTTATAGAGTAGAAATGTCATGTATCTTTGTTTATAGAGTAGAAATGGCAAGTATCTTTTTTTATAGAGTAGAAATGGCAAGTATCTTTGTTTTCAGAGTAGAAATGGCAAGTATCTTTGGTTTTAGAGTAGAAATGGCAAGTATCTTTGTTTTTAGAGTAGATATGATGATTATCTTTGTTTTTTGGGTTGATATAAGGAAATGTTTCATGCATGAAGTGGCATAAATAATGTCTTGTCTTGGGAGACAATGCAGAATGTTTACATGTTTACACAACTTAAGTGACGAATTAGGTTTTCTTTCTTCATATGGTGAATAACAACCCTTTCAAGCGTACTGGATCCACCAAGGGATCACCTGTGTCAGGGATTAATTAAAATAGATGCAATAAACTGACGACGAACAGTACGAAACTAGTAATGTTTTCAGTTTTCAGTTTCCGCAACTAGTCTATACAAGCTGGTTGTATTTATAGTTTTAGCACATGTGAAGACAGCCATGTAGAGGTTTACAAACACAATGTTTTTGTGTTTGTTTGTCGTATATATGTTTTGTATTTGCCTTTGAAAAAGACTCATTAAGAGTTGAAAGCGCTTAGGCTAGTTAGTTACTAGTTTCGTACTGTTCGTCCTCAGTTTATTGCATCTATATATATATATATATATATATATATATATATATATATATATATATATATATATATATGCGCACTTTGGGAAAAACCTGTGTTTCTAGTTACCTTTTTCACATTTGTTTTAGGATGGGGCTATTTTGGTGTTTGTACCTGGCTTGGAAGAGATCAACAGACTTTATAAGATGTTAATGGTGGAGACTATGTTTAACTCTGGTATGTTTTATCCTTCTCAAACAAAAATGTTTTTCATTGATGTGCCTAGGAATCCACCTGACATGGCTTTGACTTTACTTTAATCAAGTAGAACTAATTTTCTTTATTTCTTTCCTTCTTTCTTCATTCCTACTTAGCATGTAATTTAACAAAGACACTGTAGCCTTAGAGGTAGCCTTACTTTCCATTGTTCCTTTATGTCCTGCCATTACATGTCCATAAACTTAATTGAAACTGGTACTGGAAAATGGTACTGTTATTACTTCCAATGTGGCTGCTACAATGGCTAATTTGAAAATCTTATTGCTCAAGAGTATCAAAGATAGTTGATGTTTTTAGTACTTGGCAGCTTACAAAAAGAAATAGTTTTGAATTCCTTCTTTATAGTCATTTTGGTGCCATAGCCTCAGAGGGACCCTTGTTTAAATAGTTATAAATTTCCAGTTTACATTGTTGTGATACATAACACAATTCTTAATTTGATTACTTGGAAGATTCATCACAATTTATGTGCTGAACTAACTGGTGTGGACTATTAGAAATGAACTCAATAATTGGCAGTTTATTGTCTTTGAGAAGATGAGCACAATCAATGATTACATTAATTTTTTATTCAGTAAGTTATCTATCGGTTATAATAAAATACCATCCAAGAAGTTGCACTGGATAACCTCTTTTTCAGGAAATTTCATTATCATTCCACTTCATTCATTGATGCCTACATTCAACCAGAAGCAAGTTTTTGAGAGACCTCCATCTGGAGTCAGAAAAATTGTCATAGCAACTAGTATTGCAGAAACAAGGTAAGTAGACTTGATTAAAATTGCCAGAAATGAGAGAAAAAATTTATTTGCCTCAAATTAGTAGTAGGTTACTACTAAGGTAGGCAAATGCTCATCCAAAGAATATGTTTAGGTATTCATTGATTTGCATTGTAATATGTTTTATGGCATATTTTGAGATAGTAATTTGCCAAATATGTTTTGGGGCCCCAGAGTGCCCAAGTGGTCTAAAGCGCCCACCATTATGGATCACTGCCATCTCACCTCTGTCTGTGTGGATTCAAGTCTTAGATTTGGCCATTGTGGTTATGTGAGAAAGCTTGCTGTTAGCTTCTCGTGGGTCGGTGGTTCTTTCTGGGTTTTCCCGGATTCTTCCTACATACTTAATAATGGCTGCCATGTATAGCCTATCTTGTGCTGAAAAATGGTGTTTAACCCTATAACAACAACCAAATATATTTTACCCACTTTTGATCTTGCTTCCTGCTTTGTTTCTTTTCAACCTTTTTATGTCAGATGCTACAGCTGCAAAAGTTCCCTCCCCCAATATTATAAATTTATTCCACTGTAAATAAATATTAAGTGACAATTATTTGTCAAAAATAGTTAATAGTTAATTAGTTTGGACTGTGATATTTAAATGAAACTTTAATTTCAACATTGATCACTGAAATTTCTAGGTGTTGTTCAAAGTACTTCCTTTTTCTTTTTGAAAAAAGGTTTTTTGTCTGCAACCTGCAAAATATAGAAATGACTGACACCTTAAAAAAATAACTTGGGTCCACATTAATTTAAATGTTCTGGATTTGATAGTATATAGTATAAAAACTGATAAACACATTATGTGGTTAGTTATCCTTAGAAGCCTTGCTGGTGCTATCTCTGAGGCACATGTTGGGTACAGGAATGATCAGATCTTGGTATGACCAAACAACGCACTTATTTATCAAGTGTTCATATTTTTGCTAAATGTTAGGTTTGTGATCATTGCGGAAGTTACTACTTTTCTAATTTGAGTTCTTAAATCAGTATTTGTATTGGGATACATATATATTCATAAAATAGAATGTGATAAATATGTAAAAGAAATTGGCATACACTTTCATCCTGTGGCGTAATTTTTCTAATGGTGCCCCCTTCAAACATCCAGTATGGAAATCATGGTTGTCACATTGAAAATCTTGTTATTACTACTTCTCCTAAATGAATGGCCTTGTCAACAGGAAAATTTCAGTCACTGAATTTTGTACTTGTAAATGAAAATGATATTGAGTTGACTTTCACCATGATGACCATCTTGTGACTCTTGTGATCACTACTTGACATGGAGGTTACATGTGAAGACTTCATTTGACTAGTAAATGAAAATAGTGTTGATTCAGTATGGTCACCATAGTAACCCTCTTTAAAATTGTGTTATGGCTGCTCCTTAATGGGTTGTCATCTGTTTGATTTAGGGTTTTTACCCAAAGTTTCTAACTTATGACTTGTTTATTTTCTTTTTATTCCAGTATCACAATAGATGATGTTGTGTATGTCATAGACTGTGGTAAAATTAAAGTAAAGGACTTTAAACCAGAGCACAATTTGTCTACACTGGAACCTCAGTGGGTTTCCAAAGCCAATGCCAAACAACGCAGAGGCCGAGCTGGCAGGTAAATTATGGATAATTATTTTTGTCTGGCAAAATTGTTACACTTTCACAATACCTTAGGAGAGGTTATACAGTGTTATATATGTTCATCATGTCGTATCCTGTTCTCTTTTATCCATCATCATACCACCCTCATGGCCTAGTGGTTAGAGCATCTGCCTAGGATTCTGGAGGTTGTAGGTTTGAACCCCAGCTAAGTCATACCAAAGAATTACAAAAATGGTACTAACAGCTGCTTTGCTAGGCACTCAGTAGCAAGTGGTTAGTGTTAGGACTGGTCGACCTGGTGTCAGGATAATTTGGCTGTTAGGAACATGATGCTACATATCTGTGGCATGATGACCCAATTCTAGATATCACTATAAACTGCCACACTGCAGACATCATAACAATATAACAAAAAAATTAAAAACCCAAAACACACACACACAGACACACACACACACACACACACAGTTTCCATCCAATTTACATTTTGAGCAATAGGTTTGAAGGACTTGTTAGACAGAAACCAAATGTGGTAAGAGACATTACAATAATTGATCTTAGCTATATTCTGCTTGCTTTTCATTATTTTTGTAACTGATATTCATGGAGTTATGGTCTGATTTGTAATATTGCTTTTCAATTCCATTCTTGTTTAAGAGATGGTTTGTTCTCCTTTAACACTTTAGCATATACGTCAGAACAATGATGTGAAAAAGGTCTCTGCTTCAATATACCCGTTTTTATTGTTGCGCACATTCCTAAATTGCTTCCTTCATATCTGTTGTTTTATTCATCTGAAAATTTGGTGCAAAATTACTGTTATTTTTGTATGATATTATGCTAGGATTGCAGTTGATACACCTGTATCAGCATAAGGCTATTTATAGAGTCAGACAGCATTCCATGAAGTATTCATTTATATGTGTAAGTAACAGCAATTTTCAACACTTTTATTTTGGCTATTTTCTGTTCCTGTGTTAATACCGGCAATATAAATTGTCATGTGGTACAAAAATATTTTATTAGAATATTAGTTGCACCGTACATGTTAGTATTGCATAGTTTATATTCTGGAAAGAAATACCCTAGTTCATATATTAAGAATTCATGAAAATCCAGAGAATTCCGGAAAGATTATAAAAACTGCTGCCTAAGTCACAGACACATGTGCTTAGTTGTCATTCTTTTCTTGATGCCATATATATTTCTGATAGGTTAGAGTGTCTGCCTTGGATGCAGGAGGTTGTGGGTTTGAACCCCAGCTGAGTCATACCAAAGCCTTATGCCTTGCTAAGCCTTCAGCATTAAGAGGTTGGTGTTAGGACTGGTCGGCCTTGTGTTAGGGCAATGTGACTGGGTGGGACATGATGCCCCAGTGCTAGACATCACAGTAAACTGGTACTCTGCAGACATTGTAGTGATATGACTGAAAAATTTTAAAAGCTTTATTAGAATTTCAAAACACATGCACGCATGCACACATGCATGTGCACACACACACACACACACACACACACACACACACACACACACACACACAAACTTTCTCTTCTGATGTAGTGTCACTTTGCAGAAATTTTTTAAATCACTTCTAAACACACATTGGGCTTTTTAATATGGGTTTCTATAATTCTCAGAGGTTCATCTTTTGCTTATAAATTTAAACTCTCTTGTGAGTTTTCTAGATCCATTTAGGGGTATCCTCTTTTTTGCTCCCCCCCCTTTGCTTTCATTCATTTTAATTTATAAGTATTCCAACCAGCCTTTGGATATGATTTGTCTTTCATCCTTGCAAACTTTTAGACCATCTTGTCAGATTTTTCTTTCCTCTAGAAAATAGTGAATATTGTTGTATGCTACATTAAGTTTAGCCTCATATTAAGGGTTGCATACCAGTGTTTTGTTTTTGTTTGTTCAGAATACAAGCAACATTAAACACCCTTGATTGATACTATCAAATTTATATTGTTCCTTTTATAATGCTAAATAGATTAGAATTGCTGTGTTATTATTATGTTTCCCACTGGGATTAACACTTGTCATTGACAATATTTGAGTTTAATCATACTCCCTTTTGGTTTGGGAAAGGCCAGCACTGTGATTCTAAATTGGTATTATTCAAGGTCTCACACCAATCATTCATACTAGTTATAACCCCTTTTTGGCATACATGTGTTCAGTAGTGTATCTTAGATTGGTGTGATTACAGATATCACAATGCATATTATTATCTTCAAGGGCTACAGTAACAGGTAAAAGTATTGTTATCAGTACACTGCATAACCATGTTAGGATTCACATTTTTCATAATTATTATATAATTATTCTTGTTTTCAGAATTCCTTTGCAGGAAATGTCTAAACAAAAGTATGGGAAAATGTATGCTTTAGAAGGTCCTATAGGATACCCATACTGTATGCCTTTTGTACAGAGACTGCAGGTGATCAAAGTGTCTGATGTCTCTGGCCTGATGATGTCTTGAACTCCATTGATGGAGGAAAATGAGACTTTATCCTACTGGGTTCCTCAGGATTCAGAATGGAATATCTAGCCCATCTCACATGGACACACCTCAATCCCAGAAGCCCAAGACACAAGGTCTGAGGACCCTTGTGGTCACAGATCCCTTCTAAGGGAGGAATGACCAGTGCCAAGAATTAGGTGCCTCATCTTGGGAGAGAGAAAGAGTACCCTCTTCAAGAGAGTGGAGCATGCCATCCTGCAAGGGAATATCACTTACCTTTACAAATACAGAGTGAGGCATGTCAGCTCCCATCTCTTGATAGAGGAGCAGCACTCTCTCCAGGTCTGCATTTCGATTACTCTGGAGAGTGAGTAGTGCCACACTCTCAGAGCAGTTGTTCCATTGGTGACTGGCAGATTGAACCATTTTAGTAGGGAAGAACTTCAAACATGCTAAATCCTTTCAGAAAAGGGATCCTTCTACAGAGTCAATTTGCCTGACCAGTCACTGGACATTGGTTCTTGGTCATTGGGAACTGTATCAGTATGGTAAACCTGCCTATACTTGTGATTTTGCCGTAAGTCTTACAAAAATGACCCTTAAAATATGGACTTAACAGAATAAAAGGGAAAAACTGGAATTTGTTCCTTAGTACTTACAAGACTGGACTATTGTTAACTCAAAATTCTGTCTGGTTTGCCTCAATATCTACTCCAGAAAAAGGTTAAAAACTCAGCTGCTCAGATCATCCTTAGAGTAGCACATCTCCCCCAGCTCTGTACCCTACACTGGCTACCCATTCAATCCAGAATCAAACATAAAATTTGTTATCTTTGCTACATTTCACTGACAGGCTCCAGTCCAGTATACCTATCTTACCTCACCCATGTGTACACACCAACAAGATACTTATGCTCCTCTTCTGACATTCTCATTATTCCCACTATGAAAATGAAGTCATATGGACAACGTTCTTTTGCATACCAGGGCCTAGCAACATTCAAGAGTGCTCTTCAAACTCATCTATTTCAATTGCAAGAGTAGGCTTAAAGGCATAATGTTTCCTTGCCTTAAATATTTTCAGCATGTTTTCTGCTTTCTAATTTCATGGCATGTTTTTTTGTTGTTGTAATCATATCATTATAAAGGTGTTGTCCAATGTTGTAAAGCACTTTGAGCTTCTAAAGATTAAACACTATACAAAGTTATTATTATTATTATTATTATTATTATTATTATTATTATTATTATTATTATTATTATTATTATTATTATTATTATTATTATTATTAAATATGATTGTTGCTGTAAAATCCAGATGGCTCATCTGTGTTTGATTTGAATCAATATTTCATATTAACTTTAGTGGAAGTAAAACATCAGATGCTTCAGACAACACATATTTTTCCATGCAGTGTATGCATGATAGAATTGATGGTTATAGAATTTTTTTAAAATGGTGTCAAGCTGCTGATACATGTTAAAGACAAAAGAAAACAATAAGCCTCTTAAAAGGTTTTAATAATCAGTACAGAAGAATAAAAAAGAATATTCCGATTGTTCTGAATAAAAGCAGGAAGGGACACAATTACATATTTTGGACAACGTGTTGATCTGAGTATGTCACAATGAGATGTTAGTATTGCCATATTGTGACATTTTTTTCCAAGAATTACCTCAAAGTTGAGAGATAGCAACAAACCTTTGAGCTGCATAGGGTTTTGAACTGGAGGTGTACATGTACTCTAAACACTTTTAAGATGATGCATCACCATTGATGCAGAGTGGCTGAGTGGTCTAAAAGTACTCATTGTCATCTCACCTCTGTGTGGATTTGATTCTCGGGATTCTGCCAATGTGGGTATGTGAAAAAGCTTGCCAGTAGCTTGTGGGTCATTAGTTCTTTCCTGGGTTTCTAGGGTTCTTCCTTGACCAGTTATATTGGCTGTCATTTATCTTGTGCTGAGAAATGGCATTAAACCCTACAACAACAACCATTGATGCATCAGTTTGGAACACAGGCTCATATCATTTCTTAAAATTCTACTTTGAGTCATTCATGTGTATTTATTATATTAGGACATGTATGACAGGTAAATTGTAAGCAATGGTATGAGTCCCTGTAGTTTGGAATACTGAACTTTTTAAATGCATTTTTTCCAACTTGGCAATAGCAGTGCATGATATTTTGGTACGGAAAACTGGTCAGACTTATGGAGAAAAGCAGCTGCCTTACTGAGATGATCTTGTTAGGGTTGACAGTTCTGATATGGCAACAGGGATTGGGTTCAGCCCTCTTCAGAGCTAGACCACCAGTAAATCACTTTGGGATTTTGAAGTCAGTGTACAGACTGGGCATCTGAGGGAAAGGGATTGGCTTGGCATAACCCCCCACCCCACATTTTGTTGTGGTGTAGGATCATCCATTTCAAGTAGGAGACATTATCATTCCTGTTCATGCTGACATGTACTTCAGGGTTCTGGCATCAAGACCTTATAATACAATGGCAAAGGAATTTGTTCTTTATGGTACATTGTTGTGGCACAATAATTCTAATTGGACAATGCAGCAGACTGGGTTGTTAGCATTGTAGTACATGGGACATAACTTTAAAAGGAGTAAAAAATGTCTTGTCAGATATCCTAGGCAGAAATTAATTTCCATGCCACAAAAGTCAACACTGTTTCCATTGATTGTTCTAGCTCATAAGATGCTCATTTTCTTTCTGTAAGTATAATTTTTTTACTGAATAGGTGCACACAATCAAGACTTGCCTTTATATATGTGTGTATATGTATCACATATGAAAATATTGGAATATACAGTTATATAAAATACTTTAGCAATGCATTTCTATATTTCACACTTAAGTATTTAATAAAATACCTTATTGTCAATTAGCAGGTATATTTGTTCTTGAGTTAGTTCCAAAGAGAATGTATACATGCATTATTCAGATTTGCCTATTAGTGAAATACAGGAATTGTTTGTTACAGTTATTGCATTTTGCACTATATTTGTAGTACTTATATTCTGACAAAATGAAAGGTGACAAAATGAAAGGCTTTATATATATATATATATATATATATATATATATATTTATATATGTATGTATAATGAATGAAGCAGAGCAACAGTAAACTGTATAGAGCAACAGTATTATGTTCAATTAACTCTGCAGTTATTGGCGTCTCCCCCAGTTTAGTGTGCACAGATAAGTGGTATTTTCCTCTGGATATTTCAGGTTTTCTATATATCATACACCACCACAAGCATATCTTTGTTAATGTTAGTATGTGATCTTAATGGTTATAATGTTTTTAAGAAATTGACAAAAATAAAGTTTAAACTTTAATGTTCTTCTAGGGTGCAGGCAGGTGAGTGCTTTCACCTGTACACCAGTTTAAAGGAGCATGAGCTGAGGGATTTCTTGCCTCCTGAGATTTTGTGCACACGACTTGAGGAACTGTGTCTCAATATCAAGGTAATGCTGGTTGACCTTTGACCTCACCTATTGGTTATTCATTATTGTCCACAAAGGTGTCAGTTTTATATTTTATGTTACACTTCCTCTTAGAATCTGTTGCATGTTCAGTAAAAAAATCCTTGAGACGTACATTTGTTTTTAGTGTTTGTCATCTTTGCTTTTAGAAGAAATGAACCTAAGTGATTACACCAAGCTTCATGGTTCTATTTCTTCAATCCTTTCTTATAAGTACATTCATTGGGAGGTTCATATTCATACTCATGAAAAGAATGTGACTGAGGTCTGTTACAGGTCTTTCTATGAAGTTACTGAGGATTATTGCTGCTTTTTCTGACTGAGGCCACAGAAGACTGTTACTGTTTTTTATAACTATGAAATAACTAAAGCCTGTTACAGGTATTTATGACTTTGAAGTAACTAAGGCCTGTTACTGGTCTTTATGAAGTAACTAATGCCTGTTACTGGTCTTTACGACTAAGAAGTAACTAAGGACCATTACTGGTCTTTATGACTATGAAGAAACATAGGCCTTTTACTGGTCTTTATGAAGTAACTAAGGCCTGATACCGGTCTTTATGACTATGAAGTAACTAAGGCCTGTTACTGGTCTTTATGACTATGAAGAAACATAGGCCTGTTACTAGTCTTTATGACTATGAAGAAATATAGGCCTGTTACTGGTCTTTACAATTATGAAATAACTAAGGCCTGTTACTGGTCTTTATGAAGTAACTAAGGCTTGTTACTGGTCTTTACAACTATGAAGTAACTAAGGCCTGTTACTGGTCTTTATGACTTTGAAGAAACATAGCCCTGTTACTGGTCTTTATGACTATGAAGAAATATAGACCTGTTACTGGTCTTTACAACTATGAAATAACTAAAGCCTGTTACTGGTCTTTATGAAGTAACTAAGGAGTGTTACTGGTCTTTATGACTATGAAGTAACTAAGGATTGTTACTGGTCTTTATGACTATGAAGTAACTAAGGCCTATTACTCGTCCTTATGACTATGAAGTAACATAGGCCTATTACTGGTCTTTATGACTTTGAAGTAACTAAGGCCTGTTACTGGTCTTTATGAAGTAACTAAGGCCTGTTACTGGTCTTTATGACTATGATGAAACATAGGCCTGTTACTGGTCTTTATGACTATGAAGAAATATAGGCCTGATACTAGTCTTTATGACTATGAAATAACTAAGGCCTGTTACTGGTCTTTATGAAGGAACTAAGGAGTGTTACTGGTCTTTATGACTATGAAGTAACTAAGGCCTGTTACTGGCTTTATGACTATGAAGTAACTAAGGCCTGTTACTGGTCTTTATGACTATGAAGTTACTAAGACCGGTTACTGGTATTTACAACTATGAAGTAACAAAGGCCTGTTACTGGTCTTTATGAAGTAACTAAAGTCTGTTACTGGTCTTTATGAGTATGAAATAACTAAGGTGTGTTACTGGTCTTCATGACTATGAGACAACTGAGGTCTATTACTGTTCTTTATGACTATGAAGTAATTAAGACCTGTTATTGGTCTTTATGACTATGAAGTAACTAAGGCCTATTACTGGTCTTTATGACTGAAGTTACTGAAGCCTACTTTTCTTCATTAGATTTCTAGACTAATTATATTTAAAGATTAGTTAGGTAATTAGAGGAAAAAATACCTCTGTTACTGAATGTGTGAATATTTCCATGGAAATCAAGAATGACAGGTAGTTTCATAAAAAAAGTTTATTGGCAAAAAAAAAAGCTTAAGTAGCTTCTCTGTAAAAGAAAGACAGAAGATAGAAAGTGAACAGAAGAACAGAGATACAGAATATTTCTGAATTTTAGTCTGTAGAAATCAAAACACTTTGCCACTGTCCAGAAGTGTTTTATTATAAGTTTCTGTGTCTGGTAATAATCCTGCCTCATGAACAAATACCACCGAAAGTTGCCGTTTCCCAGCATTAGCCATGGCATAAAATACCGAGAAGATGAAGAATCTATCTGGCTTACAAGATTGGATGAATAGGGTCTAGACTTGTGCAAATGTTTATGGCTTTTTTAGAAAATAGCTACTTACATGATAGAGTAAATTTATAGCTCTTTGGCAGTAATGACTTTACATAGTGTTATTTAACTTATATTTCATTTTAAGTTTACTAAAAATTTCACAACAGCTTGAATATTTTCAAGAATGCAATAATCATACTTTATATTCTAAGCCTAATGGAATGATTTATTACTTAGAGAGACTGGTTAAGAACTGCATCTACGCAGGTTCATTTGCAGTTAGAAGCTTCAATATTGATAATTTCTTCCCAGGATTTGTGCAGATTTCAATTTTGAGAGCCTCTTGGATAGAAAATAATGGATTATAATAGTTACATCATGACATAATTTACACAAAAATCAATCCCAGCCAAACCAGTGACTGACACAGACACCATGTGCGTCAAAACCTGACAGCTGTTCCACCTTACAGGGATATACCCATGGTGATACATGAGCACCTGAATAGAAACCCAAAGTACCATCAGTACTGACAAATATTGACTGAGATATTGCTGTTTGTTGCAGCAAAGTAGTATTTAATAAAACCCAGCAACTTTTGTGCTCGAGATTTGAACTTCCCTTTCATATGATTAATACTGCTCTGTCCTGGTAACTTGGCACTGGCCTTGGATTAGTTGTCATGTGATTTACTTTTGTCCCTATATAATTATCAGGATATGTGGATCTGTTAAATTATGGAGACATCAACAGCATGGGGTAGGAGAATGTCCCTTGCAAACTGCATCTTTTATTATATAGAATTAATCGTGGTTGCCATGTAATTCTATAAACCTTTTCTATGTTTATAATCCATTATAATTAATTTTGCAGTTTAATTTTACGTTCTTTTGATATATTAGATATTTGCACTATCCAACATTTAATCTGTAAGTTCTCCACAAAACTAGCTTCTTACTTTTTAGTAGGGAACATTTATTTCTAATATCTAGTCGTATTTTTTAGCATACCTAATTCTTCCACCCATGAGGCCATCCCTTGGACAAAAATGTAATGGTCACTAAAAATGGATTGGCTGTTGCAAGGGATGTGGATAACTGCCTTATTTAAAACGGATACTTTTTTAGTTTTATATGTAAATCTGGTATAACCTTTTTTTGATTCAGCTCCTGAAGCTTGGACGAATTGAACCTTTTGTTAGCAAGGCGATGAATCCACCTTCCTTACTGGCCATGCACAGTGCAGTGGTTACCTTGCAAAATTTGGTAGGTTTCCCATTTTTATACATGCACTTCCATAGAGGTATATTCAGATTATGTCCATATGTCTGTACTTTGTTGTTCCATCTATTGCAATGCAACTAGACCTTCATATGCTATGAATTATAATAAACATTATGTTCAACACCTTATTTTGAAGATAAGCATACCATGAGATCACTTTTTTCTCACAGTTCTTAGCATATCATCAAATCACTTTGTTCAGTTTTTAGCTCTCCTGGCTAGGTCAAGTCAGCTTTTTTGTATGGCACAGTCATACATGAGTAATCATTACGATTTTTTTCTCCACTAAATTACGACTTACGCGTAAATGTATTTGGATTATGCTTTTTCAGTGTATCCCCCTCCCCAAAAAATTAATAATTTGTTTTCTCATTTTTATTAACATCCCACTAATCGCACAGAAAGTATTTTAGAAAAGACTGCTTCTGTGTAACTATGACATAAAAGTACACTTCACTGTAGACTTGCAGTGACTTTCCTAAGTGTTATGTTCTATTTATAGCAGCTACCCTATTTCCAAGAAACATGCTGGTTTGACCTTGGTCTTATTTATAGCAGCTGTCTGGCTTAATACTGAACAGACTAGTTTTCTAATTTTTAATCTTTGCTCACATATTCTTTGTTAAAAATAATGAGGTTACCATTCTGTATGAATTTGGCAGTAAAAGTCATATTTATTCTAGTTGATGCATATGTTACAGAAAAAATGTTTCTCAAATGATTTCACAGTTGGATTAGAAAAAAAATGGAAAAAACGACTCAGAGATGAATACATGAATAACACAATACAGTGACAGTCTAGGTTAGCTTCACACCCATTGCAGGCTGTGTGGAAAGAATTTTAATATTGGTCATAGTGTAAAACAAAGACGCTTTGAATTAGCTCGTTTTATTAACTATAATACTAAGGTAACTTCTTTTTTACAGCAGAACTAAATTGTGGAAACAAATTTTATAAATGCAGGGGTTTTATTTACCGAGTTCTTATGGAACACTAACTACAACTAGTATTAGAATACAACTTTGGTTCTTTGTTCAAACGGATGCTTCCTGATGCCAAAATTGCAGAAAATATGCACGTATTTTGTACATATGTGCACTGAATTTTATTTTGTTATAAGTGGATTATCCTTTTTTCTGCACAGATTACTCCTTTTGTCCACTTGGATTATGCTTTTTCCACATCAGGGGTTGGCATATGTGCACAGTGTCCATATTGCATTGTGGGTAAATCCAATGTCCATCATACATAGTCCATCCATAGTTGCTTGTTACCACTCTAGAGTACATTTCTCAATAAAAAAACGGATCTATTTAACATTTTAAAATTTACCTCCACAGATGTTTACAAGTATAAGCCTTTACTTGCAACTGCTAACAGTGCTTCTGATCCATTAGAGTTTATAATCAGTTTAGACCATCCAACATGTTTTATTTCACTAATACAGTAAATCAGAAGTTTGATACACATGGTGTATACAACATTTGTGTCTTTTCTGGTGAATTTATATATATAGATAGATTTGTTTTCCCTTTCATTATTGTAGATTGAGATATCGATTGGAAACACTCAGGTTTTTACAGGTGTATTCTATTGTGCTGTTAAATTTTGGTAAATAAAGCATTTAGTTTGCTTTGGTAATGCAAGTTCATCAAATCTGCACAGTGTGTATATATAGAATTGGCTGTGTTTATTTGCATTCTGTGCAATGGGAATATAATTTATTGACTGTGTTGATTTTTATTATGTGTAATGAGAATATTGTGTATATGAATTGGCTGTGTTTTTATTCTGTGTAATGGGAATATAATGTATCAGAATTTGCTGTGTGTTTTTGCATTCTGTGTAAGGGGAATATAATGTATCAGAATTGACTGTTTATTCACATTCTGTGTAATGGGAATATATGTATCAGAATTGACTGTGTTTATTTGCATTCTTTGTAATGGGAATATAATGTATCAGAATTGACTGTGTTTATTTGCATTCTGTGTAATGGGAATATAATGTATCAAAATTGACTGTGTTTATTCACATTATGTGTAATGGGAATATATGTATCAGAATTGACTGTGTTTATTTGCATTCTGTGTAATGGGAATATAATGTATCAGAATTGACTGTGTTTATTCACATTATGTGTAATGGGAATATAATGTATCATAATTGACTGTTTATTTGCATTCTGTGTAATGGGAATATATGTATCAGAATTGACTGTGTTTATTTGCATTCTGTGTAATGGGAATATAATGTATCAGAATTGACTGTGTTTATTTGCATTCTGTGTAATGGAATTATAATGTATCAGAATTGATTGTGTTTATTTGCATTCTGTGTAATGGAATTATAATGTATCAGAATTGACTGTGTTTATTTGCATTCTGTGTAATGGGAATATAATGTATCAGAATTGACTGTGTTTATTTGCATTCTGTGTAATGGAATTATAATGTATCAGAATTGACTGTTTATTTGCATTCTGTGTAATTGTAATATAATGTATCAGAATTGACTTGTTTCAGAATGCTTTGGATCAAGATGAGAATCTCCTGCCTCTAGGTTACCATTTAGCCCGGATGCCATTAGATCCTCAAATAGGGAAGATGATTCTTTTTGGGGCCATGTTCTGTTGTCTGGACCCTATCCTGACTATAGCAGCCAGCCTTAGCTTTAAAGATGCTTTCTATATACCATTGGTAAGATGTCTGAATCAAAACTATGCATTTTAGAAGCCAACCTCAGTTTTCTTCTGAGGGTTCAGATTAACTTTTAATTATAGAAGCCAGCCTCCACTTCAGAAAACTTTTTTCTACTGTTTTGTTATATGCCCTGCTTCTAAAATGTGGGCCAGTATATGGGATTGACTTTTTTGTCCATGCATGCTTCTATATCAATCCTTCATTGTACAGCAGTAACTCTCCCAGTGAAAACATCTTTACACTGTGTTTGTATCTGGGATATTAGCATGTACTATGCATAATTAACTTAATTGTTGTACCTTATTTACTGTACTCAAACATACTTAAGATCTAGCAGAGGAATGCTCAGTGTGGAGTCTCCCTCTTATTTGCCCCCTCCTGCCCCTATGAGAATCTCCTATAGACAGACAAATTTCTCTGCACCAATGAGCTTGTGCACAAAAGTATCCCTTATGGGCAGCCCCCATCTCTGATATGACATGCATCCAACAAATTAGTCCAGAAATGTCAAATTCACCATTCACTTATGGCTACATTGTATCTCTAATGTGTTCTGGTTAATATTGTATCATTATCTAGAAATGCTGACATTTACGGGAGATGGACTGAACAATGATGTTCCTGGGATTTTGAGCCTCATACAGCTTTTGAGTTGTTCTTTATCATTATAACTGGTGGTGATTGTCAATAGGGTATAACCGACATTTGATCTGGAAATCGGATTCCACCGGATAGTATGAACTTCCAATTAATTGGAGTTGGACAAGGCAGGAACGACCGATTCGGATAATAACAAAAATAAAGTTGAATTTCTATAGCACTATGTCTAACACTGTATGTTATTTGATAGTGCATTAATAAAGTTAAATAAGAAATCAGAAAAGTCAAATATGGTCAACACAACAGGGTGAAACGATAATACTTGAGTTAGACGAAAGATTTAAATTTATTAAAATATTTTAATGTGCATGGGCATGATGCATGCAGTTTAAAAGATAATAAAGAAATTTAATAATCAAAATGTATAACTTCCAAGTTCCTTGCAAAAAATAGTAGCATCTCCATTTTTTCAGTGGACATGTAGATCGTTTGTTGCTGCAAATAGCACCTGCTGTGCTAAAACTTCTTTCACTATCGACGCTAGAGGGCCATATTGAACAAAAATGTTTAGCGAAAGCTGTCAGAAGCCAAAACATTTTTCTCTGGATTTCCAGTGTATGTATATATATATATATATATATATATATATATATATATATATATATATATATATATATATATATATATATATATATGATTTTTCTCAGCTAGATACAAATCCAATTCATGCTGGCACATCAATTCAGATGACAGGGATGCAGAGGCAATATTTTGGTCAGATGTGCTAGAGGCAAATAACTCCTGGTAGTAGGCATTTCTGATTAATCAAATCGTATCCGGAATAGAAAAAAATTTCATGCCTAAAATCCTGAATAGGAAATCGGTAGAAAAATGCTAATTGGTTATGCCATAGTTGTCAAGATCATAACTTGGTCAATATGGAATAAATTTAATTTTTGTGCAATCACATGCAAATTGAAATAAACTTTGAACAAAAATGGGTATCATGCGATTACTGGAATATCTTGTCATGGTACATGTATCACTTCCTTCAAAAAAAAACATCGAAGCATTTCATCTACTCTACAAAAGTTTTGTTTGCCTGATTAAAATTCACTACAACTAGTGATATTGGAAAAAGTTATTACAAAAGTTTAAAGTGCTTTCATACAAATGGAAAACAATTTCTCCAGAAAAAATAAGTTTTTTGACTCAGTGATAGTATGGATTGGATGATGGAAAAACTAAAAAGAACACCTGACCTAAGACACAATAAAATTTCCAAAATGTGGGTCATTTCCAATGGAAAATTTTTACTAAATGTCAGCAAAATCAGGCCTTGAACTTTAAATTCAAGTAAACATTGTTTAAAAAATGACAAAAGACAAGTAGACACAACCCTCAGCCAAGACAGTAGTCAGCTAGGCCAAACTTGACCCTCACTCATGAACTCAGTCAAGCACATAATATAAATTAAATATACATAAGAGAAGTCTCTTTCTGCAGAAAATACCCACCTTACATCATTAAGCTTTAACACTTAAAATAAATTGTATTAAAAAATACCTTGGAGTTATCCTATTTTATGTTGGTGAAAGTTGGCATCTCTATTTATGGAATTTAGTTTCAAAAATTTTAAAATTTACAGTGTCAATTTTGGGTGGACTATGTGTTGTGCACCTAGGGATGACCTATTTTACAATATAAAAAACAATTGTTCAAAATTTCTAGTGTCTTTAATTCCAATATCTTTTTCATTAAATCAATCTAACTTGCACTGTATACTTTAGGATGAATAGTGATGAAACTAGTGAAATAAAATAAGTACATATAAACTGTTATCTCTTCACAAGTCAAGATATGACTTTATGCACCAAGGAAAGAGAGTATTGACCCATGTTAGCACTTGAATTCTTTTGCTTTGGATCTGTTAAACTTACTGACTATCCAGTATAGTGAAATTTAAAAAGTTTGAAAAAGTGGAATGGCAATTAAGCAAAAATAATTGAAAGTAAACTTCATTACATTGAAATCATTTTACAGAAAAATCCCACTAGACATATGAAGTGTATTTGATGTTGTTGTTATAGGGTTTAATGCCATTTTTCAGCAATCCAAAACAGCCAGTATAAATCGCGGAGGAAGAACTTGGGAAACCCCTGGAAAGAACAACCGACCCATAAGAAAAGTGTACCTTTTATAAACATAATTTGAATCAAGGGAAGAAGTAAAGATAAATTCATGCTAATTGAGCCATATATCAAAATAAATTATCTCTGCTTTTGTTACAAATTGTGCTTTAACTGTAATAGATAAAGCATTGTACATTATTATACATTATTTCACTTGTACAAATGGAATTTTTGTTCTGATCTTTTGCAGGGCAATGAGGAAAATGCTGACAGAGCAAGGAGAGTTTTGTCAAATGGAAGTAAAAGTGATCACATCATGTTGGTCAGAGCATTTGAGGTGAAGGAAAAATTGTTGTCTCATGTTCATTAGCAGAGAGTGAGACATAATAGTGTCACTTTTCAATGATAACAGCATGGTTTTCTGCATCTCTGCTAGGTTTCTCTTTCCTAGAGTACTATTATGGTCATCATCAACATCATCATCATCATCTCCACTGTTTGGTTTCTCTTTCCTAGAGTACTATTATGGTCATCATCAACATCATCATCAACATCATCTCCACTGTTTGGTTTCTCTTTCCTAGAGTACTATTATGGTCATCATCAACATCATCATCAACATCATCTCCACTGTTTGGTTTCTCTTTCCTAGAGTACTATTATGGTCATCATCATCATCATCATTATCATTACAATCACCACGGCTTAGTTTCTCTTTTCTACAGTGGTAATGTGGTCATTACCATTATCTGTGGTTGGTTTCTCTTTCCTAGAGGAAGTGTGGTCACTACCATCATCTTTGGTTGATTTCTCATTCTTAGAGGAAATGTGGTCACTACCATCATCTTCGATAAGTTTCTCTTTCCTACAGTGGCAGTGTGGTCATTACCATCATCTTTGGTAGGTTTCTCTTTCCTAAAGTGATAGTGTGGTCACTACCATCATCTTTGATAGGTTTCTCCTTCCTAAAGAGGTAGTGTGTTCACTACCATCATCTTTGGTAGGTTTCTCTTTCGTAGAAGTGTGGTCACTACCATCATCTTTGGTAGGTTTCTCTTTCCTAAAGTGGTAGTGTGGTCACTACCATCATCTTTGGTAGGTTTCTCTTTCCTAAAGTGGTACTGTGGTCACTACCATCATCTTCGGTAGGTTTCTCTTTCCTAAAGTGGTAGTGTGGTCACTACCATCATCTTTGGTAGGTTTCTCTTTCCTAAAGAGGTAGTGTGGTCACTACCATCATCTTTGGTAGATTTCTCTTTCCTAAAGAGGTAGTGTGGTCACTACCGTCATCTTTGGTAGGTTTCTCTTTCCTAAAGAGGTAGTGTGGTCACTACCGTCATCTTTGGTAGGTTTCTCTTTCCTACAGTAGTAGTGTGGTCACTACCATCATCTTTGGTAGGTTTCTCTTGCCTAGAGGAAGTATGTACAGACATGAAAGTGATATAACTGAGAAATTGTTAAAGCTATGTTAAAATTCATAATCATGTCACTTTACCCTTTCTTAATTTAAAAATTAATTGGCTTTAAGTTGCTGCAGTATCCTTTCTGAATATTGTACTGCACAATAATTAACTAATAATATGAAATGCCATGTCATTTTCTCAGCCAGTGATACATTCTTGAATCATACTGACAGAAGTGTCAGAGCAATTCAAACTAGCAACTAGCATGAGCAAAGATCGAAAGAAATGTTGCTAACTACACACATTTACTGATGAAGGGCAGTCAGATTTGATAGAATGGAGAGATCAGTGTAAATAGTTAGAATTCTTCTCATTTTTGGCTCATTTTTCATAAACAATCTCTTCTCCAAAATGATAGTTTTTGCACATTATTTTTGGTACTTTGAAGAATTTTTGAAGAAGTTTTTTTGGCACACTGTCTTTCTGGTCTAATGGTTGCTCCTGATGTTGCCAAATATAATCATCAGTCTGAACTTAGGTTGGATTATTATATGGTTCATGTTTTTACATGGGTATATTATGAATGGGCAGGTACATGGGTACCAACTGACAGCTTTATTGCTTGGATAGACTTTTCCAGAGTTGTAGTGTGGTCATCATTATCATCTGTTAGGTTTCTTTTTCCAGATAGCATTGTCATCATGACTATTTCAGCTTATTTTCACTTTTCCTGGATAATGGCATGGTTTTCTTTATCATCTCTGCTAAGCAGTTCTTCTTCAGGGTGACAAAATAGTCATAATAATCTCTTTTATATTTTACATTTCCAAACAGTGTGGCTATTATGATCTCCACTGGGTTTCACTTTTCGAGAGAGCAGTGTGTGGTCATCATCATTACTATCAACATCATCGTTGTTAGATTTTATATTTCCATGGTTACACTCTGGTCATCACGATCTTTTAGGTTTCACTTTTCCAGGGCTGCAATATGGTCATCATTATCATCATCAGCAGCAGCATCATCTTCATCATCATTGTCATTGTCATCATTGCTGCTAGGTTTTACTAATCTTGGGTGATAGTTTGGTTGTCATCACAATCTTATGTATCTCGTTTCAATGGTGACAACATAGTAATCATTTCTGTTAAGTCTTATTACTGTCAGTTTTATCATCACCATCATCTCTGTTCATTTTCAATTTTCCAAGGTGACCTTTTCATAATCATCATCATCATATCTGTAATGGTTTCACTTTGTAGTGATGGGAAACATTTAGTAATGAATGGTGAACATACCAACTGCACATGTAGTCCCAGGTACTGGCTATAGTAGCCAGATTTGCCATTTGCCACCATGTTACAGACCATACAGGCTTCAACACAACTCATGCCTTTGATTTCTAGACAGTAATCTGTGTTTTGTTTTCCCATTATACTGTCTTGGCTTCAGGATATATAGCACCCAACATCCAGATGTGACGGTTCCTGTCTCAGTTCTGACTTGGATGCCTTTTGTAACTGTCACCAAAATTAAGGAACTGTCTCATGCTGCCAGGTACTTCTTTGAATTTTCATGGATTTGCACTATACATGATCATCACTGGGCCCAGCTCCATTGCAACCTGGTAGCAACTATGACAGTGCCTCATTTATGGATACTCATTACCAGTCCTAAATCATCAATGACAGTGAATGCCTGGAGATAACCATGTCCCAACATTGCAAAGAAACCTATACTTTTTCACCATCCCTCTCATCATGTTTTTCTACCCAAGTCCTTACATGCTTTGCAGGAGACATCTCTGTCCTCCAGCTCTGCAATGTTGGAAGATTCACACTTTCATGTATTATCTCCCTTCCTTGATCTGACAATGTCCAGAGAAGATTTAACCTATCATGGAACAATTGAAGCAGTTTTTTGCTTATGCTGCCATATTTTTGTCTACTACCATTTACTGTCATAGGCCACTTATATAGTTTCCATATTCATTGATATATTAGTTTAAATAGACCATAAGTCAG
Source organism: Potamilus streckersoni (assembly GCA_016746295.1). NCBI lineage: Eukaryota > Metazoa > Mollusca > Bivalvia > Unionida > Unionidae > Potamilus > Potamilus streckersoni. The sequence goes on from JAEAOA010001131.1 coordinate 177,076, forward strand.
TTAAACATCTACCTCATTCTGGTTGAGCTGTAGTGTGCTATGGCATGCCAAATGGCAAAGCAAGCCTCAAAGCCGTTAACCTCAGTGAAAACTCAGCTTCCAAGCAATGCCACATGACAGGACATTAGGAAACAATAATTGCTTTTGACCCAGTTTCTCCTATCTTAGCCTTCATCTTACAGGAAATTATATCATGTTCTTATTCGCCTTTTGAGACTTCCCAGTGATGGGAAGACTCTAACACTTTGCTATAGAATGGGAGAGACTGCCCCATTGATGTGTGGATCATGCATATAGTCATGAAAGGTCTTCATATCATGTTAAGTGTACTGTTTCCTTGTTTAGGGCAATAGAGCTATTAAAAGCCAGTGTTTTGCTGCATGAAATGAGCAATTTTCACACAAAAGATCAGTATAAATTTCTTTCACATTATACATTTACTAGGAGCTTACTGCAGACTGTTTGTAGTCTCCAAAGCCAATGGCAAGCTTCTTGTAATAGATCTAAGCCCTCTCAACTAGTTCTTTTGGGCAACATGCTTCAAAATAGAGAAATTGAGAATGGTTTTGAAATGTCATTCCAGAGTCAGTTTTCCTGTCATCCTATTATTGTGAGATGTATACCTCACATTGAGGTACTCATTATAATAATTGAGGTCAGTCCCCTTTTGTTATGAATATATATTGGTCTTTGGGTCTTCACAGCAATTATGGACAGAGTTATGTCACACTTCAGAACTGTTGACATGATGTATGTGACTTCCAGTTATTTAAAAAACATAAAAAAGCACCTGGCAAGTTATGTTTTATATCATGACATGACATTATTTCTTTTGCCTTAATTTCCATGTCAGCAAGGACAAATCTCTCATCCCATCCCAAAATGTAAGCAATTTCAGTATGAAGCTCAAAATTCATTTGATCTGAGTTCATCTCTCTCAGCAGTGTTTCTTAAAAATTGTCTTGGTTGTGTTTGCCATTCACACAGAGAACTGAATTTCAGCACAAGGGGTTTTTTTTACTCTTTGATTTCCGTATTGTAGCATTGAAAGATACTAATTCTGGGTTGCTTTTCTTGAGACCACTGCAGCTGATTCTTCTATCCCAGAGATGGCCAAAACATAGTCCAATGGACCAAAAAACCCCAGTTAGGGGATATGTGAGGTTCTATCTCATTAAATGGGAGAACATATCTTGGCTTATATACATGTAATGCAGGATAAACTATTGAAAATTATGATCCACACAGAAGCAAACTGACATTATTTAAGCCATGGAAGGATGTCAGAGATGATGTCTCTAGCTTTTACTTTTGAGCTCTTTCTTCCCAAAGGGCTCATTTGGCCTGGTGGGACTATTATCAGCAGGTTACTTTCCTGAGTCACTCATGGGTTTCTCTAGACCATGTCCATGTATTAACTTTGTGTAGACACAGCCAATACCTTATGCAGCTTGAATCTGATTTGAGACTCCAGATAATGACAATTTCAGGGTAAGGGGATTAACTTCCTTCTCTGCTTACCTATTCTCCTTGTATATTATAAAAGGCATGGCCATATAAGAAAAAATGCTGGCCATATCGTTCCAGGTCATCTCCATGGTTACATCTCTAGAAAAGTATGCAGTAGTGTATGTGCTCCCATGGAATTGTGATTGGTTGGGTTTTAATATATAAAATATTAAACTACAAATCTTTTTTTCACTTTAATATTGTGCATGTAATGATGATGATTATTAAAACTGGGATTAAAGTTTGATAATTGTTATTATAGGTTAATATAACTATTTCATAAATATTATCATTGATGAGTCTTATGTCCTGTTTTTAATTTGTCTTAACATAGTTTGTAGTATCAAACTAATTTTGCAATATTTTTTTTTTTAGGGCTGGGAACGTTCAGTGTCCAGAGGAACAAACCGCCGGTATTGCTTGGATAACTATCTGACGGAGAAGACACTCAAAGTTTGTTAATATTCTAATTCTCTCTAAATGTGCTTGCCTACTTAAGTATGTATTTTTTAGACCATCAATTATAAAACTTGTTTTAAAATAAGTTAGGCTATGTCAGGTCTGTTAGAGTTAAGTATGACATATTCACAACATGATTATTGTTCTTTTATTTGCCATTCTTTAATTCTCAAAAAAGGATTACATGAAAGAAAACTAACTTTAGTTCTACATCATATTTGACCAACAAATTTTGTGGATAGGTTGCACTTGGGGTAAGGAGGAAACATATTGCTTAAATGTCAAAAGGTCAAAAGAGAAGGTCAGTATGACTAAAAGAAGGAGTAGGTATACTTTATAGAGCCACATTAAACATTGTAGAAGGCATATATTTAATAGTAGGATGAGCCCTTTGAATTAGAGTAAATAGGTCAAAGGTCATCATGACCTTAACTAAAAGAAGAAAAAATAGTTTCCACATATAACTTGATTTCTCTACTATCTATAGCTATCAAACTTTGTGGATGGTTTGCACCTGGGGATAAGAAGAAAGCCTAAAAGCCTAAAGAAAAAAAATATTACACTGAAATTTGAGTTGTTGACTATATACTTTCACTGTGTATTGATTAAATTTGGTAAGAAAGAAAAGTATGTTGGTCTTTAAGTTAGAGGACATATTCACTGAGATGGAAAGAAGATAAACGTTTTTTCCATAATAACTTGAATTCTAGACATCTTACTAAGGCCATTGTGGCTTAGAGTAATATGAATTCTTTATAGAACAACTTTTGTCCTAATTGCAAGTTCCATGGCAGCCACTGAGAGTGATAAAGAAACCTATAGTTTCTCAGGTGTTAAAGTTTGAGGTTATGGTCAGGTAAGTTTTGTATTTAAAAAAAAAAGAAAACAATAGAGCTAGATTAGCCCAATTTTGAATGTGCTTGAATATTTATGGTTACTTTGAATAGTGAACAAATTTTAGGTTGGCTCCCAAAACAAATACTTGAAAGGTGCATGAAAACACTTAGTAGCCCTTGAGAAGTGTTTGAATTTCACAACAAATACATTGGGTTGAAAAACATTAAAATCAGCTGACATAAATAGCCCCAAAAAGATCCATTACAAATGCCAGAAATCAAGTCTTCCTGGGCATTTTAATAAGATGCTGGGTAACTAACATATTTTGTAAGACTTCCAGTTCTTTTGCTTCATTACTTATTAGTACTTGGCCTCGTTTTGGATTGTAATCACCTCATGATGTCAGTGTATGGATGCAAAATATGGCTGGACTTTAAAAGCTGATTAAATGTGCCGGTCAAGTGCTTTGTGATGGGAAGTGCATTTTTAAATCAGATTTACATAAGTGCTATACATGCTGTATACATGGGCAAGGCCAACCAATAAAAAGGGTATGTTGTTTTGTTTTCCAAAAGACATTGAATCAGTAGTATCTGAGGCACCTTAAGTCCTACTGATAATTGAAACATTTAATATTGACTTGTATATTGATCATGGTAGTTAAAATAAAAGTCTTGAAATGGTACTGGTGCATGTAAAATCACTCTAAACAAGTAGAGAATTGCTTAGTCCCCATCATCCTTGTAACTATGGACTAGTAGATCTTCAAAAACCTCAGCTAGATCAATAAGTAATGTGCTTAGATCAATAAATAAATGTGCTTAGATCAATAAGTAAATGTGCTTGATTAGTAAGTAAATGTGCTTGATCAGTAAATAAATATGCTTAGATCAATAATTAAATGTGCTTAGATCAATAAGTTATGTACCTAGATGAATAAGTAAATGTGTTTAATCAATAAGTAAATGTGCTTAGATCAGTAAGTTATGTACCTAGATCAATAAGTAAATTTGTTTAGTCAATAAGTAAATGTTTTTAAAAAAGTAAGTAAATGTGCTTGATCAGTAAATAAATGTGCTTTGATCAATAAGTAAATATGCTTAGATCAATAAGTTATGTACCTAGATCAATAAGTAAATGTGCTTAGATCAGTAAGTAAATGTGCTTGATCAGTAAATAAATATGCTTAGATCAATAAGTAAATATGCTTAGATCAATAAGTTATGTACCTAGATCAATAAGTAAATGTGCTTAGATCAGTAAGTAAATGTGCTTAGATCAATAAGTAAATGTACTTAGATCAATAAGTTATGTACCTAGATCAATAAGTAAATGTGCTTAGATCAGTAAGTAATATACTTAGATCAGTAAGTAAATGTGCTTAGATAAATAAATAATATGCTTAGCTCAGTAGGTAAATGTGTTTAGATCAATAAGTAAATGTGCTTCGCTCAATAAGTAATTGTACTTAGGTCAATAAGTAAATGTACTTAGATCAATAAGTAATGTACCTAGATCAGTAAGTAAATGTGCTTAATCAATAAGTAAATGTGCTTAGTTCAATAAGTAATATACCTAGATCAATAAATAAATGTGCTTAATCAATAAGTAAATGTGCTTAGATCAATAAGTTATGTACCTAGATCAATAAGTAAATGTGCTTAGAGATGTAAGTAAATGTGTTTATACTATAAGTAAATGTGCTTAGATCAATAAGTAAATGTGCTTAGATCAATAAGTTATGTACCTAGATCAATAAGTAAATGTGCTTAGAGATGTAAGTAAATGTGTTTATACAATAAGTAAATGTGCTTAGATCAATAAGTAAATGTGCTTGGATCAGTAAGTAAATGTGCTTTTAAATCTTTAGGGCAAAATTGAAAAGCATGAAGAGTTAAATATGAACTGTTTGAATGAATTTAAAATATATATTGCTTTAATAAGAAAACCTGAAAATGAGTTAGAAACTTTTAATAAGACTGCTAACTCCCAAACTTGTGTAGGTGACACTACTTCATCTCTATGCACATGTCTAGAAGTCACTTGATACAGTGTCTTCCAGCTAGTGTTACAACAAATATTTGAATTCTTCTTTAAGATTTAAATACTTAAATCATAAATTTAATAGATTTTCCATACTGTGATCAAAGATTCATCCTAAAGTTAATATGATGTTGATTAAGATGCTTGAAGTGTTGTAGTTGAAATATCTCTATGAGCCATGTAATTCTGTCTACATTTTATGTTTAATTCAAGACCATGTACCCTGACTAAAGATTGAAGTCATTAATGCTTGTTAGGAATTTTCAGTATGTTGTTGTTGTAGGGTTTAATGCCATTTTTCAGTACAAGATAGGCTATACATGTCAGCCAGTGTAACTGATGGAGTAAGAATCCTGGTACCACCAACCAATGAGAGAAGCTATTGGCAAGCCTTCTCATATATCCGTTTGCCTAGACTGAAATTCAGACCCACACAGACAGAGGTGAGATGGCAGTGATCCAGAACAGTGAGTGCTTTAGACCACTCAACCAGTCAGTGCCCCCACTTTTCAGAATGACCCATTTCCTACAGGTGCCAGGACCATTAAGCTATGGGTGGAGTTGTAATGTCATTCACTCATTTACAGCACCTGTGTTTTGTGACATAACTCATTTTTTTCTCTTCAAAATGTTATATAATGTGCATTAAAGTATTTACATGTATCTGCATTTGTCCATTATTACTAATTGGTAACATAGGTGACCTAATAGAACCAGATAAATTTAAGTTGAACAAAACAGAAAAGTAACATGCAGTGTATGCCTTGGTATAAATAGCAAACTAAATCTTTTTACAAAATTTCTTAGTTTTGAAATTACTGCCACGCTTTTGTCTAACAGTACAGTAACTTACAATTTATGGATTTGTACAAATATTCTGGGTTCATGCTCCACCCCTCAGACCCTGGTTATTCAAAAGATATAAATACTTTTTGTAAATGTTGTGAAACTTGAAGGCATAATTATATAGTCATGACCAGTCTCTATTAAACTCCCTTAATAACTCATGCACAATGGCATCCAAAAACATATACTATTATTAGCGATTGTGCAAGATACTGAGGTAAAGTGTAAGGGTTGGAGATCGACAGAGTTGAATACCTGTTTCATATTCAGGTTGAGAATAACTTTGAATAAATTGCTTTTTGTAACAGAGGTGTCCAGTTTTCTATATAAATTACCTGTAATTTCAAGATAAATGATCCTGAAAAGAGTATTCACAACCATTCATGTGTACCATTAACACATAGAGTAAGATGTCACTTCTTTTTCTGTTAATTTGGATGTATTCTAGTGGTTTTCTTAAAAATTAGGCAAAATTTAAATTTTAAAAAGTAAAAGTTAATTTTGAGAAAAATATTGAAACTTATAAGGATGGACTTGTTGCCTACAAGTTGCTCTTTAGAAAGTAAATAAGCCAGACTAGATAGACAGATTGATGGATAGGTTGGGTAAATAAAGACAAAACCAGAGTAAAATAAAGACAGTTATATTATTGAATTGAATATCTCACAAATCAATTGACAACCTAATATTGTTCATCATCATGTAATAAAGTCTATAGAAATCCACGATGCTTTTAAATCCATTTTTATGATAAGTTCATAAATTCTGTTAGAGGTTACATACAAATACATAAATTTGCCCTGTTTAATCCAGTTTACAATATCCCATAATATGGTAATTCCATACATCTTGAAAAAAAACAATGAAAGTGAAGTCCACACTTTTACTGTCATCTGTGGATGCTTATGAGGAGACTAAGCTGGCACTGTTTAGTAATAGTTTAAGCATGCATTATATGAAATCTTTTAATGTATATGGTTTCGCTAAATATTTATAGGACTCTGTCTTAGATTACCAATGGGTAAAGTGAGTTTTAGGACTCCATTGCTATGCAGCTTGATCAAAGGATAGTTAACTGAGAAAATAAAGTCAGTACTACCTTTACTTGCTAAGACCTTATACTGGCAGATAAGTTTGGAACTATTACTTGGGAATTAGATCTGGTTATGAAAAAAGCAAATATAATTAATAAAAAAAACATTTTTTGCATCAAATACAGAGTTTGTACAGCAAAACACACAATATAAAAATGGAAACAATACACTTAATAGCAAACATCCATTGGTAAACAGCAAATAACATAAAAACAAAGCAGGTCTGTTTTAATTGATTGTTAAAGTGTACAAAACACATCCAAGTTGTAGATTCTCACAAAAGTGCTCAGGGTTATTGATGGTCGATTGTCTAATTTCATATTTGAATAGAAAAGAACATACCATGATTACTATATACTGATTACTTTTAAAAGAGAATTAAAAGATTAAAACACAAATTTCACCTTATATTATAACTTGGTGAGCATTTACCAGCGTTTTTCATTTATCACTATTTTGCCACAGTATAGTGAGAAAATATTTTTTCCTAGGAAAGCTAGCAAGATATGTGATTTCACATTAAAACTTGCAAAAAATAAATTTCCAGGAACTAAGCACCATTTTTATTATCCAAATAAAATGAGTCGATAAATCAAGGTTTAGTTTACCGATTTGTATTGCAAATTTCTTCGTGTTCAGCAATTAGGAGCAAGTTCTTTTGGCATTTTCTTGAACAAAATGGAGCTCTCCTGACTTCTTGTTATAAGAAGGTTCACATGTCTGATTATAAGTTTTCAATAATATGATTGCATAATATAGCAGCGAGTCATACTTTTCATTTATTGCATCATAAGACTACAAGATTTCACCTGCAGCTGCATCATGCAATATCAGATGCATTTTTTAAATGTTTTTATTTGAGAAAATTGAGATGTTTTTCTAGATTCTATTGATGTATGAAATACAATTTAGAATGTCCTTTGTGTAATTGCAGCTCCTTTCTGAAATGAAGAGACAGCTAGCAGGGCTTCTCTATGACATGGGCTTTATTGCCAGTAAGAACCCAAAAGATAATGATGCAAACAAATTCAGAGGTTTGTAACTCTTAAAACTATTGTGTGAATGATTTATTGCAAGTTAATTTTAATGGAATATGCATTTACAGAATAGTAGGTCTTTGTGCATCAGTATTTGTGACCTTTGTGTCATTCCAGAAATGTAGTAATTTCTGTAGCAAATGCCTTAAAGTAAATACTGTATGAAAAAGCACAGTCGAACCTGCAGTAAGATCAACTCTGATCTTCAATTACATAATGTGCCAGAAGATTCAGGGTCTGTGTTGTTTGTTCTGCTGATTGCTTGTATAGTAAAAGTCATGTAGGCATTCAACAGATTATTTCAGTAATGGGTATAACATTTTAGAATTTGATTCTTTGTACCTCTTAATGGAAATTATCTTATTTGGATCCTCATTCATCCATATTCCTTATCTACATATGACAAAATCAGTGTTAAAGTTCATGGACATTTTTGGACGAGATCAACCTAAAGGTGTGATCGTCTATGATCCATACTGAATGTCGTACAATGTGATGTCACGATGAAAGCTACACATGTTGATAAACAAATTCACGCTACCTTATATTGAGATGATTAGACTCAGCATGCTCTTTCTTTCAGTACATGGCCACCATTGTAAAAGTCCATAACAATCAATAATTCTCATCTCAGTGTTTCTTGGTGACAATTAAGGTGCAGAGCATTCAGTAGTCGGAACTGAATAGACTTTAGTTAAACACAGTATTAAATTTAACAAATCCCTGCAATTTATATTTAATTTAGGATGATTAAAATGCACAAACCTGACTTGTATGACTTTAACTATAACGGAGTACATAGATCTAGATCTGCCAATGCATAATGGTACAAGTCATATATCATGTAGCTGGGGCTTTAAAACAAGGTGACAGGGTAGGAAAATCTGTAATCTATGTTTGGTAATATTAATGTCAATAAATTTACTTACCTTTGTGCATCCTTAATGTCTGCTTCAAAATATGTTACCCAATCAAAATAACTTTGGATAACTACTACTACCTGGCAAATTTACCCCCCCCCCCGTTAAAATGTTTAAGCTAAAAGTTATCTGCCCATCTAGGTGGCAGTTAGAGTAATTTCCCCATGATACTGGGATCCAGTGAAACTGTCAGTTATTACTTCCACTCATGCTGAGAAGCTCACTGTCTACAGACAGAAAGACCATGCAAAGTCCATACGTCAAGCAGTTTCAAAGTTTTCTACTTCAAAACAAGTTGGAGGATTTTCATATTTGAACAGAAATATAATCCTCACACAGGTGCATTTGGTACATGCCTGCATGGGTTGAGATGGAGTCCCATCACATTGCTTTAACTGTATTGATAAGTATTGGTCTGTTGCATGATACAGAAAACTCATTTAATATTGCCGTATAATTTCTGGGGAGTCAGAATGCATACAGTTTGGTTTCTATATTATTTTATATGTATAGAATGTCAATGGACTTTTTCCCACAGGTGTTATTATCTTATAATGGATTTTGTAGCATCTATACTTTCTTATTTATTGAGTCTAATTTTACACGAGTTCCAAAGAGTATCTGCATTTGCTTCAAGGTCAGTCCCTCCTGCCACATTGTGTGTAATTGACTCATTTAATGACTCCACTCCGTCACTGCTATACAGAACAACATTGGATTGATAAAGAAAATCCCTTCATTCCAGACCAACTGAAAAGCAAGGTCATTCACAATATGATTAAATTGCAGTTTACAGTTGACAAAAATGATATTTTTGTCTGAATAAAGTTGTTGGATAGTGCTATGTGAACATTAATGATATTTTTCTGTATTTGTCTAACTGTAGGGGAGATATTGCATTGAAGTACTTTGAAATGATTCCACATCTGGCTTAGATAAAAACTCAGTGTTTATCCTTCATGCAGGAGTGAACTATAGAACCTCACATTGCAGTACTGACAGTATTTTAGATTTAAATGAAGTTGTGAAGATATTATAGAAGGTCTTGTCTTCAAAACATTTCAAATGCTCAATGATTTAATTAAGTACAATAACTAGATTTTGTTTTCTAAATACATGGTAGCATATACCAGTAAAGGTTGAGCCATTCACTGCACCAAATGAAGTTATCCTTGTAAGGGAGACAACAAATAAAATCTCTCAATGACACAAAAATACCCACCTGATTTTTAAGACTTGATTGTAAATTTATTATACCAATACACAGGCAATATCAAGGTCAGCCATTAACCTGCCTATTCATAAAGTAAAATAGATCATAACAGAAAACAAATAGGTGTAAGCACTTTGTATGGATGTTGTAGTTACACTATGCTTGTCATAATGTCTATCTTGTCTCTGTTTCTGTAGATAACATGGCTTTAGTTAAGGCTGTGGTATGTGCTGGTTTGTACCCGAACGTTGCCAAGATCCAGAGTGTCCCAGGATCCAAGGCCAGCAGATTCGCGTAAGAAGAAAATAGCACATCATATTTACTGGGAAGCTTTTTAAAATACAATTATTGATGTATTTTTGATAAAGAGGAGAATAATTTTGATAGAAGTTGTTTACATGTTGTGAATTTTTGCAAATAATTATTCCTGGTCATATCATGTTGAGCCTTTGTTTCTTCTACATCTGATGCTTTATTCTTTTCTTGTTCACATTTAATAACTTTTTGTTTTAAACATATAAAGGATCTTTCTTTTCAAAATTGAATGAAATTCTTGTCATGTGATTACTTCATAGAATATTGTTTTGCTTTCATCTGTATATGAGGCTATTTGAAATTAACACATTTTTACTTTACAGATTGCCAAAAGTTGTTACTACTACTGATGATAAGATTTTGATTCACCCAAAATCTGTCAATGCACAGGAAAGACGATTTGAAAGCAAATGGCTTGTGTACCACAAGAAGCTCAAAACAACTCAGGTTATATGCAAAATTGACTATCTTTCCCAAGTTTCACAAAATATAATAAAATTTCTTCAAATTGAGATTTATTTTAGAATCTCATTCCTAGGTTTGTGATGATTAATTTTCACAGAACTGCAACACAGGGTTGAAAAAAAGCCACCTACTTAATAAGAGTTACCATCCCAAAACCTTTTTGCATTCCATAAGATTTAATAAATTTCTCAACACTTGTATGAAAAATCTTAATATTTCCAGCTACATAATTTTGAAATTAAAAAGTGATTTTGAATCCTCTCCACTGTTGATAGCTTTTTCAACATTATATTATTCAAAGTACAATATTTAATGTAAGATTTCAAAATGCGTTCAAATTTTGAGAAATTAAGTGAAACTGGGACCAGTGGGGATTTTTTCTAAGCTTGTTTGCATTAAGTTACATTAGATTCCTAAGCAATAATGTCAGGCAACAATATTATCATTACGAGAAAAATCAAAAATATTATATTTAAGTACATTTTTAATCAAAAATATTATATTTAGGTACATTTTTGTTACTTGTATAGTCATAAAACCTTCTGCATTACCTGTGTGTTATTGTGAAATTTAAACTACAATGCCAAATGTAGGTCACGAATGCTTTGATTTAACTCCTAATGAGTGTACATATATTTTTTATTTTTAGATAAATTGTAATTAACTGAAATGTCTAGTTCCTTCAATGTTTCAGACACCATATTTAAAAAATGGTAATAATTTTCAATAGAACAAAATATTTACAGACACCAAGTATGTTTTTGGCTTGCATGATTTTGTTACAGCTGTCATAAACTAACATAATTTTCATGTACTAAAAACATGTGTTTTACCTGAACTAAAAAACAGGTGTTTTAAGAGAAAACAGTTAGACCACAAACCAATTTGATTACCCATGTTATGATTCATTTAGATAATTAATAGGCATTGTCATTATGCAGACTGTCCCAAATATAGTTTTATATGGCTCTAAGCAGGATTGTTTATGCAGACTGTCTCAAGGATAGCTTTATATGGCTATAAGCAGGATTGTTTATGCAGACTGTCCCAAAGATAGTTTTATATGGCTATAAACAGGATTGTGTATGCAGACTGTCCCAAAGATAGTTTTATATGGCTATAAGCAGGATTGTTTATGCAGACTGTCCCAAAGATAGTTTTATATGGCTATAAGCAGGATTGTGTATGCAGACTGTCTCAAGGATAGCTTTATATGGCTATAAGCAGGATTGTTTATGCAGACTGTCTCAAGGATAGCTTCATAAGGCTATAAGCAGGATTATGTATGCAGACTGTCCCAAAGATATCTTTATATGGCTATAAGCAGGATTGTTTATGCAGACTGTCTCAAGGATAGCTCTATATGGCTCTAAGCAAGATTGTTTATACAGACTGTCTCAAGGATAGCTTCATAAGGCTATAAGCAGGATTGTGTATGCAGACTGTCCCAAAGATAGTTTTATATGGCTATAAACAGGATTGTGTATGCAGACTGTCCCAAAGATAGTTTTATATGGCTCTAAGCAGGATTGTGTATGCAGACTGACCCATGGATATCTTTATATGGCTTTTTGCACGATTGTTTATGCAGACTGTCTCAAGGATAGATTTACATGGCTTTAAGCAGGATTGTTTACTCTTTATACAGACTACATGCTGTGGAGATGTATTGTTGTAGCTATAAAATGTATCTGTGGCTCATTGTTTTTTTTTTTTGTTCTTTTTTCTTTTATTCCTAAGATTACTGAAAACTGTGTTTTCAAAACTCGACCATGTCAGGGTGTTTGCGCGGCAAAAATAATGTTGTGTTTTGTCAAGTATGAACAGAAAGGTGAGAATTTGGTGATTCTAGAAGAAATTAACTGCTAACAGAAATGCACTATTGAAAATTGTGACAAATTTTGGAAATATGGTGTCCAAAATATTTCAGGGTCTGGGTATTTGGATTATTTATGCTATAAGAAATTCTTGAGTATGAAATAACTACATGCTGTATGATCACTATTCTTAGGTGTTTCTCCATGACTGCAGTATGGTGTCTCCATATCCACTGCTCTTCTTTGGAGGAAAGATAGGAACAATAAGGGCAAGTATTACAGGTGTATGTTGAGTCATTGTGCCATGAGTAGGAACTCTAAGGGCAAGTATTACAGGTGTATGTTGAGTCATTGTGCCATGAGCTTCTTGTTGATGGGAGATGTTTTAAAATGGATGGAACTATTATTAAGTAGAAAAAGTTTAAATTTTTATAGCCAAATAGAAATTCCTCATTCTTTTGAAACTTACCAGATTTACTGAGTTAGAGAAAAACATTCTGCATGGATAATTAAATCATATTTAAATATTATTTTAGCTTTTATATAAAATGGAGAATTAACATTTATACTTTGTACCTTACAACAATAAACTCAGGTATATATATATGTACTGTATTACATCTTTGATATGTATTGAATTAGATCTGTGATATGTATTGAATTAGATCTGCACATGAATTAGCAAAAGATGGAATTACTTATTGCACCCCACCTTTAATAAAGCACATCAAAAACATAGACCGCACTATAAGCACGGGCGTAAGGGACACTAGAATATCCACTAGACATCCAGAGTATCACAGGGTGGAGGGGATGGGCTTTTTAGTGACTGAATCCTCATTCTATAATCATATCAAGAATAGTCGTCACTAAAGCACTTTTTCTGATGAAGTTGTTCATTATTTGATATATTAATTAAATTTATTTTCAAAATGTCCAAAATCTAAAAGATTGATGTCACATCATTTCATTTTGTTGATTAGTCTGGATTGGGGGTGATATGTAATAATATTTTGCAAAGAAAGGAGCATACAAAGCAGGGAATCAGACAAACTGTTGATTCTCCAACAAACAAGATTCCATTTTATCAAAAACACACCACATTTATTTTGTTAGACAATCGTCTGCATCAAAACTCAACTTTTGTATGGTTCAGTGAGTAAAATATTGATGCCGTGATTTTACTGTAAGTAATAGTGAAACTTCTTATCATCCCTGAGGATATCTCTATATGCAGATTCAGGAAAAAATTCATTTCCCCCACTGTTCCGTGAAACAAAGCTCTTTATTTTATGAAGTACTCATTTCACTTGGTTGCCTTGGCTATCTTTTATCACAGTTATGATTGAATAGGTTAATTTACGATAGTTTAATTAGATTATATACAAAATAAAATTAACAACAAATGTTCGATTGATCAATTGAAATGAGTTACCCGACATACTGCTGAGACTGCTGGTTCTTAAGCATGCAGGATTTGTATGCCATTTAACGTTTTTAATTACTTCTCCATTATTTTATACAAAAGACAATTAACATGATAATAAAAATGGAGGGTTGCTTTTTATATAGTGCATCAATACAACAAATACTTCTTGAAGTCTGATATCGAAATCAATACACGGTCAGCACTCAATTAGGTTCTCAGTGAAATGCTCACAGACATAGCTATTATGATAGATTGAAACATTTTATATTTAATTGCAGGAGGACACATTCCATTTATGATGATTACAATTAAAGATAGAACTAGAACACAAATTTAAATTGATAAAAGTTATTGTTTAGTTGGTATTTGTTTTTTAAAGTGTTTATTAAAGTACTGCTTTCACTAGGCCTGACATGTTCGTTCATCAAAATTTCCTTGAATATTGTTAAATACGATGTACTAAAATGTTTTTTGGAAAGATGTGAGAAATTATATGACTTCTTATAAAAAGTTGATATTTCAAAATGTTAATTAAAATTTCCAGGTCCTATCTAAATCTACCATATTTTATGATAAAATGAGCAATATATCAAAGTTTCAGTTACTAATTTTGATCACGATTTTCTTCAAGTTCAACAAATTGCAATAATTTTTTTGGTATTTTCTGTTTTAAAAATTGGGACTCACACCTGACCCCATGTTATAAGCAGGTTCATGATTTATTGGGGCATAAGTTGTCAAGGGAGTGGTTATATTTTTTAAAGTCAAAATATTGTTTTTATTAATTATTTAAATGCGTTGCTGTTACTATAAAGAATCATAACTTATTTAAAAATTCTAATATTGTGAGTGTAACATAACATGTTATGTAATTTATATAACAAATGTTGAAAAATTCTTGTAGGAAGAAGACCAAGAGTGTGTGTCAGTAGATAACTGGATAGTGTTCCAGGCTTCTTTCAAGACGGCTCAACTAGTTAAGGTACTAAACAGAAAATGTTTCTTGTTTACCATATATACTCACTTATGAGACAGTTTAGGGCCACAAAAAGCCAATTTATAGATTGTAGGTCAGATCCATTCAAAAGGGGTGACTTGTTCTCAGCACGTCATAGTTGCACATTTGGAAAAGTAAACAAGTCCAAAGAGAGTGAGACAGACAGACAATGACTACAGAAGCAATGTAGTATTCAATTTCATTATTGAGTGAAACATACAACAAATAAATTTAGACCTTATAATTTGTTCTAATAAATCTATAATATTTGACATTTTAAATCCATTATGATAAATCAATAAATTCAAGTACAGATTATATACCAGAGGTCTGATTCACAAAATCCCATATGTTAATTCCATGTATTTTATAAGTAACAGTGAAAGTTAGGTCTGCATTTCTTTTTATCCACAGTATCCTATAAACATCACTATCTAATGTGATTTGGTGCAAAGTCCAAGAATTCATCTTTTATGTTTGATAAAGTTCTGAAATCCTCCATCATCATCTGTATCAATTTAGTGTATTGAACCCATGATGTAATTAACAACAATATATGTATCAATTTAGTGTGTATTGATCTCATGATGTAATTACCAACACTACATGTATCAATTTAGTGTGTATTGAACCCATGATGTAATTAACAACACTACATGTATCAATTTAGTGTGTATTGAAACCATGATGTAATTAACACTACATGTATATCAAATTAGTGTGTATTGAACCCATGATGTAATTAACAACACTACATATATCAATTTAGTGTGTAGTGAACCCATGACAAATAAAAAAAAAATATACAAGCTGTAAATTTAATCATTTTCCAAATCACTTTTTAAGATCTGATCTTACATTAACAAGTTCATGCAGCTCATGCAATTAAAATGTCATCAAAAAGTTTAAGATATGAAACGGAGACTGTAGAATTTGAAAGATTAAACAGTTTTAGTCTTCTAAAAGTTCCTTCTCCATAGATTCTTACATCTGCATTTCCTGTATGAAAGTAAATCATCTGCACTTAACTCAGGCTTGCTTCTTGTAAAAGCAGGAATATTGAGCTTAACCCTCTTGGGAAAGAGCAAGTCCTCTATTTTAAAGCCATGGTTTGTTATGGTCTCATCTCTTGGCAAGAGATAATTTAATAAACAACATTTTTGAACAATAAATTTGTCACTAGATTGATTATCAAATGCTTTTGCTATACACAATATTTGATAATGTAGAGAAATTCCAACTAAGTATTTGGCATTGTTATGAGATTTATAGTTGCTGAATCGCCTCTTTAGGTTTGTTGGCCTTTATAAGTTTGAGTACAATCTATTATGCATGATGTATGTGGGTAGCTCTGTCTGAAAGATTTCAGACAATTTCACATGGGAACCAAAGAACCAGACATTTCAATTTATCTGCCAATACTGGAATCCAAGAATAATTTTTAGAAGCCAATTGTCTTGAAATTCCAATTCTTTTATGCAGTTCATTATATATAAGATTCAAATTAAATTTCATCAAAACTAATATTTAATCTTCTGATTCTAACTCAGTTAAAAGTGTTAAACTGAACCATAACATTTACCAGTGTGAGCAACACCTATTTATTTATGCCTGTATAGGGGAAGACATCACAGCTATTAAAGTTTCAGAAGCTGACAATTTTGTTATCAGTTTTGGTCTGCACTCCTTTTTCATCTGTCAGACACATATTTATTTGGGTAAATTGCATTTGACAGTCTGTACTCCTTAGCTTATGAATGTCCATGTTGGTCTTTAAAGTTTGACGCGCGATTCTGAGTACCAACACAGAGTCTGGACTGTTCAGAATGAATGATCCTAACTGCATTGGGAAAGCATGATATTTCCAGGCATGAAGGACCTTGTATTTCATATTCAGACTTGACATAAGTGCCTATAAATTTTTTTTAACTTCCATATCTGTGTGTGTAGATTTTTAATGGAACTTTGCAATTTTTTTAGTCATATTGGCAAGATGTCTGTGGTGTGACATTTTATAGTGATGTCTAGCACTGGGGCATCATGCCACAGACATGTGATGTGATGTTCCAACCAGTCACATTATCCTGACACCAGGTCAACCAGTCCTAACACTAACCTCTTCATGCTGAGCGCCAAGTGAGGCAGCTGTTAGTATCATTTTTGGTATGACTCAGCCAGGGTTTGAACCCACAACCTCCTGCATTTGAGGTGGATGCTCTAACCACTAGGCCACTGAAGCAGTCATATCTTTGTAAATCTTGCATCTGCTGGGAGTTTGTTTTCACATCCCAATTTTAGCTTTCTTTTGGTTAGTCTTCCATCTAAAATATGTTTTGAAGAAACAAAAAAATTTTTTTTGGTATTTTTTCTGTTTAAAGCTTTTATCTACTCATGATGGTATAATATGAAATTTGTAAGAAAATAAACATGCACATTCAATTTTAACATAAGGATTCTTTCTATATTTTTAATTTTCTTGAGTACATTCATTGCCAGTACATGAATCTCCACTGCATATTTCATACTTTGATTTTATATCCATTGTAAATACATCAAGATATGTACAGGTGAGAAACACAACATGTAAACATAAAACAGCAGGTACTGCATTAGACAAATTCGCAAGAGTGTAATGGCTGATGTACCACATGACCAAAAATGGCAGCGCACATGAAAATTGTCTCAGTGCAAGATAAACCTGTCAATAGCCTCTGTAAGGGATTGTTTGTGCACTGTGCTCTATTAATATGACATATAGCTGACAAATAGCCTCTGTAAGGAATAATGTGTTGACTGCTCTATTACTGTGACATATAGCTGACATATAGCTTCTGTAAGGAATAATGTGTTGACTGTGCTCTATTAATATGACATATAGCTGACACATAGCCTCTGTAAGGAATAATTTGTTGACAGCTCTATTACTGTGACATATAGCTGACATATAGCTTCTGTAAGGAATAATGTGTTGACTGTGCTCTATTAATATGACATAGCAGACACATAGCCTCTGTAAGGAATAATGTGTTGACTGCTCTATTAATATGACATATAGCTGACACATAGCCTCTGTAAGGAATAATGTGTTGACTGTGCTCTATTAATATGACATATAGCTGACACATAGCCTCTGTAAGGAATAATGTGTTGACTGTGCTCTATTAATATGACATATAGCTGACACATAGCTTCTGTAAGGAATAATGTGTTTGTGCTCTATTAATATGACATATAGCTGACACATAGCCTTTGTAAGGAATAATGTGTTGACTGTGCTCTATTAATATGACATATAGCAGACACATAGCTTATGTAAGGAATAATGTGTTGACTGTGCTCTATTAATATGACATATAGCTGACACATAGCCTCTGTAAGGAATAATGTGTTGACTGCTCTATTAATATGACATATAGCTGACACATAGCCTTTGTAAGGAATAATGTGTTGACTGTGCTCTATTAATATGACATATAGCTGACACATAGCCTCTGTAAGGAATAATGTGTTGACTGTGCTCTATTAATATGACATATAGCTGACACATAGCCTCTGTAAGGAATAATGTGTTGACTGCTCTATTAATATGACATATAGCTGACACATAGCCTTTGTAAGGAATAATGTGTTGACTGTGCTCTATTAATATGACATATAGCTGACACATAGCCTCTGTAAGGAATAATGTGTTGACTGCTCTATTAATATGACATATAGCTGACACATAGCCTTTGTAAGGAATAATGTGTTGACTGTGCTCTATTAATATGACATATAGCTGACACATAGCCTCTGTAAGGAATAATGTGTTGACTGTGCTCTATTAATATGACATATAGCTGACACATAGCCTCTGTAAGGAATAATGTGTTGACTGCTCTATTAATATGACATATAGCTGACACATAGCCTTTGTAAGGAATAATGTGTTGACTGTGCTCTATTAATATGACATATAGCTGACACATAGCCTCTGTAAGGAATAATGTGTTGACTGCTCTATTAATATGACATATAGCTGACACATAGCCTCTGTAAGGAATAATGTGTTGACTGCTCTATTAATATGACATATAGCTGACACATAGCCTCTGTAAGGAATAATGTGTTGACTGTGCTCTATTAATATGACATATAGCTGACACATAGCCTCAGTAAGGAATAATGAGTTGACTGCTCTATTAATATGACATATGGCAGACACATAGCCTCTGTAAGGAATAATGTGTTGACTGTGCTCTATTAATATGACATAGCTGACACATAGCCTCTGTAAGGAATAATGTGCTAACTGTGCTCTATTAATATGACATATAGCTGACACATAGCTTCTGTAAGGAATAATGTGTTGACTGTGCTCTATTAATATGACATAGCTGACACATAGCCTCTGTAAGGAATAATGTGTTAACTGTGCTCTATTAATATGACATATGGCAGACACATAGCCTCTGTTAGGAATAATGTGTTGACTGTGCTCTATTAATATGACATATAGCTGACACATAGCCTTTGTAAGGAATAATGTGTTAACTGTGCTCTATTAATATGACATATAGCTGACACATAGCCTCTGTAAGGAATAATGTGTTGACTGTGCTCTATTAATATGACATATAGCTGACACATAGCCTTTGTAAGGAATAATGTGTTGACTGTGCTCTATTAATATGACATATAGCTGACACATAGCCTCAGTAAGGAATAATGTGTTGACTGTGCTCTATTAATATGACATATAGCTGACACATAGCTTCTGTAAGGAATAATGTGTTGACTGCTCTATTAATATGACATATAGCTGACACATAGCCTCTGTAAGGAATAATGTGTTAACTGTGCTCTATTAATATGACATATAGCTGACACATAGCCTCTGTAAGGAATAATATGTTGACTGTGCTCTATTAATATGACATATAGCTGACATAAAGGACTCTGCTTATAAATAAGTATGTATGGTAATCCCTTCTTTTTATGCATCATAAGTGACATCAATAAATTCTCCAGTCTTGCACAGGACTTGAGAACTGAGCTGGACAAAGTACTCCAGGATAAGAAACAATCCTAGAATTACAAACTGGGATCCCAGAACCAAAGAAGGGGCAGTTTTGTGGGCTATCCTGCACCTAGTAACAACAGAAGACCTGCAGTACCAGGCCTAGGTCAATTTCCAGGGAAATCGTCGACAGGACTACAGGTGAATGTGAGCCAGTCTAAAAGGAGATTGATCCTTTAGCTAAAGGGACCAACTTAACATTGTAATTGTGAATTGAAACTGTTACTTATTTTATATTAAGATGATTTTTAACCCTCTTTTTTAATCAATTGTTTTAGATGTAGTATGAAACGGGTAAAATCCAAATTAGAACTTGGTTTTAGCCCTTTCCAGCTGAAAGAGCTTGATGATGTCATGGAATTCTGTGACACTTGCTTAGAGATTCTGCTGTTGTAGGAATAGAGGTTTAAAACTGTGAGAATCATACCCAGTGTATACTAAGTTTTACATTGGAGGAAAAATTTTAAAATTATTACCTTCTTGAAAAGTTTGTTCAGATTGTAAATTGCTTAATATAAATAATTTATGTTCTGTATAAATATTTTTCTTTCTGTTTTCTGTAGAAATCTCATTTGATAGGTATACCATGGTTGTAAATGTTGTCTAGGAACATAATAAATTCATGGACTGTGCAATTTATATTAAACTCAGGGACCAAAAACTTCATAGACACTCAAGTAGAATATAGGGAATGATCAAGTCATGCTTTTTCCAAATGCTAAAGATAGTACTTATAGGATATTGGTGCTGGACAGTAATGGTTTTGGGAACAAACAGGAAGATGGACTGTTTTTTTAAGGCATGTTTATGAATTACCTTTTAAATCTCAATTTTTACTAATAGTTCCTAGGGAAACCAATATATTTGTTAACCAATATTTTGTAGTGTGCTATTGTTTCTATATTACAATAAAAGTATTTACTGTTATTTAGTGGTTTTATCAATAAAAAAATTTTTGACTTAATTTAGTTATTGTTGTGATATTGGATTTTTTGTGAATTAAAATGTTGAAAAGGAAAGCAGATTTTTTTTAAAAAATCTATGGATTACATGGAGTTAATGTTGTGACCTTTGGTTAGAAAATTTATTATAACTGTATCCACTTATAAAACATGCATGGGGTGTGGTAGTGTGCATACATTTGGCACTGATTATTTAATTAATTTAAAGCATAAGAAAACAATACAAAATTGTATTTAATATGATCACAAAGCAAGGTCTGTTCTAGAACTGAAATTTTTTTGGGGTGTGGGTATGCCATCCTTGTCTTGGGGAAAAACGAAAAAATTTCTGAATATAGGAATAATTTAACAAAATATGCCAGGTTGGGATTGTAAAAATGATAGACAAGACAATTTTTATAGTTTTGATTTTTGGGAAATTGTTTTAGAAATTAGTTTTTTAATACATACCCTAGAATAAATTCAGTCACCAAGTTGTCTGGTAGCAAATTCTCTGTAAGCAATTTGTCTGTCACAATCATTTGCTCAGTCATTAAGTTGTCTAGTATCATTTCACATATTAAAATATTGTTCCTCAATTAAGGAATTTCACTTTCAGTTTTTGGAATATATTGGCAGAATTAGCACCTATTAAGGAGTTCATTCCCTTGAGAAGTAATTAAGATGAACACCCACTACAGTATAATTGATACAGTATGGAAATTGTACATAGATAGTATTGATATTATTAGATATCCATACAACTGATACAGTATGGAAATTGTAAATAGATAGTATTCATATTATTAGATATCCATACAACTGATACAGTATGGAAATTGTACATAGATAGTATTCATATTATTAGATATCCATACAACTGATACAGTATGGAAATTGTACATAGATAGTATTCATATTATTAGATATCCATACAACTGATACATCAATGTATTGCCTGTTTTATTGTCATATAATTTTGTTCATTTTTGTTTCTAGGGTCATTAGTTCTAAATGCAGGGTGGGAGAGTGGGCATACTGTAAAGTAATAGGCAATGCCCTTCATATTGTATCACTTCAGGCTCAGTCTAAGTCTTCTAATTTTAAAATTACTGATCAAGGATTTAATTAAAGCCTCTTTTGATTCAAATATAAGTCCATATTCATGGAGTGGATACCTATCTTGGGCTGTAAAACTGTATGCTCTGAATTTTGTGGATATATTCACACTACCTGCTGTCTCACTGACCCTTGGACAAGGTCAAGATTAAATCAAAATCACAGTCTTTGATGAAAAATATTTAATAGGGTTCAGTTACTTTTCTGTTTTAGTCATAAATCTCAAGGCTCTACCCCTTCATATCAATGAACCCTTACCCTCATTATCCTTTTACAAGGTCATGGTCATTTGAAAATGATAATGTATTTGTATTAGGCAGAGGAGCAGACAGCATGCTTCTTTATTAATGAACATTTCCCTTGGATGGGTCAAGACTGTAAAATATGTGGATAATATGATATTACATTCAGATAAAACAAACACAGATTGGTGATGGAAATAACAAGTAGCCTGTTGCTTCTGTCCTCTTTCTTTGTGAAAACTTTGTGATTACTGGCAGCCATGTTGTTATTAAAGTGGCTATATTACACGATTTAATAGGCCTGTATGTAAAACCTGAAAAATAAAAATATATACTTCAGAAGTCAAAAGTTGATTTAGACTGTGTTACTGCTTTAATTTTAGGACCAGAATATTTCAGGAAATGGGGATGATAGATGCAAATAAAGCATTGCTCTTTACCTTTTGCTGATGGTTTTTCATAATTGCATACTTGGACAAATTTGGTGGAAAACTGTTGTTGACAATTGTTATTATAATCAATTTAGCTTGCATTTACTGCTGTTTTTCTCTAAATGGCTTTAGTGCAGAATGATAAGGCATTGAGTAAAATGTGTATTATTTAGGAGGAAACGGTCAGGAATTCACACTTTGCAGCCATGGAACTATTGGCTAACGATTTTAAAATGTAGCACACTAGCAGACATCACATTGTATCCATATCACTCAGACTACGGCATTTACACATATAAATGGATACATAAGTTTACTGACTGTAACATTTACAAAATTGTCTTGAGGAAAGTACACGGCTACCCAGTGAGTTCCTGGAAGATGACTGTCGTCTGTGTTGATGACATAAGCTGGATGGTCTTGAGGTTTGTGATG
Source organism: Potamilus streckersoni (assembly GCA_016746295.1). NCBI lineage: Eukaryota > Metazoa > Mollusca > Bivalvia > Unionida > Unionidae > Potamilus > Potamilus streckersoni. The sequence goes on from JAEAOA010001131.1 coordinate 200,284, forward strand.
AGGGAGTTCATTTTTAGCACACACCACAGGATTCCAAGAAGCAGTATACGAACTGTTGTTCAAAAGGTAATAAAGTTCCCAGGTATCCTTTTTTTTCTGGTTGATTTGTTTCACAGGTAATGATAAGTCATCAATTCAATTCTGATTTTTTGCTGGAAAAAGTTCTGACAAGTAACCGTTTTTTTCGCCTGGTTTCCCAACTCTGGGCTAAGAGAGCTTCGATGCGAAAGATCTCTTGAGTAGTCAATGGAGGACAGGAATGATCATGCAAGCCTTTATACTACTCAGGCAACACAGTTTCTTCTGAGATGAGACTCCAAGCTTCGTCCAGATACTCGTCCAATTTTTCTTCTTGGTTCATCATGAAACATTTATCATGTTGAATTTGACTGGGAGGATCGTTTTGACATCCATAGCAATCTTTCTTGACCAATTCCGTAATTTTATCCGCCAAGTGTTTGGCAAAACAGGAGACTAAATGTTGTTCTTGCTCTGGCCATCTGAACTTGACTACCTTGTTCTCTTTGTCTTGGTCTTTGGATTCTTTTTCCACGGTATTCTCCCATTCCATAGATTCTTCAACTTTCAAAGAAGGATAAGTGTCTTCCATTGTGAATAATAGTCTAGAATGACTTTTCTCAAACTGTTGATTTCTGTGGTATCATCGAATTCAGCATACATGATAACGTAACCGTCTCGGTGAGAGCTTCTTTAAACTGAAGTTCCACACGCAGTTGACCCGATTTTATAGGGTGAATATGTCCCTCATTGCTGCCTTGGTTCAAACGCCCACAAAGGGTATCCTCCAGCATAATCTGCATATGAAATGCCGTGACTGGTATTGCTTCCTAGTTGTCCGGTAGCTTCGTACAGGGACATGTACGATCTCAAGTAATTCTTCTCGTTACCAAACTTAGGTTCAAAAGGTCTGGTACACAAAGTCTTGCCATCGCGACTGACTTCAATCTTGGACACATTGTAGTGCTTAAACTCGATAGGATTGGCAGTAACGACTCTGTTGAGAGCTGCATTGTTAACGATACCAACGATTAAACGTTTGGATAACTGTCCTTGGAACAGATGATCTTCGATTTTAGATCAGAGGTTACTAGCAATGGTGAATGTTTTCACTTCTACACGTCGTATCGGATACTTGGTGGTTGTTCTGCCTGTTGGAAGCAAAACATTTTTGCCTGCTCTCAAGAAAGCTTCTCTGGGATTTTGTTTGTCAATCAGGACATTTTGGAGAAATTCTTTACTGTGTGTCAATGTGGCATCTTTGAGGGCGTGCAATCCCCGTGTCACCATCGGCTTCAACACGGGAACCACTTTACGATAGGCCGAGTTGAGCATATGCCCTAAACCATGTCCTCGTTGTCGAGCGACTCCTTGGTACACAGGATACATGACTGACAAGAACTTATTAGAATAATCGTTTTCGAAAATGAAGTTTCATGGTGACTTTTCCTTTGGTGAACGGAATATTTTGTCCCAGATCTCCTTTTATGGTAATGTTTAGTGTCGAAATACAACTTTCTGACTGGTAAATAGTGAGGATGTACAAATTCACGGTGAACGTGATAGGTGTTTGCACCTTCTTGGTTAGCAACTGCGGAAGAATCTACTTTGAAAGGAATAGCACGCAGTAACGGTACGGAGGTGTGTCCCACGACGTTGTACTCCACCACATCGGAGTACACAAAGAGCAAATTCAGTCCTTGGTTCATTTCTACAGGGTTTCAAATTGCCAATGACAGCACCGATGACACAATATACCACAAAGATTTGACTGAAAAAGACGATTTGCGTTTTAGGCACACGTTCTTCACACCACACCCACAAGGGTTGCTTTTGTAGATCTTGCAGAGAAGAACTGGGGGAAGTAACGTTCGCAGTAGAAGCTTAGGCTGTGTTGAAGACCTTGATGGTCACTTCTTTTTATAGTCCATGATTTGTGAAGCGTCAATCCAAGAGTCAAAACTTGACGGATATCCTTTCCAATGTACTTTGACTTCTTTGACACGCCGTTTTCCCACTTTTCGTGTCCTTCGATCGAGAATGCTTTCGATTTCTTACACATCGTCTTATTTTTTGGTCACACGTTGTAACTCTGGTAAGTAAAACGTTCCTTTTAACACTTCTCCGTTCATGTCTTCCAATTTATAGACGGGAGAATAACGACCACGCATTCGTTCAGTGACACGAAATAATTCGGTGGTCCAGTTGGGTAAGTAACCTTTGTCGAAAGTACATTTGGTTTTGCCAATGCGTACCCAATCTCCAATCATTCTACCTTTCTCGGGGACAGTGACTTTTGGGGACGTACCAAACAAACGCTCGAAGACGGTCACTTCGTTGTCGAGGAGTCACTTCTTAAGGGGCACGTCCAATGCTCCGATGGTTATATTGGTTGTACGATTGGACGAGGTGTGGCAAGACGTCGATGTACTTGGGAGTGTGTTGATGCGTAAAATATCTCCACATGCGTTCTTTCAAAGTGCGTTGAAAACGTTCCACGATGCTGGATTTAGTTTTGGGATTCTCAGTGGTGGAAAAAATGAATGTCAAGTTTCTTCAATTCTTTTTGGAAATCTTGGTTAAGAAATTATGTACCTTTGTCGGTTTGCCATCGAAGAGGGTGACGACCACTTTGGTTCAACACCAGTTTCAGGGCTCGCACTAATTCACTGCTCGATTTGGAAGTCAAGGGTACGACCCAAGCAAATTTGGAAAAGACGTCAATGACACAAAAAATATATTTGTAGCCACGATTGTAGGTGGCAAAATGAGAAACATCGGCTAAATCCGCTTGCCATTGATGATCGATACCTTCCACTTGGGTGCGACTTGAAAATTTTCGTCGAATGGGTTTGTGTAAGGTGTATGTGGCTTGTTCTTGTAACCATCGTTGCACTTGAGGTAAAGGGACACTTTCTCGGTTTTGTTTGGCAGCACGATAAAGTTTCTGAACACCTCCGTAACTGGCTGAATAGGATGGATCGTAGTAAATGCTTGCTAAGACCTCCTCCATGTTTTTTATTTTTAATAAGTGATCAAATCTTCGCTTATGCTACAGGAGTCAAAGTGGAAGGTAGTTTTGGTAATGGTGGTGGTAAGGGAATGGCTTTGGTGTTCTTGTCTTTTTTACTTCTCGTTTCTCTTCTTTCTTTTTCGCTTCTGTCGAAGGAGGAGTGGACATCATTGTTTAAACCCAGGTTTCAAGTTCTTCTCGTTGAGGTGTTTTGGAAGGGGTCAACAAGAACGCTGCAATTTTACTAGGAAGGGGAGCTGCTGATCGTGTTTAAAAGACTTCTCGTACCTCTTCTTCTTCAGGTATCCGTGGGGCTGATTCTATCTTGACCCTTGAGACTAGTGGTGGTGATGGACTTTTTATCAAGGCTTTCAAATCTTTCAAAGTAGGAACAACTGTTTCATCTAATGCTTTTTGGTGAAAGAGTTGCAGTCGTTGCAACAATTGACCGTATCGTTGAGATTTTTCCGTTTCGGACAAATCGCTATGATTCATCAACGAATGTAATTCGTGTTGCAACTGGGACATCTCAGTCAAATGAGGATTAGGAGGTAATTGCTGGGTCTGTTGTTCTTGCCAACGATGGAATTCCATCCATCGTTTGTAAGGGACTAAAGTCAGTTTTCGTCCTTCCATCAGATTTCAATGTTCACCTCTAAGATCTTTTGACTTCAGTCTCAACCCTTTTATCTTCTTGATCTCTTTAATTTTGCTACCAACATTCCTCCCATCATTGATCGCTATATTTGGACCCCGAGTGGCCGAGTAGTCTAAAGCGCTGACCGTTACGGATCACTGCTATCTCACCTCTGTCTGCGTGAGTTTGAGTCCAGACTCGGCTAATGTTTGTAAGTGAGAAAGCCTGCCAGTAGCTTCTCGTGGGTCGGTGGGGTTTTTTTTTTTTTGGTTTCCTAGGGTTCTTCCTCCACCATTAATACTGGCCGCCATGTATAGCCTATCTGTTTGCTGAAAAATGGCGTTAAACCCTACAACAACAACAACAATGAATCCCAATGCTCCTTTCAGCAACATAGGTAAAAAAGTAAAATTCATCCACGTTGCATAATCTTTTTTCTTTTGATGAATGGGGATTTTTTCTTTTGGACCATTTTGCGAAGAACATGTCTATGTCTGACTAAGCATTCTTTTTGGTGTTTAGACAAAGGTATCGTGCGTTTCAAGACATTCACACACTGTATCGATGACATCTTTGGAAGCCGTTTGAATGGGTTTTTTTTATTTTTTATGGGTGGAGAAACTTTGGTCAGGACGGACAACATGTCTCCATGTTTGGCTAAACGTGGAGGCAGTCCCTTTCTTTTTCCTTTTCCTTTTTTCACAGAAGAACGACGATGGTAACGGTGTGCACTTTTTGGTGGAGTCATCTTGGAGTGTTCAGGAGCAACAAAACACTGATTCGTATAGTTTGCTTCAGGTCTTTTTTATACTGGAATGCGTTGCCACTGATTGTCTTTTCGTCATATTAACTTGATGACAGGCAACACAAGTCGTGGAGGAGTTCGCAAAGTGCTAAATCGAGCTATTTCTTGGTTGGACAAATCCAGTAAACTTTGTAGCGCGCCTGATCTCTCTTGGACTTTAATTTTGGGGGCAGGAAATTTGTGAGCAGCAGCCACTGCCGCTAAAGAGGAAGAGGGTATCGCTGCTGAAGAAGACGATTTTAGAGACACTTTCTTGTAGGTTGGAACTGTTTTCTGTGGACTTTTCTTTTTCTTTTTCTGAGGTGGTAACTTGATCTTGACACAGTTTTTCTTTTTCTTTTCTGAGGCTGTGACCTAGTCTTGACACCCTGGCTCTTTTTCTTTTTCTTCTGGGTACGTTGTGGAGTGACTTATTTCTTGGGGACAAGTTTGGGCGCATTGGGATCCCATTTTAAGATGGAACGAGTGATGATACCTTCTAGTGAACCACTACCTCCAGGTTTCAAAATGATTTGCTTTTTGGTTTGAGTGTCAAAGCGAGGATCGGCCAGTTGCGTAAAGGCTACTTTGTTTCTGTCAACAAAAAAAAAAAAAAAAAAAATAAAGTTTGGTTTGATGTGGAATCTGAATGATGCCTTGCAGTAATTGATGTGCTGTCACCGTAAACAATCGTAAGACTTCTTTGAGACTGGCTTCTAAGACACGAACACGTATTTGTGGACTTTTCTAGCGACTAATTCCGTACAAGGTACGAATCAATTTAACGAAAAGATGAGACTGAAGGAACGTCATGTTCACTGTGTGTGAGACACAATCCATGTAACCAAGGTTTTTGTAAAATGTTTTGTCTGGTGGTAAAGTCGACGACGGGGACGTGTACACGACAGGCCCTCCGTCTTGTCTCCAGTGGTGAAACAGAGATGGGTACGAAATCGCAAATAATCGGGGTGGGGGTGGGTTAGTGGGTTTTAAATCCACGAGTAAATAGGCGTGTGGTGCTTGAGTGGCATCTTCATACACATGAGTTAGCCAAGGTGTTTTTAACTGTTTGGCTAAGACTTGCACTTGCGATTTATCTCGAGGACTTTTAAACAAGACCACGTAATGAGCATTGAGACTCATAGTACGATGGGCTTTACTTTATTGAAACAAAGTTTGAGTAATGTAAATGACACTGACATTACGATGATGCTCTTTGCGTGTACACCACAGTTTAATTTCTTCTTGTCTTCTCCTAACATGTCATCAAAAATAACCAAATGGGTTTCACTGGGTTCAGACACATGCCGTCGTCTTCAACAGGAATGCCTTCCAGAAAGACAATGGATTCACCTTGATTTTCTCGTAGAAGGCTGTACGTTGATTACCACTCTTTGTAATACCACACGATGAGTTAAGGTGGACGATCGATCAAATGATGTTTATGTTCGATCAAACATTTGACAAATTCGGTTTTGCCTGAACCAATAGGTTCAGCAATGAGCATGTTAAAAGGATGTCGAAGATACAAGGCCTCCCAACTTACACGATCTAAACGTTCGTCAATGACTTTGAAAGTGGAGGAAGAGGGAGCAGAGACAATAGAGGTAGCCATAGTAGTGTCAGGAATGTCACCCTTCTTGTAACACGGAGACAGACAAGACAAGAGTTTTTATACTTTTCTTCAGGACACGTTTATTGCAAAATTTTTAAATGAAATAAAACGAAAGACATGAATACATAATAGCCAAATGCTTAAGTACACGAATAAAAGACACATCAACACAACCATCGTGAAATATAAACAAGTTTCTACTTTATAACATTTTTTGTAATTCAAATCTAGTATCCTAGGGACAGTGTGTAATGTTCTAAACGTTTGTACGTTCCTTGGTACTGTCGCACAAAGGTTCTGCTGGAATGGTCTTTCGGGATTTCAAGGACTGTCCTGTCCTGTCCTGAAGAGAATGGTTTTCCTCGGTGACAGACTGTACTTCTTCCTCTGGTACTTGCACTAATACAGGATTAAAAGTGACTTTTTCAGGGAATTTTTTAATGTTTTAGGATTACAAATCTCGGGCATAGTCAGCCACTTCTTTAGTCCAAGCCTCAAAGCCCCCACTTTTCCAGTCACGTACATCTGCCAAGTGAGGGTGTTAAGTCACAAGCTACACACACATCCTCATACACCTCTTCAGTATATAAAAGTTGACGTATCTTGTTTTCCTGTAAAGGTCGAGAAGTATCTAGATGAAAGTGCAACGCTTTCATGAGAATGAGTCTCTCGTGAGCATTTAAAGGGATCACTTTCATACTTTTTGGAGTGATAGGTACTGTTCGTAAAGTGTCCACAAATCATTGGACGGTAAAAGAAATCCCAAAAAAGCATGTCACTAAGACACACACGACACGCCTACCCCAATTTAATGGACACAGTTCTCGTAAAAAGCAATGGTAATCCTCCACTGTTTGAATATGGTCATGAATCTCCTTCCACGGAATCTGTTGTATCACGAATGATAAAGGTCGTGGCATGGTAGAACGTTTTCTTGTCTTTTTCAAAAGCTATAACCGTAATATCTGTACAAAAGTGGTCGTATTATTCCGTTCCCGAATTCAAATTTTCTAGGCACTAGCTGACATATGACAAGTCGATCAGAAGTTTCGTCTTCATCTTCCGCTCTGAATGCATTTCCATTTACAATTTTTGTAACTCTCTAACCTGGTAGTAAAATTAATCACTATCCATACCACAATCCACACTCTCCTTCTTGCTCATGAATAGTTGATCAATTTCTGACCAGTGAAAGACTTTCTCCAGAATGAATCCTTTTATAGCATTGAGGTACCAGTGGTTTCAACGTCGGTAACATAACGGATGCAATTTTTCCTTGCGTTTGACTTGTATTTTGACCAACTCTCGGTAAATGCATTCTCTCAACTCACAGGTAAGCTACGAATGTTCTCTTGTAAAGGATCCATGACCATGTATCAAATACTTGTTTAGAGCGAAAGTAATGAACGTAGTAGTTTCTTTCCACTGCCATTCAGGGTAACGATGAAGAATGTAAATAAAATCTTCCAATGCAAATGGTCTAAAGCGAAAACAATGAACGAACACACCCTTGATCCAGAGACATCAAACTTGTTGGTTGGCTTTTTTCACTTTCCCTTTTGTGAATATCTCGACACAAAAGTTCTAGTCACCAATTGAGATTTGGCTCTAGCAAGACGCTGCCAAATGTCATTGTAGATCTTCTCTTTCAATTTGAGTGGTAATATTTGAAGATTAATTTTGATGTCGGGTTTAAAAACTTGTCTAGGGGCGGTCCAACGTTTGACTCCTAACGATGTCGCTACTTTCTTACTCGACATGGTTGATTTTATATAAAGGACGAGAACCAATTAAAGGTAGGTAATGACAATCTGGAGACCAACGACCATGTTCCAGGTAAACGGAATCTTTCTGTTCCCACTCTTGAAGTGACACGCCACAACTAAAGCACTTGACTTTATCTCCTTTGCCCATGTAGAAAAATCCGGCTCTGGCTAATTCTTCGGGGTTAGGTCCTTCTATTTTGGCCATTTTCCTCGTAAGGTTTGGATCCGACTTTAATAATCAGAGTATTCTGGCAAACACACAGGGAACGAATATTCGTATTGTGCAGATTCACTTCGATGATGGTATGGTGACATATGCAGAAGATTGCATAGTATTAAGTGACATCCGTGGGGTGGTAGCCGAAGGGTTTGTTGTGGAGGATGACATCCACAAATAATGTGAAAAGGTGTACAATGACGAGTAGCATCACATTCATGTCAGGTTTGACACGTATACCATCATCATCACTCCTTTCCATGATAGGCTTGGTCGTCTTAGCAAAGTTCCCATGACGTTAATGTGGTACTGAATCACTGAGGTCACAGCGTACGGCATCTATGTCATCGCAAGGGACAGCATCGCACTCGATTTTACTCTTGCTAGATATTTTCTGTGTAAAAGGATTCATCTTTCTCTCTTGTTCTTGGTAGTCACAGTGAACTATTGGTCTTGGACGATGTCCTTTTTAATATGCTGACCAATATCGGCGTGTCCGTACGGTAAAGTAAAGTTTTTAGGAAGCCTAACTCGCTTCTGGAACACGATTTGATAGACTTTTTCCAAAGGTCGACTGGTGATTTGATGTGTGGGTAAACATACAATCTTGTTTGGTTGGTAAGTGGCCACTTTAAAGTTTCCATCCTGTCCAGACTGCAAGGCTTCTTTGAGTACGCCAAAGTTCACCACTTGACTCGTGCGATAATCGAGAGTCAATCCTTTCACTTTACACTGCGTGTACACTTCTCCTTGAAAGATTACGGTATTTGTAACCATAATTTTTGGGACCGCCCCTGGCAAAATTTAGAATCTTGTCATCGTGATGCTCGTCTATCCAGGCTCCTAAACGGTCTCCTTCGATTTTAGGTTGCTGTTGACTCAAGCGACTGATGTAAATGCAACTGTCCGTGTCAAAATACAACACAAGATAACCTAACAGTTCTAAAGCTTCGTACAGTCTTAAGCGAGCATGGGCTTTCACGTAGGCTGCAATGATGACATTTCCAAATTCTTCGACTTCTACAAAGTCCAGTTCTTCGTAACTGACTAAACGTAAGTCCTCACGATGTCCAAGTGTTTCATGTATTTGGTTTTGTCGAAAATCATCTGGAAGTAGCGGGAAGGTTCTGACAAATTCTCCGTCGTGGGTAAACACGGACTTTGTGCCATTTTGCCCCAAAAACAATTCAACATCAATCTGGCAAACGATCACCTTCCTTCGTTTTTCTCCACGTGTTCTAAAGTGATGCATTCCAGCTCCCAGTATTTCTCTTTGAAGTTCTTTTTGCCTTCGGGAGTGTGACACAAGGAAGGATAGCCACTGGCTTCTTGTTTCAGTTTTAAAAAAAATCAATCACGTAGTCTGAGAAAATGCCTTTTTAAGTCTCGTCGCACTTGTGGTACTTTTCTGACTTGGGAAAAGTGGTAAATTTTGACTTCTAAAAGTTGGTATCCCAGATCTAGAGCTTTAACAATTCTACACTAACCCACGTTCCCTTCAAGGCACGTTCTTCCTGAGTGTGCTGACAAAGGTTGTCTTGGTTGCACGTTTCAGCACAAGTACGACACAAGGGAAATATCAGTTTTCCTTGCCAATGATGAGGTAACACGGGATAGTACAAATTCGTGGGAGGCAAGACTTTGCACTTAATCAATCCTTCGTATTGTCGAATATTGTCCAAATCGATGTGTTCGGTCAGCAATTGTGGGTGCCCTACAGGAAAGTGAGCCTCTGGCAAATGGTGTAGAACAGCATGTTGATTGGCTTCGGTATTGAAAAGGTGTGAAAAATGGCCTTTGGCCATTTCTTTCATGCCAAAAGTTTTAGGCATGCGACTCAAAGGCATAGCCAAGTAACTTATCGAATCTTTAAACTGAACTTGACCCACTTGCATGGAAATAATTTTGGCTCCGTTTAAAGTCACTTTAGGACGTTCGGTACTTTGTTCTGTATAGTATCTCAACAAAAACTGTCCATCGTATCCCGAGAAATTGTGAGCCATTACCGTGGCATAGCGATGACAATCTCCGTAACGTTCGATGTTTTCTTGGCTCCACGTCTCAGACAATCCAACGGACTATTCTTCCTCTTTTAGGGATAAAACTCAGGATACTTGCTATATCTGTAAGAATAAGGGGCATTGGGCTACAGAATGTCCAGACAATCAAAAAACCAGTGTCAAAAAAGACAAAAGTCGAGATGCCTGTTATCATTGTCAAGAGAGAGGATAGGGTCTAAGACCCATTGGGCAAAATTGGTCAATGTGTTTTGGTCCCCGAAAGATTTTTTCACGTCCTCCATGAATCTTGCTGCAGTAAGGGCAATGAGTAATGATAGGCTCTTGGATGCACTTCTCGCACGCTCGGTGAGCCACGCAGAAATTAGGAATGTGAATATCAGTCTCTTGCATGCATTCGAAATAAAAAAAAGATGAAATTGCCTTTCTTCTTGGCCTCTTCTTCTTTTTCTTTATGTTTATATGGTATTTTTTTAATGTAGCATTGGTGTTCCAAGTCCACGATTTGGCGACAAATGTGACATCTTTTCTTTCCTGAACATACGTGTGCCTTGGCATTGTTGGTACATATGCCTTGTCCACAAGTAGGGCACAATCTCAGGAGTTGACATGCACTTTTCCGCTGTGAACCTTGCGTCTTTAAATGTTGTTGGTAACAGGCAAAACTGACAAACGTGCGCTGACATGCTGGGCAATGCACTAGTTCTTGTCCTTGGTCCAGACAAGGTTTAGAGGCCAAACATCCTGAGCATTTCATTCCACAATGCTTATGTTGCTCTCGATTGTTATCGCCATATTCATATGTCTCATAGTAATAACTGTATGACAGGAATGCAGTGATACTGGTAATGGCATCAAAATGTTCATCGTGATGATAGACGTGAATGTATTTTCCGTCTTTGAAATCTTTGTCTCGAAACAGCAGTGGTCCGCGCACTTGAGGGTGCACTTTCAAGGTGTAACACGCAGCCAAGACGTCTTGTAGTTTTTGCATTTCAGGAATGTCACAGGGCTTGTCTTTAGATAGCCCCGCTTGCTGTAACAGGATTTCGGCTTCTTTTCGTTGTTTGGCTCAACTAGATTTTTGAATAGCTTGCCAGGCTCTTTTGCATTCTACCGTGTCGTTCTTGTCGGCATACGTTCGTTCCACCACGATTGCTCGGGCTAAACACACCTGGTCTTGAAGATTTTTAATTTAAACAAGGCTACGTTTGATACTGCGAAGGTTGTCGACCAATAACACTTTTTTTACCATGTCCTGTCCTTTGAGGAAGAGAAACGTGGATCATGAACAGTGTCGCTTTTCCTTCACTAATGTGAAATTTATCGTTGGTATGTTGAACGTGTTGAATTTTGTTCATGACTTTGGAAGGTGTCAATTCTGATGGCTTACTAAACTCGATCCATACGGGAGATTTCAAATTGGCGTGATGAATGGAAAGTCTCAAACGATTGTCTTCTTTGGCTTGTTATTGCTGTTTCAGATTGATTAACAGAATCCCACACAATGGTGAGGAAATCTTCTGCTTTCTCCAATTGTACGTCGGACTTGAAATCTTTAAACTTCACAGTGTACGTGTATGTTGTAGTTCTAAATTTTCTAGAGGAACGTTTGTCCGTCTCTCGAATGTGATAGTTATTTTTTAGAGTTTACTGTTGGTAATTTATTTTGTTTTGGTGTATACTCACTGGGTTTAGTTTCTGGTTCACTCATATCATCTTCAAAATCACTGGCATGAATTTGAGCGAGTTAGCTACTGGGCGAGGCGATAAATCACGTTTCTGCCTATTACTTTCTTTTTCATCTTTCTTTTCAAAATGATGCGATCGTTTCATCTTGATTGCAAAAAAGTTAAATGATTACATTTGAAATGCCATGGTCCCTATTTATTCATGTCAAATCAGTGCATATATAAAGAGCTAGTGCCTTCCCTCTCAGCATTCATTTTGCTCTCAAGCTAACCAGTACGATGGAAGAACCCACACAAATCGAACTTCTGATTAGAGCTTTATGAGGTGTCATACAAAAATTTTCTTCAGACAATCCAACGGACTATTCGTCATCTTTTCGAGATAAAAGCCAGGATACTTGCTATATCTGTGAGAATAAAGGGCATTGGGCTACAGAATGTCCAGACCGTCAAAAAACCAGTGTCAAAAAAGACAAAAGTCGAGATACCTGCTATCATTGTTAAGAGAGAGGACAATGGTCTTCAGAGTGCCCTAAGAAACAGCAGGAGCGGGAGAAGGAGGAAGAGGAAAAGGAAGAACCCCGAGACCTTCAGAACGAGAAGAAAAGAAGGAGAAAAAAAGGGAGGAAGACGAGGAGGAGGAGAAGGAAACTGTAAAAGTGAAGAAATTAAAAAAAAAACAACAGAAAGTGAACCAAACAAAGACACAAAAGTTTAAGAACTTTTTTTAAAAAAGTGTTGTGTTCTGTTGTGAAGTTCATTGTAAATAGTTGTACCAGAAGAGACCAGATTGAAAAATATAAGTGTCTCCTGGTTTTAAGTTTTGAGAATAAGAGTTTACATTCACGCACTCACACCCATACATAGATACTTGTGTTATACATGTGATTTTGAGTTTTAATTGATTTTTGGCAAAATGAATATTATTTCTTTTCGAAAAAAAATGGGTGACCCTGAAAAGGACCGTTGAGTGTTTTTGTTTCCTGAGAACAAACTCAAGAACAAGAAGCAATTTGGTTTAACTGCCTTAAGCCTTTGCAACGGCCAAGGCCAACTTGTGGACTTGCTCTTGTCAATGATTGAGTAGAAATCACTAATGGTGGTATCTCTGGTGTAGTCACATGGTTAGGCTGTTTGGCTTGGTTTCTTTTCTACTTCTTCTTCTTCCTGTTGTTTTCTTCTCGCCTCTTCTTCTTCTCGCTGTTGCTGTTCAAGGAGAAACGCTTCTTTTGCCTCTTTCTCTTGCTGTAAAAATTTCTCTAATTCTTCTTTTTGTCTTTGTCTAAAATCGTCGACGCGTGGTAAAGAAGGAGAAATTGGCGAAGGTGCTGGTGTCGGTACAAATCCTTGTGAAGAGAGAAAATCTACTAAAAGTTAAAATCAAGCTCTTCGGAATGTGGTACTGTGTTCATTTTAGTAGCTTCTGCTATGCCATCGCTTTTCGTCTCCGCAGCCGGTGCACCCCAAGTTATTATCTTCTTAGGTTCCGTCATGTTTGTCCCAACAATGTCGCATCAATTCACTGCGTACAAAACGCTAGTGAACGTATATAGTGAATATGACGTCGCAGGTAGCTCTCTTCGGATTAGAAGACAAATTCCACGAAGTGACCGAATTTTGTAACGCGTATTGGGATTGTTCAACCATTTCAATCGGTTTCAAGCCACTCTTTCTCTATAAATACACGCGGTTGACTTCATTCCCTTCACCTGTTCTCGTTGTTGTTGTTGTTGTTGTTGTTGTTTTGGGGCTTAACGCCATTTTTCAGCACACGATAGTCTATACATGGCGGCCAGTATTAATGGTGGAGGAAGAAACCTGGAAATCTGCGGAAAGAACTACCGACCCACGATAAGCTACTGGCAAGTTTTCTCACATATCCACATTCGCCAAATCTTAGAATCGAACCCACGCAGACAGAGGTGAGATGGCAGTGATCCGTAACGGACAGCGCTTTAGACCACTTGGCCACTCGGGACCCCACCTGTTCTCGTCACACACATACACACACACGCACACACACACACAATGTGGACCAACGTAGAATCATCTACCCTCGTATCATCAATGCTGTTCAACCTGTACTATCCCATGTATGTCAGATCATCATATGCCATTACCCAGATTACTGATACAACCCTTTGGAAACGAAGAATCTATATAGAAAGACAAGGGTGTCCAAAGAGAGTCCGCATCGACGACCAGAAGTGAGAAGTTTGAAAAAGAGAACATCAGTGAGATGCCCTGTATGTTAACGTACTGGTGTTAACATAACAAAGGCCTTTCTCAGGGCCACTTTCCATGCCTCAAAAAAATTATACTCTTTTAATATTGCCTGTACAAGTTAAAAAATATACATTCCACTATATTCACCAACACGATGAACGCTTGACGTCACAGTACTTGACGTCACACTATTGACACATTGTTACAGTGTTGACAAGTGTTCAGTAACGTGACGTCATGCCACCTGTGCCATAACTCTTGTCTGTATACAGGCCCAGGATGTGCTAATACAAAATTCCCATTGTCCGTATAAAGGCTAGGGTGTGCCATTTGTCCGTATAATTCGTGTCCGCAAAGTACCGCGGGATGTTTTTTTAATAACTCCCATTTTCCGTATACTACCCCACTATACTACTATCGTGCTTATTTAGAACGTAGTATGACTCGCATAAGTTTGTCGTTTTGAGTAAACACTACGCGAAAACGATGATTATTGCCAAAGTCATTTCCTGACCCACGTGAAACTGCGTTTATTAGTTGATGAAATAACCACTCGTTCTTCGTGCGCACACACGTGTGTGTGTGTGTGTGTGTGTGTGTGTGTGTGTGTGCATAAAATGACGTTTTGGTTCGCTTTAAAACACTTACAGAAGAAGGCATTATTTTTCTTGTGCTGGAAAGAGTTTATTTTTCTTTACATCTTTAGAGCTCGAGATTTGTATTGTTATAGATGACAGCTATAGTTCGTATAGTTTTTAAATAATTTATTTTCACTGGAAAACTTTGCAAGTGGTTTAGGACAAAGATATTCAATGAAATTCATTCAAAATTGGAACAGTACAGTACAAATAGTGGTTCAACACGAAATTCTAAACGTTCGTGTAAAGACTTCATCTGATGTCATCTGTCATCTTGGAACGTCATCAAGATTCGATTCTGGATTTAGTTAAAATTATTTAGTGATAGGTCTTGTATTTTTTCAGTACTATGATAAATGTTTGAATTTTCTTCACAAACCGTAAGTCCAGTTTCATATTTTCACATTTTCACCGAGTTTTCTATGGAAATAATTTATTTTTGTTAAAACCTACAAAGCTTGTTGTCTTCACTCTTTTCTTTTGTTACTTTTGAACGAGCCGATACGTATCAAAGGTAATACAACTTAGTATAAGGTAATACAAATTAGTATAAGGTAATGCAACTTAGTATAAGGTAATGCAAATTATTTTAAAGTAATACAAATTAGTATAAAGTAATAGCAAAATGTAATACAAGTTAGTGTAAGGTAATACAAATTAGTAAAAGTAATGGAAATTAGCAGAAGGTAATACAAATGAGTATAACTTAAAATAAATTAGTGTAAAGTAATACAAGTTATGCAGATATGACTATCACTATTACAGAACTAGTCACCGTGTACGTTGCTACATATTCCAGAGCTAAATTAAGACCTTCCAGTGCCCTACGTACTGAAATATTATGGTACTAACCTTTCCCTACAAAACGTGAAGCTCAAAACAATAATAGTAAAAGCTATTAAGGTGGGAAAATACCAGTGTTGCCATCATTCCAGTACATTAGGATGATGTCCTTTACGTGTAAACGAAAGTTTAATTTATTCACCGTCTTTTCCCATATGTCATCGAGGATGACAAGATGTGTTTGACTCGAGTCAGACACGACCCCATGATCTTGGAGATGAGTTCTTTCTACAAAAGAAATATCTTCTTGTATTTCTTTGTGCAACGTGTAAGCCGACTGCTACCATTTGCAGCACCACACGATAGGTTGTGGAGGACGATCGAACAACTCTGATTTACGTTCGATAACACATTTGACAAAATCGGTTTTGCCTAAGCCACTAGGTTCAGCAATCAACATTGGGATTATGCAGTGATTCTTAACATTGACGATCTGACATTTCGTCAATCATTTCGAGACATGAGGATGCTATAATCCCTATCGTGTTTAGTGTACTGAGATTACATGCAATACCAATCGTGTTTAGTATACTCATATTACACGCAATGCCAATCGTTTATAGTATATTGAGATTACATTCAATAACAGTCGTGTTTTGTATACTGAGATTACATGCAATAACAATCATGTTTAGTATACTGAGATTACATGCAATACCAATCGTGTTTAGTATACTGAGATTACATGCAATGCCAATCGTGTTTAGTATATTGAGATTACATGCAACACCAATCGTGTTTAGTATACTGAGATTACATGCAACACCATTTGTTTCGTATACTGAGAAACGTGTTTAGTATACTGAGATTACATGCAATACCAATCGTGTTTAGTATACTGAGATTACATGCAATGCCAATCGTGTTTAGTATATTGAGATTACATGCAACACCAATGGTGTTTGGTATACTGAGAAACGTGTTTAGTATACTGGGATTACATGCAATGCCAATCGTGTTTAGTATATTGAGATTACATGCAACACCAATCGTGTTTAGTATACTGAGATTACATGCAACACCAATGGTGTTTGGTATACTGAGAAACGTGTTTAGTATACTGGGATTACATGCAACACCAATCGTGTTTAGCATACTGAGATTACATGCAATGCCAATCGTGTTTAGTATACTAAGATTACATGAAATGTCAATCGTGTTTAGTATACTGAGATTACATCAACGACACAATATATTTTATACATTTCGTACATGTTTAATTCTTTTCATGGTGGCGTAGCAAAACAAAACATACGTTTAAAAAAAATTATTTTGGTTTAGGTTATTTCATCAGTCACTCAAAATGTCTTTGGCAGTCTTCTGCCTCTTGTGTCCAAATGTCCAGAAAAAGACGTGTCCAGTCATGTAAATCCTTCCAGTTGTAAATCTATCGAGTCCAACTGGCCATACACACTTCTTGTCAAGTATGAAGAGTCAATAAAGTACGAAAAAAGTCTTCTTAACAAACATATACTCAATGTGTATTTAGCACTATTTGCAACACTTTTAACACAATGTGACTTTCTTGCACAGAAAACGTTTTGGCTATCATATCATTGCAAGTACTGTTCATAAATTGGCTACAAAAAATCTTCTGGTAAACGAAATCTAAGAAAGATAGTCACGAAAGCACTCACCACATGGCATCCAAAATTCAATAGTGTTGGTCTTGCCTTTAGTTTATTTTAAAAGTAATTTGTAATCAGATAAGTCTTAAAGACTGTGATTGACTTACTTTCATGAAACTTTTGCAAGAGTGATGACAAATATCGCGACATGTAAGTCACATAATTATATTCGCAGTAGAGCAATGTCTCGCCATTTGAACACTTTCAAAGTAATCAGTCTTTTTATAAGTCAGGTAACCTTGATTAAAAAAAAACTGACGCCATGTTGGATAGAATTGTTCTTTGCATTTCATACGATTCTGCACAAAATCTCTGTAAATACGCAGACATAGTTCCAGTGGCAGAATCTGAATGCTCTTCTACACTGGCCTTAAATAGGAATGAAATATGCACCCATTTTCCAAATGAAATCTGCTTAATATATCGAAGAAATTAAGTTATTATATCGCCACATATCGCATGTCGTAAGGGAGGTCGTCTTAAGGCTATACTTCATTTAAAAGTGTTTTGTAATCATGTAAGTCTTTGACCTTTCCATGGATTCCTCCCATTGAATTCTAAGCATCATTTCAACGTTGTAGACAGAAGTTGCGACATCCATGTTTTGACATAGACAGGGTCGCAGTCGATACATATATGATCATTGAAAGTTTTCACATTAATAACGTTATGTTTTTAACAGATATTCATATGCCAGGTTTGAACTGTCAAATCTGTACAAAGACTGTAAATTTATTTTCGCAGCTACTTATGCAAACTGCGAATTCTTTCTTCTAAAGAATGCACGAGGATGATGACCATCGTCCACGAAAGGAAGGTGACAACACATCTCTCATTGACAAGGTAAGCTAAATCTATCTATATCTAGTCCATACGAATCATCAAACAACAATTGAAATGCTGTACTTGATCTCATCGTCCCAATATATTATTCCTGCTCTGGTCAAAGATTTGGGACTAGGTTCTTCAAATGTATTAATGTCATTTCCGTTTAAACGTTTGGAATCGGCTTTCGAAATTTTCAGAGCCAGGCAAAGCCTCAGGAAAAGTACATGCTTTGATTTTGGAATCAAATGGATCAATTACACTGTTTCTGTGTCGAATTCGTCATTCTAAACGAACGTCTGAACTCAAAACTATATTTCTGTCTCCAAATTTATTTTAATACTGTTTTGTATATATCATGACTGTATATTATAATGATTATCTATAGCTGGATTTTGTCTACGTGCATATGATCTATTTTTATGAACTTAAAATTGAGCAGGATATATAATTAGGTGCTAACGTATATCCTTACAGGTACTAATAATTGTGTTATTAGTAAGTATGCTGACAATATTCTGAATTTTTCTCTTTAGACAAATCATGTAGTATGCAAGAAGAATAATGTTAATTCAAATTGGAAGTTTTAAATTATGTGAGTTCCTAGACGATCTTGGAAATTTGTGATTTGTCATGTAGGTATTAGAAGCAAATTGCGTTTTCACCCTTTTGCTAGTATATAAAAGGTGTAGCTGGACAATTTTGGTCGTTCTTATTTCTTGTGTTGCTATTGTCTGTTTGGATTATTCAGTGGAAATAGAAAGTGTTTATTGGACAATAACATTATTTTGAACTATTATGAATTATTCTAAGCAGTTCTGGACGACGCCATTTTGACACATCAAGACTGTTTTTGGACCAGTACATTCGTGGATGGCACTTTTCATTCTTTTGGACTTATAATAAAATTTTTCAGGATCATTTTGGAAGTATTTCATAATGAAAAGGTTCTCTTCAATTTTCATTTTATATCATTGACAGTTGTGTGTTAAGTTTAACAAAACCTATAGGGTTTTCTTCTTTCTAATTTTTGTATTCGGTGATCTAAACCCCTTTACTTTCATCAACCAAATGAAAAACAAAAATCAGAGATTGTTGAGGAGGAGCTTGATACTGAAAGAATACATTAGGCACAACAAGGGAAAGAACAAGAACAGATATGCACTTTTATGCATATAGAAGCTCAGTATTGTTTTAAGTGATACTTAGTTTTGTTATTCAAAAGATATTTACCATGTAAATTGTATTATTATCATGCTCATATATCTTTCATTTATATTTAAAAGAAAGCTTTCTTACATAAATATTTCTTTTGCTTGTCGAATGGGTTTGTTATGTATATACAGTGTATGTTTTGTGCAACGTTTGATACATGACTATTGTGTGTAAATTTTGTTCATTATTGAAAATGGTAGTGATCACCTACAAACAAGATGTTGATTTTTTTTTTTAAAATAGCCTCTACCATCAGTTTTAGGATTTTATACTAGAGTTAACTGCATCAGAATTTTTCATTTCTCAACTTCAGCTGTGATCAGATTTAATTTTGGAGGAATCTTATTTAAATTATTCATTGGAATTACAAGATGCTCATTGATACCTTTTGGACTAAATCACCATTTTGGAATTATTGCGAATTCATTCAGTGACATTATGAATTGCATCATTGTGATACAGCAGGATTGTGCATGCATGATTCAGACTATTGGTACATCAGCACATCCAAGAATGGAATTAATTTGGAATACCAGTGGAATTCATTCAGAATACTATTCATTTGGACTCGTGACTAGCTTGGCAGCTAAAATGGCAGTCTGCCTGCAATGCTGAAGAATGTAGTTCAACTTTCACAAAATTATTTGTTTGTTATCAAACCTTTCTTAATATAATAAATATCCTTGCTTATCCAGCATTATTCACTAACATACCAGAAAACTAAGCATAATTGATGTGCTATATATTCACAAGTTTATCATGGAAACTATTCATTTAAAAAAGTAGAGATTTACCAGGAACAAAATATGAATTGCTTATGCCCATACAAATTTTACACTGGACTGCAATTAACATCATTTGCAAAGAGGATTGGTAGTATATTTATTTGAGGGTATTCTTCTAATGGAAAAGATTTATTAGAGGATAAATGATCATGGTTGGGTATTTATCAATGTGTAAATTTTACCTAATCATTCATAAAGTAAATAAAGTCCAAAGGACTTTATGTAAAGTTTGTGAGTGATTAGGTAAAATTTACACATTGATAAATACACAACTATGATCATTTAATCCTTATAATTCCAATTTACTTTCTTTCTAACATCAGATCAGCAGATGTAATCAATAAAACATTCACTTTTATGTACTTCTAAGATTTCTTTCATTAGCCTCTTAAATGCGATAGAATACATAGCCCTATTTTCGCTAGCCAAGATTCATGGATTCTCTTTAGTGATACGGGGTAGAATGTTATAGCGGGTCATGCCAGTGAAATATTGTTATGATCATTATATTAATATATAAAAAAATGGTTGCTGCAGCTAAAGCAGAAATATTCATTTTAAAAAAAAATTACACTTGTGTGGCATGTGTTGTTATAGCAACGTTGTTGATACTTTCTACACATTGTGTTCTTTCAAAAGCAAAATCATGTCCATTTTTAGAGACCCCTTTGTTGTCATGACCCTAGACCTTTAATTACTATTGCTGTAACATGTTGTTGAGGTGAAGTGCAATAATTTCCGAAGATTGGCTTTTAAAGCCTGCCATATGCCTTCTTCAATAAAATGGGTGAATGTTGGAGTGCAGGAAGTTCTACACAATTACATTGTTTTAACTTCTAATGGTCTATTTTAATCTGTCGCTTGTTATATTTGATTGAAAATCACAGGAGTGCATGGACAAGAGCTTGTTATTATTATTAGGGTGTAAAACGTTGATATAGATAAACCTTCAAATCAAATGATTGGGAACCAAAAGTAGTCTGCAGAATTTATTGATGTGTAAAAAATTCCTGATCAGTATCACAGGACTTTTCATCTAATCAAAACACAGAAAACACAATTAATCCATAAAAACTGGAATTATTTGGATATAGGGATGGGATGGAGTGTATCTTGGCCCTATTTAGGATTCAGAATTGACACCTGTCCATCAGCCATACTCATGCTTTTTCATAGTGGATCATTAACTATTTTCAAGGAATTTACTGATTGTTTCCAAAGTTGTTGGCCTAGAGTCCAGAACTTTTGAAAGATGATAGTTTCAACATTTATTTCTTGCTAGTTTTTGCATAAAAAGTTTTCATAAATTAAGTATTATGCATATTGGATGTCATTTGAGTTTTAGGTATTGGGAGCATGGCATGCAGAAAGGAATAGAGAGAATGGATAGAGGGAATGCTCTTGTTGGGCCATAGCAACTGTATCAAAAATTACAACAGCCACTTCAGTTTCATTCTTTGCAATCAGTATTCTCACTCATACTGATAGACTGGGTGGTTTGCAGCACTGATTGCATTAAAGATTTATATATAGTGTCATTATTAGTGTCAGTCCATTGTGTATTTCAAAAAGTGGTTGCATTTTGTGGGGAGAATCACAGATGGTAAACAAGAGAAGGCAGATTATCTGAGAATAACATTATTTAAGAAGAGTGGATTTAAAAAGGATTAATGAAACCAGCAATCAATGAGCAAATAAATGTTTCTTTTACATCTGATCATCTAAGCTCTCATCATTAGCAATTTATCGAGAATGACTGCTAATCAGAAGAAAAAAAATGTGACAAGTGGTTCATGATGACTTGCTTGCATTACCTAAATTAGAAAAAAATCAAGGCATTAGAATGGTACTTGTAGTATTGACATTAAAGTATAATGTGTGAGTCTTTATAAATGACATAAATTATATTACATAATCATATAAATTATTATTAACAAGTCATCTTAATATCTTTCTCTACTCTGTACTCAGTTTTGAACTCAATTTGGGCTTTTTTTAAATAATCAATGCTGGCCTTTTAAATTTACATATTCCTGTACATAATTCTAAATGTTTAACTTAGATATTCACTTTCTTCACTCTATAATCACTCATCTGTACTCAATACTCACTTTTATTGACTCAATATTCTTTAGTCAAGAAAAAATACTTTACATATAAAGTGCATCAACTATTATAGCAACAAATCACCTTTGTACAAACTTTATTGTTTACAGATGTCCACTTACTGCTTACAGTTGGTTGTTCATGTATTGTGTATGGTTTTGTGCATATATCTAATTTTGTGCTTTTCATGTTTCACTCAGCACTTATCATTATGTGTTCATTTTGCATGTTTCCCATTCATTTTCTGGTTCATAATCACTCCATTTAGCTTAAAATGGGATACATAATTGATTTAGGGATTTTTTTTATTCAGCTTTGGATTTAAGTGTTTGTTTTGTTGATGTAAGCAAAATAGATAGCTTGACTTCCTCCAAACATTTGAAAACTGTTCTTTAACTATGCCATTACCAGTTTTAGCACACACATTGCAGTTAGATATATCCAATGACCATAATTGCTTCAGCATATCATGTCAGAAGACACTATTCATCACTTGTAGCTCAGATGCCTGGAGATTGTTGCTCATGTAATTTCATCACAAAAAATAAAAGACATAAAAAGAAATATGGGAATTGTAATGAGCTATTTTTGATTATGTCTTGCAGTCTCACAGCAGATGAGAATTATCATTCATGAAAATTTACTGTTCATTATTAGCACAGACCATTATTTAAATATAATTATAAGCATGATATAGTAAAAAAGATCTTTAATTTGGATTGATTTCATACAATGTGAAATCTAGTAAATCTTTCATGCGATTTTTCAATGACATTAACATCCTCTTTGATATTTTTCTAAGGTGCAAGTTTTGTTCCTGTCCATATCGATTCAAGCCTTTTGTGATGATTATGGAGAACATGCAAAGTATACTGTTTAAAACATATTAGGAACATACACACACATGTTTGAGATTTAAGAATAACTTTAAAGCATATCAGAATATTAATAAACCCTCCAAAGTAGCCAATCTAGAACTGATTACACTTTCATAGTTTGAGAAAGAAACAAAGGACTAAAATATATGAACATGGACTTGACCATTCCAGTTTGCATCCATCTCTCTCTGAAAACTAAAATGTAATTTAGAATTGTGATTGTGTGCCTGAGAAGATGACAAAAATATATTGGTCTTGGTCTTCAAACAGCATATAAAACACATAAATGGAGCACTGGGTGGCCAAGTGGTCTAAAGTGCTTGCATTGACTGATCATGTTGTTTCACCTATTTCTGCATGGGATCCAATGATGTGTATCCTGTTAATGACCGAAGAATGGTGTTAACCCCACCCACCAAAAACAACCACAACTTTCATACATGCATTGTTAATTCTGAATATGAGATGATCAAGTTTCAGCACAGGAGTTTATGATGGCTAAGATAAAGTTCAGTCCTATACAACTTTCTCAGGACAAACACAGATATATGAACATGAACTTATGGTGAATTTATTGTGACTTTATTTTGTGAAAACCATGCAAAACACACAAGGCTATAAGAACAAGAATGAAACAAGCTTTATTTGGCATTTATTTATTTGCTAGTGTATCACCCACATGCTTATACTATATCATATTTCTACATATCAGCAAGCTTTTAAAGAATATCAGCAAAGAAACATTAGGTGTGCTTCATAATTTCTAACTAATTCTTTGACTTTTCAAATATCACTCTCTTTCTTTTTGATACTGCCAACCTAATTTAATTTTGTAACTCAAAGTAACGACACAAGTTGAGATTACCTGACAGAGTACATTGGAGAAGCATATATTTCTTATTAGTATTGAGAGAAAACCACTGCAAATTTTCAAGTATATCTCAGTCTCTCTCAGACATGCTCATAAAACGACCTTTTATGCAATTTCATTTGCACATACTTCCATACAGAGTCAAACATGAATTAACATCTCTCTTGCAATAGCATTGTTAAGACAAAGGCATCACTTTTCTGGTTGCCACAGGAAGATGCAGTAGAAAAATTGCAAATATCTGTACCAAAACTTGTATAAATGTGGCATGCAAAGGGTAGCCAAAAATCTGATTTTATGTGTTACTCTCTTACTGGTGGCACGATATGTAAAATAGATTGACAACCATTGTTTTAGGTATAAATATCTTGTATATATGTTATAAGACTATATATCAAAGTTAGTTAAATATTTTAGGCATATACATCTTGTTATTTTCTAGATAAATATGTCAATTTTATCATTGGAATTGGACCACAAAGTGCATAGTTTTTTTTTGTTTTTGTTTTTGGGATTATAAACATTTTCCAATACCAATGTAAATCTAACTTGCTGTATTTTTAACCAGACTTAAATGAACTATTTTTTTTTTACTGCTCACTAACATTTTATTCTGTATAAACTGAAATATTTTTGTTCTTCTATCTTGTTACATGTAGAACAACCTTGTACATAGAGTTTACAGAACCACAGTTGTAAGCAACATTAGTTTACAAAGCTGGTGATGAAATTTGTGCCAAGACTCGGATGAAACAAAAATTAGCCATAAAATGTCTTCACTGTTCCTTTAATCAATGTCCTGCAGATTGGACATTTCCTCATGGCTGGGGCACAGTCAGAACATGTCACAAGGTGACCACAAGGCAGAAAAACCACACTGATGGTGTTTTCCATGCAGATTTTACACAGTGTGGCTTCATGTAATTCTCTGTGTTCTCTCTTTATCTTTTCTAAATCAAGCTTTGATTCCTCAGATGATGCATTATCTGTTGCTTCAGCCCCTTAAAAAAAAGAAAAGTACTAATGAACCGATGGGCCTCCAGGATTATCCAAATGAGGTGATATTAACATGGCAATTATTCCATGCTGCCAAACACCGAAAAGCCAGAGGAGCAGTAAATTGGTGTAGGACTGAGTCAATCACTGACAATAACTTGAAAATATCTGTTAAAAGTTTTCTGAAAACTATATAAAAGTTTATAATAGTGAAACCATTCCATGAATAATTAATGAAGAATTAGTATTAATCTGTGCATACTAGACAATTAGCTACTAAA
The DNA here is from genome assembly GCA_016746295.1 of Potamilus streckersoni. Taxonomy (NCBI): domain Eukaryota; kingdom Metazoa; phylum Mollusca; class Bivalvia; order Unionida; family Unionidae; genus Potamilus; species Potamilus streckersoni. The sequence goes on from JAEAOA010001131.1 coordinate 225,335, forward strand.
CTCTTGATTAGGACATTGTCTGGCATCAATAATTTGGAAAATTTCTTTAATGCAACTTGTAAGAAAAAGAATCTGTTTTCATTTAGCATTAAGAATAATTGGTTACTCAATCATGCACAGTCATGTGTAACATGATCAAACATACCTAATTATAGGAAGTCAAATGTATATATATGCAACGTTGAATAAAAAGACTGGAAACAAAAATTAAAAAAAGTAACTACAAAGTGTTCCTGGCAAGATAACACAATAAAAAAAGTTTTAAAAGTAAATAAAATATATCTGACTATATACACCCTCACTGCACTTAAATTTTTGTTTTGGATATCTGCCCGAAATACATTAATTCATGCATCAATGCATCCTTTGAAAATATAAAACAATCTGCAGCAAAAGCAACACACAAAACAAATGTACATGCACTTTCAAGAGCATTATGTACAGTGTTATAAGTAACACTATCAAATGGTTTGAAATCATAATATTATTTCAAGCCGTCAGATGGATTATCAAAAACAAGCCATCTGCAGCAAAAACACAAACAAAATGACAATTGTGTATGTACCAACCCTTTTTTAATAAGTGCATTTCATGTGACTGTGTGAACTGGTGGTTCTATTTTGAGTTGCATTAGGTGTAATTGTGTTGTGCTCAGCTCTGTTGATATATATGTGTACTTCATGCATCAGATAACTTGCAAGTGGGAATTAATGTAGTTTTGTGGCTAACTGTGACACTCAAGGAGACCAATTTTCACTAAAAGGATCAACAACAAAACCCATTATTCACCAAAATTCTAAGCAAAGGAAACTGTAACTCTGACTGATATATGGTCAGTACACTATGTGCATACTGTATCTAAACATCCGCTATGGTCTAGTTTGGCTCAATATGTTTTGAACTTTGATGCTTACAACAAAATTTGACAGGTCAGACAGGACAAACCAATACGTCTCCCTCACTTGAGATGAAGAACTAACAATCAGAACAAGCTGATGAGAGTAATATTTAGTGGAATTTTATTTCCTTCATTTACATTTCTTAATACTTCAGACTATCTTTCAATTATTTCCATATTACATATAAATCTTGTACTTAATTTGTTGTCCATCTTGTTTATTACTTGCTTCTTTATTCATGCTGGCTGGAAAATTAATTTAAGCAATAATTAACCAGAATTCTAACATGGGATAAAGTTACCAACAGGACCTACTAAGTAGATGGGGCATCATTACTGTGTGTTTAATTGCATCAAACAGAGCCCATATTACATTGTTATGTAATATAGTGAGATCCAAACATTACCTTGATTTTCTTACTGTCAAGACTTGAATCAGTATTTAATTTTGTCTGTGAATTCCTTAAACAGTTATATTTGAATGAAAACAATTTGCGGCATGACAAGAAGTGACTTAATGAAAAACATGGGCAACACTAAATACACATTCGATAAATATGATGGGGTCACACAAATTGTCATCATTACTTATTAGAGCTATTTGACACAAATGCATTATTTGTACAGCAGGCTGATCATGAAAGCTTTATCATCTCAAATATATACATAATATTAACTCCTCTCAGAAGACACTAAGCACAAAGTAACATTTGCCACTGATAATGTTATATACTAATGAGAGATGATCCAGTTTCCATGACTATTGTACTAAACTTATTAAGCTTTTGTTATATGCTGTTTAAAAATTGACATTTATTTAAATGACAAAGTAACAAAATTTTTAAAGTAAAAATTTGTTTCTAACTGGGATGAGGCTTTGCATATCATATCTGGATATTCTGTCCTACTCTGGTATATTCAATCTGCACATTAACATGAAAGACAGTGCTTTGTTGAATTTACTTGGTGTCAGTGTCAGGAATTGCAATCCTCCACTGTTTGGAAAAATTTTGTTGAAACAAATGATTGGCAATGATGTTGTAATTCATCACTTTTGCACAATGAAGTACTGGTTTTCCTACTGCAACCAATTGCAGATATAAAACTAGAAGATGTTCTGGAATCTCCACATTTATATGACTTGCTCTGATCACATACAAACATTCAACACATTGATAATTGGGTGGAGTCATTCATGTGATGTCATAAAGTAGTTCAGTGTTTCGGACTATAATGATACTGATTTGGAAAATACTAGTGGGTGATGATGGTGTCAATCATATTACTTCAAAATGGTATGTGTCATTTATAGGTTTATAATAAAACAGATTACCAAGTGTTCCATAGCATGCAACAACTTGTTATTGTGTTGATGATGCAGGTAAGAAACATGAAATCCTGGCATTTCAGGATACAATATTCAGGAGTATAGCAACTAAAATGAAGACTGCCTGCCAAAACAGGGAGGCTTCTGTCTTGTCATTTACAGTTGAAACAATAATGCAAGTCTTCTAGCTGCTATCTAAAACCCTTATTTTCCAGTTACCTTAACATAATATTTTGATTTAACTAGGGCTGAGCAAATCCCATAGCCTGACGTGTCAGACTAGTCATTTCTGAAGTCTGGCAAGTAAAATTTTCCAAGTTGCAAGTCCGGGACAAGTACTTTTTAAAAAGGTCAGGCTAGTCCTTATTTTCAGGCTTTAATCACTATATCTACCTTTATTTGGCCAATCATGTACTCCAGGCATACTGAATACTTGTTTCTAGCCCCTCATCATGTATACATTTACATCCCATTACCGATTGACTGCATATTGGGCTAAGTGACCAAATTATTGGCAAATCAAAACACGTCAAACAAAAGAAAGCCAGTATGATCACTTAGCAATGTTATAAGTGGTTTTACTGCAATGAGTTTACTCAGTCTAGATCATAAGGAGTGACTCACTATGATTGTAATCCAGCGAGTCAGTATAAATAAATTAATGATGGGTATTTTACCAACATCAGTGTAGGTTTCCTTTATGAACTGATTAAATGACAGTAATGATTCTTTAATTTATAACTGATTATACAGATGATTAACTACCATGTGCGATATTGTGTTTGAAGTGAAACAATTACACTAATTAATGAGCTGTTTCAGTTCATATTTAAAAGAGAAAATTGATGTTATGATCACTTTAGAAGTAGTTATCAAGCAAGTTGAGAGATATTCTGGATAAAATGAATTTGATAAACTATTTTTGTAAGGAAGGTAATAACGACGATTTGGAGAAGGTAAATTTGTTTGAAAATGGAGAGATAAAACATAAGATGGACACTGAGTGTGCGGTAGCTATTTCTCCAAAGAGACATAAGCAACAATCCGTGATGGCAAAAAATGTCAATGATGACACTACTAAGAGAAAGAAATTTTCAGCTGCATTGGGTTGATTGTTATCCCTGGCTTGAATATATTGACTCGGAAGGACAGATGTTTTGCAGTTACAGCAAATATCCAAAATTAGCACAGGTAGGAAATTCACCCAGATAAACATTTCTGCAAATGAACCAGAGCTTGAAGACTTTAATCCAAACACAGCTATCAACTGCTGGCTTAGTGCTGGTGCTGATGGCAGACATATACATAGACATAATTTCAAATACATCAGCTAAAACATATATACATGAACCTGAAAAAGCCAAATGGATATCAACCAATATTTTTAAGAAATAATTATGTTGTATATTATTTTGTTTGTTTTTCCTATGAATTAAATACATATATTTCATCAAATCTCAGCTTGTGATTACCATTTGGGACCAGTGAAAAGGTGGGATTAGTGAAGAGAAAGTTAGGACTAGTGAATTTTCCGAAACCATTTGTCCTGGACTAAAGGTTAAAAAAAATTTGCTCAGCCCTGTATAACTATGGATGAAATTGGCCCATCATCTACTATACCAATCGTTAATGCATAGATCAAAAAAGAAAAAGAGTTTTGGAGCACAAGACAAAAGGTATAAAATATATATGTTCTGTCAACTTGTTTTAGAAATAATTTTATTATATGACTATTCAGTTTTCTTCTTCCTGCTTAGCCAGCTCATATATAATAGACTAGAGACTTACATAATATTTTCATGTTCAGATATGCATCTCATTAATCTCTAAGTAAACAAATGATACACAGACCTCACATGACCCTATAAAGTACACTGTGGAATCACTTCCCTGTCTATCAAATATGTGGACTATTCCATTTTCCTCCCATCAAAGGGATACATGCATATTGAGCTAGAGTCAGACTGAGAATGAGATCATCTGTATTCTATGCCCAAAAAGATTTACATAAAAATATTAATAAACATAATCTCTCTTTTATGCAAGAATGCTATCATGGTAATATTTTCATGATGGCAATACTATTTCACATGAATTACATTAACAATTAGACATTTTGTACAAATCATTCTGATGACTGGTATCTTGCCTGGTACCATGGTTCAAGTTATAGCTCAAAGAAAATTCCATTGTTTTTTTTTCCCTACCAACTACTGCCTGTAGACAGCTTTTGGCTGACAGGTAAGTGCCAGGGTTAAACAGGTATGAAGTGTCAGCATGTTTAACAGTCAACTTAGCTCCTGGGTGGACAGACAGCCTCATTGTCAGTTGAATAGCTGGCTTGGTAACCACCTGATTTGTCCAGAAAGTAAAAACTGGATCCGGGTATACCTTGACCTACCATGGCACATCATGGCTCACTGAAGTAAAGGATTTCTGCAAACTTTCCATGTTTGGTAGGCTGGCCATCTGGACTGACAGTCATAACAATACCACATGGACAGGACAAATGGCAAAATAGATCATCCATGTCCCATCTACCCCAGATTTACAAGTCCAAAATTCAGTCAGGCAGGGGTGATTTGCACCTGCTGTAAGATCAATGATGAAATAAGATGGATGTTGGGAATCAATTCACATGAGGCCAGTAACTGTTGTAACCTCTTGGAATAGTCATCACATCTGTGAATCCTATAATGCTTGTAAAAATAGGGGTAGCAACTCTGCACCCCTATGTTCTTCCATCTTCACCTGACCCAATTTAATGGTTGCCATCAAGAGTATGTCATACGTTTCTTTGAATTTCTTCACTTGACACTTTCTTCACAGTTAATAAAATTTCTGAGGAGCAAGAATGGCAAACTGTTGCTTAGAAAATAATGTAATGAGCATTCAGCTATGCAAATAATCAATGACTGATGCTTAATAACCAAAAAAAATGACAGCAGTTTATGCACAAACAACCAAGCAATGATTCATCAATATCATCAGTGCATTGCTGCAATGATACACATATCAATGAGAGGGAGAATCGATACAAAACAATACGTACTGTATGCAAGTTATTTAGTCTTCAGCAGTCATAAATATTTATTATTAGTTAGCCTTCTTATTCTTTAAAAATATAATTCATCTGAAACTGCATTTTAAGTCCTAAGCATTTATTTTTATCAATAAAAACAAAAATGACCACTGATAATACCTGCTTGACATCTGTAAATTAAAACAAAGTAACATAGTTAGTAATTTCAAGTTTATGAAAGGGAAAGAAATTTTTCTGTGATTGCTAGATAAAACAAATAGCAGAACAACTTCCCAACATTAATGTGATTGGAAATGTATTTGAATAAGAAAATGACAAACTTTGAATAAAGCCACAAGTTACCTTTTCCAATACTTTTATGTTCTTCAGCTGACTGTGCAGATTGTTTGGGTTTAGGTTGTACCTTAGTCTCTTCTTCAATTTGAAATACCTCCTCCAATATAAGTTGTCCCGTCAGTTCTTCAGTTTCTAACGAAGAAATATTGAACAATTGAGCATTCTAGTTAGTAAAATTAGGGTAGATGGTATTTTAGAACCAGTTTCACAAAAGGAACCTGATCTAGCTAAAATTTAAAGACAAACCTTGGTGTTGGGCTATTTGTATTCTGGATCTCCATTATATATATATATATATGCAATAAACTTTAATCAATCCCTGACACACATGATCCCTTGGTGGATCCAGTGCACTTGAAAGGGTTGTTATTCGCCACATGATTTGTATTCTTTATATATATATATATATATATATATATATATATATATATATATATATATATATATATATATATATTCAATATGCTGTTTTATTGGCAAAAGTAAATCCTAAATGAAACAATACATGTTTTTTTAAAGAAGTTGTACGACATGTAAGCCAGTGAAAATTTTAAGTCTGGAACACCAAACCAATTTTCCACTGCACATATTGAAGAAATATATACTGAGTTTCCATCAGACAGATCTATCATGTTGATCATATCTTTGCAAGTATTATAAAAGATGGTGCCAGTATGTTCACAATTCCAATTACTTATATTACTGTATTAAAACAGACAGGTATTAATTAGCTAGAGTTAGATCTCTTTACCAAAAGGGTAGAAAGGATCGTGCAAACAGTTACTTACATTAATGTATTAAGCCTCATGAACATTAATTGGCTAGAGTTAGACTGCTTTACCAAAAAGGGAGTAAGGCTCATGCTAACTATTACATGCCTTGTGTCCAAGATTCTAGAATGAAGAGTTTATTTCAACATTAAGCTTTATAAATAAAAATAACTTTATGAACTAGCCAGGTTTTCGGGGATTATATTCTACTAAAGGATGCTTGATAGATCTTATAAATCATATTAAGGACCAGATGTCTGAAAGTTTCTACAGTGGAATGATCATGCTCAACAAAAAGCTTTTTATGCAGTGAATCCTGAAATACTGTTCAATAAACTGGTAAGATATGGAGTTACATACATTAAATAGTTTTAATCATATCCAAGAAATAAAAAATTATCAGTTTGAATGGCACAGAATCCAGACCATGAATAATATCATGTAGTATTTTTGGGCATATTCTTTTGTATATTATGTTATGATGATGCTAGAGTAATTAGCATATTAACTTGATTGTAAGCTTATTACATAGTGATAACAGTGCTATCATGTTTTCACGGAATTCCTGATTACATTTCAGAAAAGCTTTTTTCTAAAAGAACTATACTCCTGCAAACTTTGGCTCTCTAACAACAAACTATCATTACAGTTGTGAAAGACAAATCATGCTATTTAGCTTTAAATAAATTAAAAATTGAAAAGGTCAGGAATTAAATATAACCTGCAATGGTCTATAATCAATTTTGAAAAGTGTATTCAACATTTACATCTCTATATAGGTAACTTACTTTAGTGTAAATGAACAGTGAATAATAAAAAAGTAAATGCTAGGTTACACCAGGTCGACCAGTCCTAATACTAACCTTTTAAAGCAGAGTGCCCAGCAAGGAAGCTGTTAGTATCATTTTTATGTTTTTGGTATGACTCGGCCAGGGTTCAAACCTTCAACCTCCTGTATTTGAGACAAATGCTCTTACCACTAGGCCACCAGAGCAGGCTGAACATTTGTCAAGTAAATTAAATACTGATAAAATTCATTACTTAGCATTATATTTTTTATTCAATACAAGTCTGTTAGGATCAGACTGGTTATTTCTTTCTCATATAATGAATATGCATCTAGTGTTCTCACCATGAAAATTGGTCTGTGTATCTATACTGTATAAAGCTGCTGAAATAGACAATGCATTCTCCTCCAAAAAGGAGTGGCAGTCTTGATGGTTACACTTTGAACTTCAAGTCAGGAAAAAATGTGTGCTGTTCTTTTAGCATTTATACATTAGTAACTGTACAGACTTAAAGAGCAGAAAAAAATAAATGCAGTTACTGTCTGTGAATTTACCATACACAAAATTCCAATCGTACTGACAGACGGTAACCAAGTAAAGATAATGCAAAAATGGTTTTTAAAAAAATCTTACAATGATGTAAAAAAAGGGGGAGGGATATAGAGAAAGCAAAGGCAAAATGATATACATGACAGTGTAGAATCAATCAAGGAGTCTTACTCAAATCATTCAGCACCCTCTATCTGCAATTGTTCCCATGAGGCAAATGTTGGAATAGAAATCCCGTGGAAGATAATAAAAGTTGGTTTTCCATACAGGGCACTGAATTAGAGTGAAGTATGAACTCCATAATACAGTAGAACACATATTAAGGAGCCTAGAGTGAACTGAATATGGCATGAAAACTTCTGTTTGCTTACTGAATAATTCACCTAAGCATTGACTTTAATTTAAAAAAAACTTTCCAACCTTTTACCTCCTGACCCACCCAACCCCCAAAACTCAACAGATTTGTCAAATTTGGAAGATCAATCTTTGGTGGAAATACTGAAGATAGAATCTGTATGTATGTAAACTGCAAATTCTGCTTGCAAAACATACTGTTTTAATGTTATTTAATTGTACATATTAACATAATACTACTTGTTACTGGATGATCTTATCTAAAAATTTTATTATTATTATTATTATTATTATTATTATTATTATTATTATTATTATTATTATCTACTGAATGACTTAATGGATTCACAGGATTCAGAGTATTTGCACATGATCACATTTTCCATGCTGTTCTAAATATAAATTGCCAGGTCATTTCCAGGGTTTCTCCTGGTTGAAATTTTTTTTTTCAAGGATCACATATGACCATTACTGAAAGGGATTTAATAACATTTTAGATTATAAAACCTGCTTTTTCTAAATCTAAAGATGTTATCTATTTTAAAACACTCAAAAATATCTAACTTAGAAAAGATGATCATGTACAAAACCACAAAATATATCACACAAAACAAATTTGATTCTATTCCTACAAATTGGCATGTACAGTCATTTCAGTGTACAGAATGAAAATTCTAACTTGATGTTGTTGACCTGCATTATGTTGCTACATGAAAAAACATAATGAACATAAATTAGTTTTGTTGTCTTTCAAACCTTTGATTCTAAAGAATTCTACAACAATATGTATGCATGTTATACAAAGTAAACATTTCCTATCATAGTACTAAATAAAACGTAACAAATTAGAATCTTGACTTGTAATGAAAAAAGTTTAACTCTGCATTTATCTGTGCCAATAAAATCCAAAACAAGATTTTTCTTACAACCTAAACTCCTTAAGATGATTTGGTGGAAAATCCATCATTTAACATTTACAAAAGTGACGATTTAAATTTTGACAACAGACCTTCATATTCAAGTATAGCTATATAAACAAGTACTGAATTTTCTGTAAAATCAACTTCTTGTAATTTGATAAACCAGTCTCCAAATCTGTACTGATAAATGAGCTCAAACAAATTTTTAAAATATAGTACATGGGATGACAATTTCTCATTCTTCTTCATTCTATTCAAGATCTAAAACCAATATTTCAAGCTATATGTCACTGTCTAATAGTTTTGCACCTAAATTTAGTTCAGAGATTTTATATTTTAGACAAAAAAATCTGGCTTAAAATGAACAGCAGTATGTTTTCTAATCAGGTTTCCTCCAAATATTCCCACTACATTTTTCACATTTAGACATTTAGGATGAAGTGTGGGGTCAGATGCAATTGCATATCGAATATTTGGAATTTGCTGGCATGCAGTAGCGGCATATGGTAGTCACTTATGAGCAAGCCTAGCAAATTTAAACTTATATCGACTGATACCTGCATGAAATTGATAGGATAATGATTTATTTTCTCAGTAATGGCAAGGATCATAATTGTTATGTCTTTATCCACTGAAAGACTATCAAACTATGGCATACACAAAACCTGACTCGGTATTTGCCATCTACATTATTTTAGTCACATGATTCACAAACCTTTAAGGTGAAATTGGAAGTTCCATAGTCATGTGATACCAACAAAAAACTCCTTTTAAATGTTGTTGTACAAAAATTTAAATTTATTAAATAAAAATCAGGTACTGTTTGTAAAAACTAGAATGAACACATAATTCAAAACATATTTATTACAAGAACGACAAGAAACATGTTGCTGTCAAAGCAACCTGGCCATTCTAATTCATTAAGCAGACAGCACATGTCAACATGGTAGTCACATAATCAAAAAAAATTCAGAAGTTGTTTTCAGATTAAATATTGAGAATTTTGTTTTTCTCATTTTTTTATTTTATTACAACTAGTAGACGACTTTCATTTAATATTGTTTTTACTACATTTGAAAATGGGGATGTGAGATTTGTGTACTTGTGCAACAAGCAAGGCAACTTGCATGTACCATATCCCATTTAATCCACGCCAGTTTTTTTTGTCTTTCAGCAGATTAAAGACAATGATTTTAATCCTTGCATTTTCTGAGAAAATAAATAAATTCCTATCAATTTCCTGCAGGTTTGACCCCATTTAAATTTTAAGTTTGCTAGGCCATCTGGTAAGCAGCAACACTTTGCTGCCACCATGTTGGCCTTTTGTGATGCTAGACTAGTTTTCATACCTTCAATATAAGATAAGATACAGATATCAAGCTGACTGAAAATAAAAGTCTACTAGACAAATTTAATCCACTGAGCATTTGGACAGACTCAACAAATATATTTATGGCAAGCATCCAAATGAGCCATACTGCAACTTTCAAATATCCTGGATAGAACTCCAAAAATAAAATATAAGAATGAAATCTAGTTTATTGACCCACACCTTATATATATATATATATATATATATATATATATATATATATATATATATATATATATATATATAGACAGATAGATATAAGTATATATATAGATAGATATATATATATATATATATATATATATACTTATATCTATCTATATATATACTTATATCTATCTATTGACCCACACCTTATATATATATATATATATATATATATATATATATATATATATATATATATATATATATATATATAAATATATATACTTATATCTATCTGTCTATATATATATATATATATATATATATATATATATATATATATATATATATAGACACACACACACACACACAGTAACATTTTACAAAGAATTTTGCTAAATCCATCTAATATGATGGTATCTTATGTAAACAGATAATCTTTATCAAATTCAAGGACATACAAAACCTTTAACCACTGACAAAAAAGGAGGACCAGATTAATAAATACTTGCTTTTTTTCTAAAGCAAAACAAACAGTAAATACTGGGCCATAAATGACTTGCCTTGTTTTAATAGTATTTTTTCAATTGCCTGTTGCACCAGCTTTGGTTGGTAGCCCATGTCTAGTACACTCTGAGCTGCGTCTGTCAACAGGTATTTCTGTATCTCTGTATTGCCAGAAGATGGAGTGGATACTGCGGCACCAGTGGCATTACATCCTGTGATTCCTTTGCTTGCTGTTACATCTTTGGAAGGTGTGGAATTGACTGTACTACTGTTGCTGGAAGCTACTGAGGGAAATTATTTTAGATAATGTCAGCCAGAAAGAGATATTTTTCTTTAAATATTTTATCACATGACTACTGTTATTTTGGTTAGGATACCCATAAAAAAAATTTGTATGGTTAACATGTAGAAAACACCAAAAGGTATCACAAATATCTTGAAAGGCTAAGGTGACTTTGACTATGAATAAAGAGGACATCAAAGTTGGGAGTGATAAGGTATGTAGTCCATCAGATAAGTATTATATAATTAAACTTAATTTTATCACAAAAATTCATTACCTGATTTTATGACATCACTCACCTAAACCAATGGGAGGTTAATAACCTAATGATAAACTTTCAAAGTGAACATACATGTATTGTTAGGGTCCTCTACTGAAATGTACAAAATCACTTGACAACTGACACAACTGGGGCTAAGACATAAATGCCTTCACTTTGGTTTGACACTGACTGAAGGCAGAATGGAGATGGTATTAAGAGATTGTCAGAATTCAGCTTTCAAGACATCATCCAAAGCAGAGTAATTAAGAAATACCCAAGATCCAGCAATAGTCATAAGCTCTTGGGCTTTGATTCTAATTAAAGATCTCAGCAAGATTTCACTTCAATGGAAAAACTTTCCACTTCAAGATTATGCCCATTAAAATGTCATAGTATCTTTGGGACCAAGAAAATGAATTCTGACCTATTAATTTTCCTCTTTTGATCTGGCCAAATGGAAAAGTAAAACCATAACTAAGTAAAGTTGTTTCTCTAGATTGTCCCCTGCATATATATATATATATATATATATATATATATATATATATATATATATATATATATATGGTACTTGGAGCTAAATTGAGCCAAGATACCAATGAACTGTAAACAATCCTTTTCCATCGACAAGGCATGAATTTCATTCCATGCTGCTGATGCTTATCAGAGAAAAAAGACTGTTTAAAAGGTATAATGCAAAAATAAAGCTTCATTCTGTGATTCCTAATGAGTTGTAAAGAGTATGTGAGGGATACTCTATAACCCTAAACGGTGGATACTCAGCGTTCTTTTTCTTCAAAATGAAAAAGAATATGTGCAACAGTTCTGCAGTTAAAAAGAAGGTGAATAGAATCAATTCATTTCCTATTACAAATGATTCTCCACTTGATGTCATAAACCTTGGAAGATGCCTTTGGCAATCTTGTTTGAAAATTGATCATGTAGATACATCATTTGGCATGCACCAAGCATGATTGTAGCGAACTTGTGGATTGTCCAAGATCCTTCTGTGCTGTGCAGCAGGTCTCTCCTCAGTGATAATTCTCTAGGGGTAAATACCAACAGGTCAAGGATATTGCTGAAACCATGACTGTTGGGGCCACAAGTTGGTGCATGTTGGGGCTATCAAGATAAGCCGTGATTTGGAGGCCCTGATTCTGATTAGAACATAAGGCATTATTCTGAAACATGGGAAGGAATAAGTGCACAGTCAATCCCACATTTGGCAGAAGGTGTCTACTGACAATTGCTTTTTGACTGGGACTGAAGATACACACAAAGTGAGCTTGTTGTTTCAACCTCTCTGAAAAAATCTATGACTTCCAACCCACCAGTTAAACATGCATTTTTGTGACTGATTGGGGCCTCAACAATTTAGTGAGGATGGTTTAAGAATGTCTGGACAAGCTGTCCACCAGAACAATTCTCTTGCTAAAATGTAGGAGACTCTCAAACTATTCTGCTCTTAAGGTGACCAATGGAGGAGGTTCCAGACTTCCAAGTAAAGTGAAAGGGCATGAATGCTCCCTTAACATCTGACAGAAGCAATGAAGGCCATATTACCATGATAAAGCAATGTCTTATGTTGTTGACATGCCATATTGTACTAGAAAGCAGCCTGTATAATTCAAAATTCCTGCCAGAAGCTTGTCCAGAATTCAACACCAACTTGAATGTTAATTAAATTGGGCCCTTAAAAGACCAAAATTGATAGGCAGTCCATGAAGTCTCCAGCTCATTAGTATTAATTGTTAGCTGTAAAAACTGGAGAGCCATCATATATAAAACCTTCAAAGAGGAACTAGGTCTACTGCCACATTTACAGTCCTGTGAGAGTGGGAGATGAGCAAACAAAAAAGTCATCTCAAATAGGCTTACTATGAGACAGTATATGTGATATCCCTGTCTGAAGGAAGATGAACTGTCCCAATACAGGTGAGGAAATTTGACCCATATAAGCAAAATTTTAAAAGATTAAATCTAACTTCTCCTGGTTGGGGATTGGAGCTATATGAAGGAGTGTTTCCAAATCAAGTGAGAGTTCCCACACAAAGGTAATTTGAAAGCAATGTGCATCAACCAGTTTTCTAAATACTGGATGATGTGGACCTCCAAGGATTTTAAATGAGATGCTGCTGCACTCATCACACTGGTCAAGGCTCAGGTAGTGGAAGCCAGATCAAAGTGACAAGTACAAAATTGAAAACCCTCAGGGCCTACACAAAATCTTCAGGAATTTGCTGTAAGATGGTGATATAAAGTTAAATATTTTTGAATGTCTTTAGAAACTCCCCAGTCCCTCTGACTATACAAGTGCTGTCTGATGCAGACATTTCCATTCTGAAATGTTCCTTCTGAAGAAAATCAATAGGCAGACAAAAATCAATATCTTGAAACTCCCCCCCCTTCCAGAAACCACATAAAAGGTGTACACTTATTCACTTTGAGATTACCATTTGGTCTGAGATAATAAAATGGAGGTACTTGCTGCAGGAGAAGAGTCCAAGAATTGAAGCCAGTAGCCCTATTTTACTGCAGACAGGCCCCATACACTGTTACACTCAAATAAGCCTCTGAAAAAGAGACCTCATATGGCACATGCTGGGATACTGGGAAGAGAGAGCTTCAATAGAATAAGATGCAAATTTCTAGGGCTCCCATCATAGGGTCTCTCATGTGCCAAATATGACCTGGTCCACAACTGTGGCCATCTACTGGTGTTGCTGACTGCCATAGATTTAGGAAGACCAATGTTGGGATAAAGCTGTCAAACATCTCTGCATCAAAGAAACTGCCCTTAAGATGTCTTTGTTGTACTTCAGATGTATCCAGGATAGAATTACTATGAAGGTGCTGACCTCTGCAGAGAGTACCTGTGTTGATTGCTCTTGGATCATTATTTCAATGGCTAACTCTAAATGTCTCTGCAAATTGGCCAGTGACAGATTCTTCCATCAATAGGCAGGCTGAGGCAGCTGCAAAGATGTCAGAATAGCAAGTTATAAGCCTTGGGTTCCATAGCTTCTATAGACATGAGAGGTACAGGTCCAGGTTCCTGCTCATATCCATACCTGTGAAGCACCCTAGTTTGGAATTAAGGAAACAAACATGGGAGTGAAACTCTGGTTCTGAAATATACTGCCAGGCTGCCATTTGGCCTCTATGGCAACTCCTTTACTATCTCTGAGTATGAGAACAACAGTAGGTTTGTTTTTGAATATACCCATGAGAATTTCACCAAACTGTATTTTTGGTATACACTGAACCAAAAGGCTGAACACAGATCTAATAAGAGAGGGAGTTGGTAGATCTTACACATTATATCAAAAGTCCAATCTTCCTCATCTTCCAGTACCTGATGCAATGAATGGAAGACTCAAGGATAGAAGGTCATGATGCAACCAGATCATCTAGGAATTTTAAAAGAGTCTACAAACATTTGAGCCCATTTCCAATCTTTTCTCTCAGGGTGAGAGAGGAATATTCCTCTATTCTCACTCTGTGGAGATTTTCTGATCACCGGTTCTTTTCCTGTTTCTGCTCATGTGGAGTAAATTGAATTGGATTAGGGACTGTCAACCCAAATCGTTTTACTAGGTTGGTTTTAAAAACCCAATGCATGATCCCTGTGGGCATAGACTTTAAACCTGAGCAAAGGTGCGTGTTTGTGTGTGTGTGTTTTGACAATCCCTATTAACACCTGTGTTGAAAACCTGGTATCTGACCAATTGAATGAGAAATAAAATGACTGCTTCAACTGCACAAGGGTGCTGGTAGTTTCTCTATACCAGGAACTACTGCTCGTCTCCATTCACAGGAGCTGGTGTCTTTCTACCAAAGCGAAGTGTTGGTGAACCAGTAGGTGCAAGCGATCCCTTCCTTACAGGAGTCAGAGGCTTCCTTCAACTGAGGAATACCAACCAACTCCTCTTGAAAATGAAGGAGGTCTTCCTGTGAAGAAAAAAAAGCAGTTCCTTGTTCCTGGTTTTATAGGAGCAGTCACTTTTTCTCAGTTTCAGTTATACATGCACATATGATCTGGCTAAATGACACAGAAAGGACATTCACTAGCATGAACACACAGTGAAGCTTGATTATGGCTGCATTTGGCAACTTTGTGTGGCATGCAAACAGTCACATATATTGGGTGCACGATACTCACCCTACCACCTTTTATTACTGAGCAAAGATTAAAAAGTATTGGTTTGCCACTCGGCATACTGAAATATACGAAACTAAGATAATTTGATGCATGTACAGGATAAACACTCTATTACTGAGGAGAAAATTTCAAATACAAGATATGAAAATATTATGATTGACAGCAATTATGCAAACACATCGTTAATGATGAAAATCACTGAATGCCCAGAAACACTATAAGCACATGAAGTCCAAGGAAAGAAGAAGCACATTCTGAGTAATAGAAGTAACTACTACATCAGACTTGAACGATGTTTTCTATTTTGTTCTAGGAACTCTAATGACTATTTGGAGGCGGTGATTCACATCGGACTATGGACAAGCACCAGGAATCATAATTGCAATGTAGCAATATCAGGTAATGTATTACATCCCTTAAATCAGCATTTTATCAAAATGAAATATCCAGAATCTGTACTCATTCCAAATGAAATGTGTGCAATAAATAACAACAAACATTTGCTTGCCAAGATTGGTTTCATTGTAATTAAGCTCTCATGAAAGAGTCACTTTTATTTGCTTTATATAATTGTAGCATTACAAGTATCATATCAATGCCAGTTTTGATACTGTGACTTTTTCTTTCTGTTCAGTAATAAGCATGGGTCTTTGATATAGCTGGTAATTTTATTTTTAAGACCAAACCTAAAAGTTGTTATTGTAGTTGTTGTAATGTTTAACAACATTTTCAGCACGAGATAGGCTATACATGGCATAGTGGCTAGCATAAATGGTGGAGGAAGAACCGTGGAAAACACCAGAAAGAACCACCGACACAAGAAAAGCTAGTATGCAAGCTTACTCACATACCCACACTACTGGCCAAGCATTCAGAGACAGAGGTGAGATGACACTGATCCATAATGGTGAGTGCTTTAGACCACTTGGCCACTTGATCATTATGTTTTATCCTAAAGAAATCCATCCTTAAGTGTCACTTTAATATAAGCCTCTTGACCTGCAAACATGACATACTGCTCAAGTTCAAAGTACCAAAGGAATTTATCTAACCAACAAAAGCAAAACTTTTTTCATGTTATTTGTTATTTTTCAAACAAAATTAAACTCAACACATACTGTCTTATGTTTATGCAATAAAACAGCCAAATACAATTACAGACAATGAACAACTAATACTCTGCATTTAAAAATCCATGTCACAATCCATCTCACAATATTCAGATTTAATGAAGGCATAATACAGCACCTGTGAAATAAACATTGGGTCAACAACTACTTAACAATTTACACTCTGGATAGTTTTACAGTCACCAGAAAACTTAAGTTGTATATTTTCCCTTGGTTTACCAATAAAACAATCTTGTTGAAACTGACATGGGATCTACATGTGCATTTGTGTTTCAGTAAGATATTGAAAGCCTATTAGAACCACCACAATTTCCTGACCTTTAGGGCTTCATGATAGAAAGGTAACTTTCACATAAATTGTTTTAAGTAAATATGAATCCAAAAACATTTACTCCAGGCTTCAATTAGCCAACATATTAAATACAATGGTCAGTCCTCTGTAGGTTTGCTTTTACATATGTATGAGACAATAAGTGCTATTCTGGAACATAATCTGAGCAGTCATTGGATCACTGTGCCAAACATGTTCATCTACAATTTGAGTGTGCTTCACAAATAATGCAATTCAAACATAGTGCCGTCACTGCAACTTGAAACTCTGTCCTTAGTTTTCAATTATTTCTGTATGCAATTTCTATTCTACAACATACAGGGTCTATAAATAACTTGATATATGATACCATCAATTTGAATAATTAAATATTTGTGTTCTCTTTAGTTTGATTATTACTGCTTCCTTGAGGGTTATCTCCCTTATTACCTTCCTTTGTAGTTACAGCTGGGACTGTTTCACTGCTATGTTCTGGTTCTTGGTTTCCTCCACTATTACTTCTTGCTGCCTCCTCCTGAAAAAGATAAGAAAAAAGTGAAAAAATGAACATGCTTTAGATTAAATCTATCTTCAAACTCACTATGCTTAAATACCACTTCTGTGATACAAGCTCAATGTGTGCTATTCTTAAATACCACTGACAAAATCCAGAACAATGTATCATACTTAAAT
The DNA here is from genome assembly GCA_016746295.1 of Potamilus streckersoni. NCBI lineage: Eukaryota > Metazoa > Mollusca > Bivalvia > Unionida > Unionidae > Potamilus > Potamilus streckersoni. The sequence goes on from JAEAOA010001131.1 coordinate 243,186, forward strand.
ACCACTTTGACAAATTCTTAACAATGTGTTATGCTTAAATACCACTGTGTGACATAATCATAAACAATATGCTTATATCTGTTTTAAGACAGGAGAATAATTTTACAAATAATAAAAACAAATAGCAGATTTCTACAGAAAGCTCAATACTTCAAAATGTTATTAAATTGACAGCAAAGATACCAAAGCCATGAATATTTTCATCAGTGATCAAAGAATCTGACAGCCTGATGCATGAAAAGCTGTTAATTTATTAATATAATGTTGTAATCTAAAGAGTTTCAGCCAAAGATAGTGTTTTTTTTTTTGCTATTATAAATGATAAAGGATTAATGTGGTCACATCGGCTCTCAAGTCTTTGATTAAACATTGGTTATCTTTTGAAGGCAATGAAAAATGAAAGACTGGTTAAAAATGATTTTGTCAAATGCAAGTAATAAGCATTCTGAATATTTGTATGGTCCAGTTTAAAATGCTACTGAATTGCTCAAATGCTTCAAGTCAAATCTAATGAATAATAAAATTAGCTTTTTCTTGCTCATGCTCACATTTGTGTAATGAACCACTAGTTCAACATATTCAGTGGCACCTATGAACATCAAATATATAAACAGCAACTGTATAAATTATGACAAATGTCATATGCTAATGAACCTAAACCCTGTAAGCCACTGAGTAAAAAGGATGTTGTTAGAGAAATTGGACCATAGCTGACCTCAGGATCTAGAGAAAACACTGCCCCACATGAAAGCTTTTGAGCTTCAAACATAAATTTTATTTAATATTAATTTGCTTTTTATCTCTTCATATTTTAAGTGTAGCAACTGCAACATTGTGACAAATAAATTTTAAAAAGGTGCAATTCTTGGCTCATGGAAAGGGAGCCAGGGTTTGTGGAATTCAACTCCAGGTTTAGAATTTTTTAAAAGTCCCCTGCCCTGCACTTATTTCTATAACCTTTTTCTTTGAGCACTGTTCATGCAATAAATGTGTGTAATGTAGACTTGTAATTTAAATCATGTAATATCAAAAATATTACGAGCACAAAATGTTAGCAAACTCAGTGAGGAAATAAATATTTGCCAAAATTTTGTTCATTGCTCTTTTGTAATTGAAAAATTCTGCAGTAGTAGCTCCTGATCTTGACAAATGAATTTGGAAGATATAAGAACTATGCAAATGGTAAATTATATCAAAATGTTGAGCAATATTTAAAAGGAAGGATAAGAAATTGATGTTGGTAGGGATTGCTACAATGATGGAACACTACCATGGTTACTAGGGCAAAACATCAAAGGTCAAAATTGCAAATTTTACTAAATGAAGCAATTTGATACTTTTTTCTCTGTAAATATGACCCTCGCAAAGCAGATTTAATTCTTTTACCCTCTCAGCTATCTCTACTGCCATCTTTACCAGGGAGACAAACTCCTCTCCCTTCATCTTGAGTACATATAAACATGATGTTGACCAGCGTGCATGTTCAATCCATGGATCATCTTCACTCATCCAATGTCGCAATCCAATACCGCAGTGAAAACAACGCACACAATCACTGAATCCTGGAATTTAAAAAGTATGCTTTTCTTTAGCATTAGCACTTTTTCTATTTAGCACAAGTATTGTTAAAACTGATGTTATGCATGTTGTCCGGATCTTTTAAAGACTGTGCAAATTGTGTCATGTGTCATCAATAAACAAATGCTACTGAAAAATCTGTCATTTTAACCAATTAGGAACCCTAGCAATGCCACAAACCTGCCCAAATGTAGGGATGGGGTTCAAGATAGGCAAAAACACCCATTCACCCAATTAGATATGTCTATTTATCAAAGTAGACGTGATCTGTATCCAGTTTTCAGATTCAAAACATGAAATCAGATAACATAAACCTGAAATCAGATATAAAATCAATTATAAATTTACACATACACCTTAAAATATATCCACATTCCATATTTGCAACTAAATCACCTCTATTCCCACATGAACACTTACATATACATTCACGAATGAAACCAAACATTATAGTAACACACACAAACATGTTTACTTAGAGTTAACAAAACTATGTGGACTACATTTTCAACACTGGCAAGCTAGGGATCTTGGGTTGCTTTAATTTTTTCATGGGGTACATCAAATGTACCGTGGTAATTGCATTTAATGCCTTGCACTTTATGTGTTTTGTCAACATGCCTTTATTTTCTGCACCTACATAAGGTGCTACAGGAATGAAAAATAAATATATCAATCCCTAGTTTAAAAGCACATTATCAATTATAAGTTACCGTAAACTGATGCCAAATGTTGATATTTCTAAATGCTCATGCATACAGCTTGTCACCAAGGCTAGATGAATATTGAGGCATTTCCCTGGAAACTTACTATCAAAGATAATCTGAGTGACCAGCAGAACCTGGGAAAACCCTGGTAAGAACTACTTATCCAAGGTGAGCACAATGAACCACCTGGTCAGCTGAGGCCCTCAAAATTTCAATGAAATCAATTTGTAATACTTAAATGTTGATAGTGGTTTATATTAGTCTGAGAGTATATCAAACCCTACTGTACCTGCAAAGTAAAATCCACATTCAGCCATTTCCTCTGGCTTCTGTTGATGTTCTGCTGGCCATCCCTGAAAGGAGTTAATCCTCATGTTCTTCACTGCATATTGTGGATACTTAGGAGGTTGTTCTTCCATGAAGCAAGAGTGGGCAGAAACACTTTGCAGACTGTCGGATACACTTTGTCCATCTGAAGACACCAGCTGATATGGAGGTGTGCTTTTGTTAGTGACCAACATTTGGTGAGACATATTTGATATATTGATCCGAGTCTGCTCACTTGATGGAAGCATCATAGATGACTCACCCTGTGCTGTGTCTGATTGATTTGACCCATCAGATCTTTGGATTGTGAGAAGTCTAACTTCTGCAAGAGATGGTGTTGCGGTGCAATTTGCTTTCCTAACTGGAACATTGACTACAGCATTATTTGAGAGAAAACCACAACCTGGAGCCATGTTCTGGTGAATCAACAGTGGGATGTCTCCAAGCACCCAACCCTCTTTACGATTGCCACAGCAATAACATATCACCTGGTCTTTGTGTCCAGCATAATAAAATCCAGCTCCTACTATTCTAATGGCAAATGGTCGATCTCGTTCTGGAAAGGTTTTCATTGTGCAAAGTCGGAGCATCTCATATTTCATAGTAATCTGTGGTCCAGGCACATTATCTGAAGCAAGTTGTCTTAACATTTCTCTCAGTTCTTTATGATCAGCAGGAGGCAAGGTATACCCTCCATGTCCATCACGGATCTGATCTTCAACAAATCCAACTATTTCATCTCTGCCAAGTCTTGGCAGTGGAAGCCAATTTCTTGGAAACCAGAGAATTTGTCCAAGATAAGGCTTTTTCTTCTTCTGCAGATCAATATCTGTTCCAGTTCTTCCATTAATGCCAACACCACACTTCTCTTTCTGAGAAACATCCATGTCTAATGGAATATGAATCTCAGTTTCATTTGTATCTTTTGTCTGGTTAAGACCTGTATTATCAGTTTCAAAGAAAAGTCTCACTGATGAACTGATCACTTGTTTTCTAAAAAAGAATAATTGAATTCCCTCTTTCAAATGAACTTTGTCCTCTGCATTTTTCTCTCTATTGTTCCTGGAAACAAAACTGAAATTGTTATCTGTAACTCTAATATGCAATTTTGACAGTGAAAGCCGTTTCTTCTTCTCAGACTCTAATGAAATGAAGTCATATGACAACTCAGGTGCCGCTGTGACTAGTAACAGAGATTCATCTGTGCTTGTTACTGGAGTAAACTCTTGTTGCACACTATTGACTGATGGCTGTGACTTTATCCATTTCCTATCTTCATGAAAAAATGTTGCAATTTTGTCTTTCTCCCCTGACAAACCTGGGGCTCTGAATGACATGCTGATATCAGAATCTGGATTCTTCTTTAACCCTTCCTTGCTTGCAGTTGTGGTAACATTTCTATCTCTCATACAAGTTTCTGTAAATATTAAGAAGAGAAATAAGTAATAATAAAAATAAACATCATTATGTCTCAAGTTCCTATTATGCATAAATACTGAATTTGTTTAAAATGTCGGATTCTGTTATGCAGGGTTTCTGCTCTGAGTCGAACTATAATAATAAGATAACTGAAGATGTTTTGCTAAATATCAAACTGAGAGAGACTTTTAAATCCAAATTCTAATCTGATTTAGATTCCAAGCTCAATATTTTTGCTCAGGCAGTTTTGTTACTAAGTAGGCTGATCACTCTCTCCTTCTTTCATATAAATCTTTCTTTTTGTCCACGACCTTGAAAGCTATTGGGTCATAATACCAAGGTATGCAAGCAGTCCACCATTTCATGGAATTTCTCAATTTTTCCTCAGATTAAAAGTTCACATTAACTTGCTTACAGCATTTGTTATTTTGTCTGGATTGAGATAGCAGAAACATGAAGCCATTTTGAAGGTTACAAATTCAACATATTCTGGATGTTAGTGAATTATGGCCTGATCCCTAATTTTCCTGACATAATTAACATTTCTACCTGTTTATAGTTTTTACTTAAGTGTGATGGTTTAAATTTCTCGTTCCAAATATTTTTATATTATGTTAATGTAGGTGCTAGTCAGAAAACTTTCATTGAAATTAATTTCCTTGTCATAAAGATGCTGTTTTATTTGTGCAACTCAACATTTCCTGCAAAATACATTTGTGAGATTCTTCACATTCTAACTTCATCACTATACTAACAGCAACAACATGATTCCTCCAAAGTTTACCTTTTAAATTTTTCTTTTTTACAAACTCCAATATTTTGCCTGATTCATTCTGTTGCTTCTTCCCTTTGTGAATATCTTGATAACAATAAAAGTCTTTTCTTCTATCTTCATTTTTGTCGCCAGGAAATTTGCCTGTTGCCTGGAGAAAGCATTGATCATTTATCTTTACAAAATCACCAAAATACTGTTCCATGACCTGTTCATCTGAAGGAACAATGTTGTTATACCTTACAAGTTCCTCCTCATTTCCAATCACATGACACTCTGCACTATGACTTTCAACATCTGTCTCATGCAAGGCTTCTCCTGATGTTTTCCAACATTCATCAACTGACCTGAACTTAAAATTTTCTGCCAGATCAGTACCTTTGGCAATGGCTTCAATAGTCTTTGCCTCTCTGGTGAGATCTTGTTCTCTAGTGCTATTGGGTACCTTGGTAGTGATTCTCTCAGTTTCTTCCTCTATGCTGAAATTTTCAAAATCTGTAATAATGGAAGTTTTGGTAGTGGCTTTCCAAGATTCCTTCTGAAGTCCGGTATCCCCAAACTCTGTGCCACCTGAGCTTTGGATTATGATGTTAACATTTCCATTCTTTACTAAAAGATTTTCAAACTCTGTACTATCTGAGGTCTGGGCAGTGATGTTTAAAGTTTCTGCCTTTACAATGATGTCATTGATATCTGCTTTTGCTGGCTTTCGGAATTTGACTTCCATAGTTTCCTCTTGTGTTCTGAACCTCTCTAATAATGTACTTAAAATTGTATAACAAGTGATGTCCACAATTTCATTAATTCTCTGTTCAATTAGAACTTTTATCTTCTCTGAAACTTCTTTCCTATCATAATAGAAAGGTTGCATACTAGATGGTTGTAAAGTATGCCCCATAGGCAAGCACATACTGTTACTGTAACACTTAATATCTGTATTTCCATCTCTGCTGTCTTCTGTAAGCTGACAATCAGCTCTATGTCTCCTGATCTTTTTCAGCATATCCTTGGAAATTAGTAAATTCATTAGATCATCATAAAAAAATCTGCCTGTAAGTAGAAGAAATAAAACAATTAATATGCATACAAATTTTACATTTTAATCAGCAAAGGACCTATGAATTAACAAATGTTTTGCAGCACTCCTGTCTCTATTTGTCCATACAATAATGTCACACATGACAGAAACTTTAACACACTCACCTATGTTAAGCATAGTGAGACTTTGGCAGACCCCCCCCTGAAAACTGTTGCATCATTTCAGACTGCAGCAGCTAATTGACCACTGAAATGAAGTCAAAAGTATAAAACAATGGGGGTGGGATACTTTTAATAACATAATACCTACCCACCACTATTGCCTTGCTAACCTTTTCTGAAATGGAAGAACCCATGTCCAAACTTATATATTCCATATTTCTTTTTTTATTGGAATGGCATGAAGTTCACTCCTCCTCCTAGCTGGTAAGGAAAGCAAGAAGACAGTTTTAAGGGTAAGGTTCTTGAATGAACCACCATTTTTGATTATAGAACATGCAATATATCAAGGTTGAATTTACAAATTTTGATTGCAATCTTATTCATAATTATATATAATCAGCAAATATGTGCCAATCATTATGGTAATTTTGTTTTGGAAGTAAAGGGATCCACACCTTAACCTGCAATTTAAATGGGTCTCTGAGTTATTCATGTGCACCAAAGCAAGGGAGCAGTGTATTAAGATAGACAAAGTATCTTCAAAGTGAAGAGTGCCTACAAAGACAATGACAGCCAGCTCTTCTAATATGTAACACACATAATGGGAACACTGTTTATAATAGGATAAATGTGCAAATTTTATAAGCTCAAAATCAAATGAAATTTACCCCAAAACTAGTTTATCAATTGCACAGTGCAAGTATTTTAAACTGAATATTCTATTTGACTCATTAATTTTTAATATGCTGATGTTATACAGAAATAAATTTTTTAAAGTTTATTAAAATATTAAGATTTACAGTATACCCTAATGTCCTGACCAGCCCAAGATACAACAAAAACAACCCACTATGCCATTTATTATAACTGTAACTAGAACTGTGAAAGCCACATCACATTATCTGCACCTGACCTAAATGCAAAACATTACAAGATAGACCCGGATGATATATATCCTATTACAGTGGTCATAAAATAAACAACACAAAAAACATATCAATAATCAACACAAAAATAACAATGTGGGCAGTGTGCACATTTCATAATGAGCTTAAAATTAATGAATAATTTCATCTAGCTATTGGTAATTCCCTTAAAAATAATGAATAATTTCATCTAGCTATTGGTAATTCTCTAGCATTATGTACTACTATTATTCAGAAATGAAAGATGCTAAAATATTAAGATATTAAGTGTTCAAATCTTTCATTGGCAATTTACAATATCTGCAGCAAGCTAGAAAGGTGTTCATGGATCAAAAAAGCGACATAGAAACAATTGAAAAATGACCTAAGACACAACACTACCAGACAGAGCATGGTAACTTTATATGCCCAATTATATTTGTAGTGGTAATGAAGCAGTAACACAAGTCCCTTGATGGGACTCAAGCTACAGTGGATAAAAGTAATTTAGTCAAAACCCAATCGCTCAGGAAAAGCAGTGAAAACAAGATTTTTAAGGTGACCATAAGGTAGCAGAGCTGTGCACCCCCTTATAATGCTTTTCAGTATTTTCAAGGATATTTTCAGCATTTCATGTCAGTTTTCATTATTCTTCACAAGTGCACACCAATAGAAATACATATGCATCATGTATGTGAACTGTTAATACAATGATCTATACTGCACAAATAATGTAAAATATTTTGAAAATAATTTATTAATGATCATCAGTGTTAAACTTCTATGCTGATGGTTACAGCAAACTAGTACAGTGCTACATGTATTTTGGGAATAAGGACTATTGACTTGTCTTATTCATTTCATAGAAGGCACTTTTCAGCTTCTGTAGTTGTTCAACTGAGTGCTGGCATTGGAATTCAAATGGATAACCAGTTTTGATTTAATATGCAACAATGCTTATAGAGTGTCATCTTTCATTGATGACCTCTGCTCTGTTATGATTTTATGCACTGTAGAAAAGATTTTCTCACAGTGGAGTGGACATTACTTTGGGGAATGTCTCATATTCCTGGCAATATAACTGAAAGTTCACTGAGGAACAATGCCCCCTCATTATCCTTCTTATTGCCAATTGTAGCCCAGGTTTCATTCATTCTTTGTCTGGTGCAGGTGGATAGGTCTGTATATTGATATATAGCAAAGTGCTCAACAACAATGCCAATAGTGCAACAAGGAGGACATAGTGATGGAAATCTATGCAGGAAGTCGGATCACTCAATTTGGCTGTCTGTTTCAAAGAAGCATCTGCTACAATTGCGTGAATCAAGATTGGTTCTTAGAGAGGAAGCTTCTCAATCAGGTAATTACAAACAGTCTTAAAGTACAGCTTTACATGCCCATAGAACTGCTTGATCCAGATGTTCCACATACAATTATGGTCAGAGTTGGCAATGAAATTGGGCAGCATCACCTATGGCTAAGTCCTTGTTGTCTTTTAAATTGTAGCTGTGTTTGAAATCAATAAGTTAAAGTGTTTCCATGCTTTGTGCGAGTGTAAACTGTCAGCATGGATAGATCATATGACTCGATAATCTACAAATACAAACCCGCAAAATTCCAAGTTAAGCTACCACCTCTGCTTATAAATTTATTTCGAACAAAAGTAAATAATAGCACCAACAATATTGTTAAAAAACATCCATAGCGCCCAGTATTTTTTTAAAATTGTCGATTGCTATACCATGATTACATATTCTTCAAAACAAACCGAAAGCAGAAGGCAAATTTGAAACAAAAAGAGGAGTGTTTTCATATATATTGTTTTTGTCTTGAATATCAAAGAGACTAGACACCCCTCTTTCTGTTGCTGTGTTCTTGCCGTCGATCAGGGATCAAAGTTGGGAGGAATGTGGGACTGAAACTGTATGAATGGAATAAGTTTGGCTTCATACAGAATTTGATGCCAGGATAGTAAACTTCAAACACATTTTACAGTTTGTCAATCCATGAATACCTCCCCAACTTTTTTTCCGGTACAAAAGCAATTTTATTGGTAAAAACTATACTAGTGTAAAGGAACCAATGATGATCAAAATAAAACTATTGATTTTCACGCACAATATTGGTTAGTTAAATTTTACTGCTAGTAACAAGTCATCCGTAATGAAAGAAAACACTTTTTAAAAAAGCATAGTCCTACATTTACATGTACTTCAAATTGGCCTCTAATTTTGGATAGCAGAGAAAACCATTTTCTTGCTGAGGCTACCAAAGTGATGAGGCTATTCACAGGGAAATAAAAACAACTTTAGACCACTGCCATTGTTGTAGTTACTTATTGTTGTAAAAATGTGTAGCTTGTTACTTAATATAGAAATGCCATTTGTTTTTAGAAACAAAACTCAGAATTTTTCGTACTTCAGATGCATAATCATTGGACTGCAGTAAATTCAACAACTAAACCATGATATTTCAGGACCCGGTTATGAACTCATTTTTTGACAACAATGACATAATCGAGATAACAAGAGTTTGACTGAAAGGCTTTTTTTTGTGCTTCTTTCCTTTCTTTGTTTTTCATGATTGCCAAATACAAATTTTCCATATTTTACCCAGCACAAAATCGGATCTCTTGAAGTCGTATTTCCTTATTTTATATTTTTTCCCGTACTAAATATAGAAAAATAGAGGGTGCACAGGTCTGCAGTAGCCAGATTGGCATAACTTTCTTTAGGACAAACTACATATCCAAAAAATTCCTCAGGTGAAACACCAGTAATAAGACTTTCCATTAATCATCAGTAGCAATAATGGGCATCAAATTGCTGTTTTCATTTATGGTCAACTAGACATCATAAGAAGTCTTTTTGTGAAAACCTCATGTTTATACAAGCACCCATTCAGGAGTAGCAATAACAAGATTTTCAAGATGGCTCATGTGGCAGCCATATTGGACATCAGGTTGGCACCATATTTCAATTAAGAATAACTAGACATCATAAGAAACTATCCATTCTGTAAGAGTAATGACAAGACAATTTGTAAAACTGCCACTGTGTGGTGGCCTTATTGGATTTAAGAGTGGCACAATTTTTTGTTTGGTACAACTAGACATCTAAAGATTGGACTATCCATCCATGTAGGAGGATTAGCAATAAAAAATTATTTTACGATGGCTTCCAAATTTGAGGTCAGATTGGCAAAATATTTATTTAGGATCAACTTAAGTCTTTTATTGAAAACATCATGTTGATATCATCATACATTCTCTTGCAATAACAAGATTTCAAAATGGCTCTTAAAGTGCCCATATCGGACATGATATCAGCACCATTTTCATTTAGGACCATTTTCATTTAGTGAAATCTCTGTAATTACATAACCATACACTCAGGAATAGGAGTTATAACAAGATTCTCAAGGTAGCCATTATAACAGCCATATTGGATGTCAGATCGGCATGGTTTTGATTTATGACCACCTAGACATTGTAAGAAGTCTTTTTAAATTAGTGGAAAATCCATTCTGGACATGTAACAAGATTTTCAAGATGGCCAATGTGGCAACCATATTAGATTTCCAAGCAGCACAATTTCCACCAAGAGACAAGTGTATATTTGTAAAGCTTCATGTAGTTTAGAATGAGTGGCAATAACAAACTTGTGTTAATTGACAGAAAAAAGATGGATGATTGTTGCACAAAAACCATCACTTAAACTATTTTGTTTGATGAAAAAGCTTCATAGCCAAAACTGCTACAGGCAGATTTATTTAAATTTCTACCATGATGCTTACCATCATAAATGTGCAAATTTAAAATGGAGATCGGAAGAAACCCACTGATCATGACACAATGTCCTGAAAAGAAAAAAAAACTTGTTTTGTAAGACAATATTAACATGGAAATAAAGGACTTAAACAATTCATAACAAAACTAGTGATTATGAGTACACACTTTTACAGTGCCAACCTATTCAAACTTTTATGACTACCTCAAATACAACCTTTCTAAACGAGTTGCTATAGACAAAACCAAAACATTTCTTTAAGTGTTTATGATAATAACAGTCAAATCTGATCCATAAAATCCCAATGCTAAATAATCAAAATCTGTAACCACCAGCTCAGAAATCAATAACAGAATGGAAGTGGTCAAATAAAATTATATGTGACCATACACACCTTACTTTTGCAGGCAGGCAGGGAGAGTGGATAGAATCTAAGTTTCTATTCCCTCAGGCCTCCTGCCCACTGGCAAACTACCTGTGAGGACCAGACTGCTTTCTTGTTAGACACTTATTAACCTAATCCCAGAAAATGACTGGGTGATCAAAGTTGTTTCACAGGAGCTCTGGATCCCATATACAGCCACCTCTACTTTCATCATCCCTCTTCATGGCTCTCACACAATCCGATGAAGGCAGGCATTCTACGGGAGGAGAGCATCTGATTGTAAACCAGGCAGTTTGTACTCCTTAATCTTTCTGATTATGAAATCAAATAGCAAAAATATACTTGTGATAGATGCTCAGTCAATTGATGTCTGTACAGAAATTCAAGGTGGCAGAAGCAATCATTGTGGCTTTAAGTGTGATGCACAAAGTACTCAATTAGTCTTGGCTTGACATATACAGATTGATATATATAATTGCGCAAATAATTATGCTCTGCATACAGTGGGCTAGTATACCAATTCAACTTCCATCCATTCAGCCTCAAATCTAAGCCCTTAGGCCTTCACATAGAAGTTGAACTATTTCAAAACCATGATATGGATGTCCTCCTCCACAACAATGGGTGTGTACCTGGATGATCTACTGCAAAAAGTCACTTAGTAAGCTTTGTTCTGGTTCAGGGCATGAGCAAGCTGCTTTACTTCGCTGTTTAGAGAGCATAATTACTGTAGAGAAATTTGTCCATCTAGTTAGTGAGTTGTTAACAACAGGTCAACTTGGTACATCAAATGAATACAAGTAAATTTGTTTATGTTATTCATTTATGCAAGTGAATTTCTTCAACTTGTCAACCTATTCATTGTGGCAACAGATCTGTTACACCTTGGCTGCCTTTGCATGTGTTCCCTGCATATGGACTGTCTTACAGTAGTGCCTGATTTTAGGTCAAGAGGATCACTGTCTTATGATCTTGTTGAAGATAAAAGGATCCCTTTTCTAATGGCAAGACAAGGAGTGCTAAGAGTAGGAATACACCATAACCATAAATAGGTATCTGTTCAGATGCCAGTTTGTTGCATTGGGGAGCACACTTGCTACTGGACTTAGCAACAAGGCTCTTCATATCAACATTTTGGAAATGAAGGTCATTCTCAATGCCTTCCATGCTTGTGTGAAATACATCCAGAAAGATAGTCATGATAATGTAGGATGATTCAGTCATAGTGACCTGTCACTTCAAATGGGGTGGGGAGGGGTTGGATAAGATCAATGGACTTTCAAGTCCAACACATCCTGGGCAGGCTAAATCTTCTGTCCAACTCATTATCTGGGAGAGAAAAACCATGTGGTCCCAATCTACCATCACGCCTATTGGGTAGAGTTTTGATTATGTTATAATACTGAAAATGATAGGTAAAGTATGCAAATAGCCCTGGTAGTCCTCTACAGTATAGCATATTCTGAATCTCTATTTCATGACAGATATCACAAGATAAATCATAATGACACTCTGCTTACGCAGCCAATGTAGCTACTTCTCTACTGATCGTCCTTTCTTTTGCATGTTCCCTGATGGAAGAGTACAGAGATTGAGGTCAGTAATGATAGCTCACAAGGCAACTCTTATGCCACTTGCTTTCTCACCTCCTCAATATGATCCTTGAAAAAAAGAACTAAAATGGAGTGAATGGCTGCTGTATGAGTGTGTGAGATTTGGATTTTTAATGTAGCTTTAAAAAATTTTCAATCAAATGGCTACAATGTCTGCAGTGTGACAGTTTATATTGATGTCTACCACTGGGGCATCATGCTGTAGACATGAAGCATCATGTCCCACCCAGTCACATTATCCCGACACTAGGCTGACGAGTCACAACACTAACCTCTTAATTCCGAGTGCCAAGTGAGGAAGCCACTAATACCATGTTTATAAGTTTTGTATGACTTGATCAGGGTTCGAAGCCATGACCTCCTGCATCTTAGGCGGATGCTCTAACCGCTAACCCACCGGAGCAGTAAACTGGTGCATGATATGGTTTGAGAGAGGAAGAATGCAGCAGTGCATCTATTCTAATCAAATTTATGAGACCACAGGCCATAAGGACATTAACCACATAAGGTGAACCACCCCTACCATCTACCTTGGTGATATGGCTAACTGAATCCCATGCATGGTAACTTCTAATCATTTTAGCTAAATGAATGACCATCATAAATGAGAGGTCAAGGAGAAAGTCAACAAAATATTCCTGATGAAAATAATGGTCTTCTGTCTTTGAAGTCTGATTTTACTCTATGCACATAATGCAAAACCTGATTATTTCAGTATAATGTACAAGCGTGATATATTTTATAAAGGAAAATGCTGAAATGCAGCTGTGATTAGTAAACAATAAGAAATTTGCAAAATGAACAAAGCACAGCAAAACTAATTTCAGAGCTCTTGGAAAGAGATTCACTTTGGGAAGTATAGTAGCAACAGGGAGCTTCTTATTTTAAGTACATACTGCAAATAACCTATCAAAATTTTTCATTCTGATGTGTGCAACAGCTATTGACTTAGCAACACTATCCATGCTTAACCACACAGCCATACCAATATAGATCATATTTTATACTAAGAAAACATCAAGATCTGCATGGCAGTCTAAACAGCAATACCATCCAGTCACAGAAGAGTGCCAAGATGAACACAAACGACATGTGTGATGTCTTTAAACAGCCCATACTTAACTGCTGACAGCAGCGAAGAATGTATCTAATTAAAAAAATATTCCACATAAAATTGATTTTAAAGACTGGTTTTTTTTGTTTTATGTAATGTCTGTATCATTATGTTTATATGTCAGCATGTGTACATGTGTTGTGACAATAGTGGGTAATGCCAAGTCTATCAACTATTTCTGGTTTTTAGGTACTGTATATTAAATGCCTCAAAGAAAACAATCTTATATTTATACCAAATTTGAATGTACAGTAATCTGATGTACATTGCACTGTATGCTTATATTTAAAGATTCTAAATTAGATGGCATTTCTTTTAGGTCATCCACTTATGCACCCCTTCCCTCAACATAACTCTTGGAGTAAGACAGGTATGTATTTAATATTAAAGTATCACTAAAATATAACTTTTTTAGTTAATGGTTGCATTTTATTTAGAGTTTTGAAAATATTTTCTTTTTATTATCTCCACAGTAGGTTGAACACTGGGTTGGGGAACATCTCCCAAGGTCACCTTACAATTAAACATTTCTGGTTATTCAAGGGATAATAAATATAATTAAATCGAAAAAGAAAAGACATAACACACATCTGCATGCATGCATGCATACATTCTGTTATTATACTCAAATTAGAGTGATACAAGCATTCAGTGCATTGGTAGCATAGACTTTGGGATATTACAGTATTTATTCATGTTTACCAAATTGCACAAGTTTCATGTTCATGAATGAAGCATATTTTTGAAGAATTTGGTCCTTTGTATTGTTCTTATGCATTTCTACTTATTTGCTTAAAAGCATAAATGAAAGGATTTTGGCATATTTTTGAAGAATTTGGTCCTTTGTATTGTTCTTATGCGTTTCTACTTATTTGCTTAAAAGCATAAATGAAAGGATTTTGGCATATTTTTGAAGAATTTGGTCCTTTGTATTGTTCTTATGCGTTTCAACTTATTTGCTTAAAAGCATAAATGAAAGGATTTTGGCATATTTTTGAAAAATTTGGTCCTTTGTATTGTTCTTATGCGTTTCTACTTATTTGCTTAAAAGCATAAATGAAAGGATTTTGGCATATTTTTGAAGAATTTGGTCCTTTGTATTGTTCTTATGCGTTTCAACTTATTTGCTTAAAAGCATAAATGAAAGGATTTTGGCATATTTTTGAAAAATTTGGTCCTTTTTATTGTTCTTATGTGTTTCAACTTATTTGCTTAAAAGCATAAATGAAAGGATTTTGCATATTGTATCCTCAAGTGTAAATATTTTTTCAACATAAGCAAGAGATTACCCAAAATTTTCAACTGTCCAAATCCTAAAAATATTTATTCCTTGGACAAATGTACAATGATTGTGCAAAAAGGTGCAAAATGTTTAGTAAATAGGTAACAAAACTTTGAAGTAATATTGCAATCAGTGAACAGATGTTCAATACTTTCTTTCTCCCTTTTACATAAAGTTCATCTGTTGGCATCTATTTTCAAAACATTTTCTGTGACAATTTAATACTTGATTTAAACTTTAAAAAAATCAACTTTTTATATCATTAGTACAAAACTTTGCCCAGCTATAAATCTCAGACAAGTCCTCACTACTCACATTTTTTTAAAATAATTGTATCCATGTTTTTTGCTCATCAGTGTGTAGCTTCAATGCTTTTTTATAAACATCTTTGTAAGCAAACTTCAGTGAGTTTTGTTTTTGCAAATTTATTATTCTCTCCTCCTGCCTACTGAACTTGTTCTGAGCCAAAGGGCTTCTTATTGGATCTTTCCAAGATTTTGGAATTTTGGATATTAATCAAAATTATTTTAAAAAATTGTCACATCCATTCTTTTTATCTAAGGATAATCTATATTATAATTCTGGGAAACACCAGTTTTACATTAAAACATTCATACAAAATATTAAAATTATGTTATTTATGTTACATGTGCATATTTTCTAATTCCTCCAAAATGAAATAAAATAAAGGTCAATAAAGACTTTATAATGCATGGACAGCTTCATGTTTATTGGAAGAACTCTATTAATTATTATAGTTTACTGTACTTACAAGGTGCATATCATGCTTAGTATCACTTATAAACTACTTTATTCTGAAAAATATTAGATGTAGATTTTGCTTTATTCATTAGCTGTACCAAATCTCATATTTCCAGATCACACTTTAGCTATGTACACAATGCCATTTGTTATTGCTTTGTTTCATATTATAAAAGTTTACTATTTTTTCACTATTCAAGTGATCCCACAATGGTGATGTAACCAATATGAAATTACATATTTATAATAATCATTTATACAGCTAACAGGCATGCAACCAGCATTATATTCATATGGCTGTGATATATTCATTTTTTAAAATATTTGCAGAGGGTTTGGTACGATGAACAAATGGTTTCATTTTGGAATCACTAGGGTTTTCAAGACTTAATATTTTACCAATTACTGAAGTATCAGATATTGTTCTGCACAATTCCACAAAACATCTTTATCATGCGTGTTTGATTTTCAAAATTTATCTGTATCATTTTATTTGTTAACTGAAAATTTTGTCTAATAAGTAAATTCAGTAACCCATTGTAATATTAATGTATGATGAAAGGTTTCTGCATTGCACTTCTTACTTCCTATCCAGACTGCTTTTGTTTTGATAATATTGTCAGACCTGAGATCTCTGCAAAAAAATCTAATTAATCAATGAAAAATTTGTGAGATTTTAAAGAACCATCAAGAATCAAGTTAATATCATCTGCAAACTGTGGGTAAATAATCTGTTTCCTGTTATGTCTAATACCTTAAATATATTAATTTTTAATAGTATCAGCAAAGTTTCTGTATATATTGAAAAGAGATGAAGATAGTGGGTCACTCTTTCTAAGTCCTCTGAAAATATTTATGTAAAGCCATTCTGACTCACTCCTAAAAAGATATTACAAAAGCAAGATTTTACCCATTGTCTTGTCCTCAGTCCAAAATTTTAATTGGCTAGGATGTTATGAATGAAGTTCCACAAGATGGAATCAAAAGCAATTATTAATAAATTACTAGGCATATGTAATTCTTCAGTGATAAGCATTATAACATATATAATCCCATAATCTTCTCTACTAATGTTGAAGACTAATCTTGATCAAACTTGGGAAGGTTTAAACTTTTTAAAGATCATTAAAATTTGTCCTCTATTTCATCTTCCTCTCTGTATAGCTTTTCATGTTATATATATTCAATTTGCATTGTTTGTTAGTCTCTTAACTTTTTTTCAGTATACTGTAATGTAACATAGTATGTTGGTCTTTTTCTTGACAAAACAGTTTTTTTATTTGACCTTAATTTTTCATTTTATTCTGTAATAAAACCTAATATATAGCTTAAATATTCTCTGTGTAAGGATTTATTATCAGGATAACTATTAATTGATTAGTAAACATGTTTATTTAGGTCTGTGTCTTGGTTAATGGAATTTCCCTAATTTTACCTAGTGTACCTGATATAGTCCAGGTTCTATATTATAATGTTAGCAGTAAATTTCTCTATAACTAAGACTTTTATTTTGTAAACACTGAGAAGCTTCTAGAAGATTTTTTTCCATTGGGTTTTCTAAATATTTGTTTTTAGAAAATGCTAATTGTGAACCGAGGTCAACAGAAGAATAGATAATACTGTTACTGAAAGGATTCAACAAAAGACAATTGGTACAAAATACTTTAGAAGCCACCACCGACACACCAACACCTCCAACATTGGGTTTAATTTGGATTTTTACTAAATTTTATTTAGGCCTATATATTTGGGATTTAATTTGCAATACCATAAGTTCTTTTTTTTTACATTTCACTTTGTATTTAGGGAAATAATTTTTTTGAATTTTACAAAGCATGTTACCTTTATTTAGTTTAAAAGCATACAATCTCAACAATAAAAATTAGAACATCTCTAAAAATATAATTTCATTTTCATTCTGAATTATTTTTTTCCATATAATTTCTACTTTCTTGGTGATAAAAGTACCTTGATGGTTTCTCCCCCAGCTCCACACATTTTGCTTTTGATCACATGTGACTTCCTTGAAGTTTATTTTTTTCCAATTCATTCTTTTTTTATTCTATTGGTTCTAAAACAGTATTTTCAGCAGAAAGACTATTCTATAAAGACTGCATTTCAGGCACAAGTTCTTATTCTTGTTTTATTTTACATTTCTTTTCCCATGAAGTATACAAAAGGGTTTAACCTCGAATTTCTATGAAAGAGTATCTAGAAATAAGGAATTTGACATAGTTAATTTTATATATGTGTTTGATATATTTCAATATTTCTATAATATTCTAATACATGTTGTAACTTGAGTCCATTGTTACTTTTTCCACTTTGGAATGAGAGACTGTCATCAAAAAGAAATCTAATCTAGCTTTTTTCAAAGTACATTATTGAAATTTAGTACATTGGTGCCTATGATTTGAAACGGAGAGATTATTTAGCACAAGTTAAAATCTCAGATGTACATGTGGCAAAACTCATGTAAAGTTCAATACTGTATAAATGCATAAGTTTAATCAAACACTATTTTCATTCTTTTAATATTGGTACCACATTTAATGAGTAAGATTTTTATATTTTCAATTTAAAAATGAAATTACTGGTGTCTTGACAATTTAATCCATCAAATGACAACAGTAACATGCCCCAAAATAGGTGAGTTTACAATTAATATGGTTAATATACTCTGCTACTTTTATCTACCATTCATACCATCTGACATTCTAAACAAATGATTCAAACTTCTATCCAGATCACAGTTTGATTTAAATTGATGAAGTCAATGAAATGAAATTGTTGAAAGGTATTTAACTGACACATAACTGTCCATAACCCTAATGAAATGATTAAATAATAGTAATTAATTTTTACATTTTTGAATTGATTGTACTGAACTTCTACCTCAATATGCAAAATCGTGTTTGAAATGATCATGTTAACTAAGAAATGATTGAAATTTGCATTAAAATGACAAAATTCATATCATCACTTCAGTAGATGTGATTGTTATATGAAGTGATATTTTGGACAAAATGAATTTCCTCAATTATTTTGCAAGGATGCTTATAAGAAAAATTTGTGTAAAAGTAGATGGATAAAACAAGGCTGCAACTCAGTCAAGAGGTAATTATTTCTCCAAAGAGACATAAGCCAGACTCTCTCGCAGTAAAAATTATTAAATGACAAACTTCAGCCACTTTAGGTTATCCAGGGTCTGAATTACTGACTGCAGAAAAGATGTTTTGCAGCTATTGCAAACAATATCTCAAACTGGCATGGGTTACATTCAGCTAGTGTATTTGTCAATGGAACTGACAAATTCAGGATTTAATCAACCGTGCTTCCTGAGTTTTGAACCTCATAAAGCTTGAGCAGCACAGTATATGCATGACTAGCCAGCATGTGGAGAAAATCCATGGAATGGGGGTTGCTAACACTCTACAAGGCCATTTTAAAATTAGATAATAATGAAATGAATATAAAATTTTATAAGATCTCTCTTTAACATGTATCTACACCATAGCACAACACAGAAAAGCATCTTTTGGTATGGAAATGCTGTGCATATTCTGGGAAAAGAAGCTGTAAAGCTGATGTTTATTTTAATTCCTCATAAATTGTGTACTACAATATCTAATGAAGATATATGATGCCAGTGGGATTTTTTCCCCTAACAATTTTATCAATAACATTGTAAATATCCAAATGTGTTGTGTTTGTGTGGCAACAAGGACACACAAGAACCAATCTTACTATACTGAACATGAAGATCAATATATGAAAACAAGAAGAATTGGTAGAAGATGAAACAGGACACCACGTTTGCTTTTTCATTTATTGATTTTGAATCACATTAAAGGAATCTTCATATGAATAATCACCAACTTGCAGTTTTATTGGATCAGTACTCTGAATTTTGGTAATATAAGTTTTTATATTCTATATTAGATACATGTCAAGGCTTTTTTTTCTTTCCCATTTGGTAGAGTGGAATAACCTACTATCCCACCCATTATGTTATCTTTCTAATATAATTAATATAAAATGGCTCATTTTCATACTTTTTCTGTTAATGTTAGAGATAAGGCATTACTATTCATGTGTTTGATTTTGAAGAAATGTGATATTAACACTAAGTGAACTAGAAACAGTTGGTTACATGTTACATCCCAATTATCAAACATGCTCATAACTGGATGTTTTTACTTGTATTGACTGTATGTGATAATTCCATTCTTTCGAAAAGAATTATTATGAAATCCTGATCAACCAAACATCAAAAAGAGTTATTTAAACATGAAATCTAACAAGTACATAATTCTTGAGCTCTTCAGACTTAGTTGCAACACTTGAACTAATCCAAATGGATATCAAGCTATAATGTAACTTCCTTTACTAACTGATGCCTCTTGTACTACATCTTTAGTGAATAAATATACACAAATGATTGCTTACCCAAACATAACTGTGGCTAGAAAGTTGATGTACATTGTTTTTAATTGTCAATAAAAACAAAACAAGAAAAACATGACTTTGAATTGTAGAGCTTATCATGAATTTCCTCAAAATGTTAAGCATGGTCTGGAACTTAGAAGACAGGCACAAATTTTATCCGATTTTGGGAAAAATCCTCATAACATGAATGTTAATGCCCAACATCGACTAATAAATTGACAATTTATGATTTCATTCTGATGATCTCTGCATTATTTAAAATATATATAGTTATTCTATCTCATGATGAAGAACAGAACATCTAATATCATTAACATGAATGCCTCTTTATAAAGAACTTAACATTATGATGGCAATTAATCAGGACATATTCACAGCAGACATTATAAAACCTGCTAATGTTTGTAACATTGTACTTCAACATTTTAGGTTTCAAGTCTATTTTTCTGAATGTGAATAGTAATGTCTTATATGTAAGAATAACAGAAAATGTATGAAGGGGTAGCCATATCCGAGGGAAACCAGTGTGTGTGTTGGGGTGCGGTGGAGTTCATAGGTAGGTAGGTATGTAAGCACATATATTTGTTAAGAATGCTGCATGTTGGTTGAGCTGTCAGGAGGATATTTTATGTACTTGTCCACTTAATGACTGACGCAAGTGGAAGTTTTTAAATTTAGGGCAACACTGGTAGCTTGGAAAAAGAGGGAAGTCTATATCCCAACATTTGAGTTTACCTTCTGTCCATGAAACCTGAAACTGTTGAAGATAATATTTTGAACCAGCAGCCTCCAAATCAACCTGCTTGGTGTTAAATATTTGTCTTTCTGAATACACCTCTTGTTGAGCTCTAAAATGTGTTACAAGACACCATGTCCTATTTATGAAGCATAATTTTGGCTGGAATTTAAACTTTCTCCACCCATCACATTTCATCTTTGGGTAAAAACATCCATTTTGCAGGTCAAAGGAGGTAACAATCCTCTGCAAATCTTTCAATACATCAGTGAAATATATACAGCATCCATTGGGAGATCCATTACAGGGACATAGTATTCTGAAAAAGAACATGTCACATAAAAGAAGATATATATATAAAAATCTTGACACTGGTATTTGATTTTCCTTTTTCATATTTCACATACACTTACAAACTGACAAACTTTCTTATCTACTCCCAATATTTTAAAAACAATATATGATTTTTTTTCAACACCTACAACACCAACCTCCTAGGGTGATATGTACAAATTACTCTGCACATCAAAAGAACACAACCAGTCATGCATTATAGTATCAAATGTGTATCTCCATCAGTTATGGAGGAGTCATGCTACATAACTGATAGATGGATGGAAGAATAAATGGGTATGAAAACACAATTCCTACAGTTAATAAAGCATGAGGATAATAAATGGGGAAGTAGTTTGAGCAATAATCAAGATGTCATTTTCAAATTATCCTGTATTTTTATCAACTCCTTCACTTAAGTTCTTTTGATTTTTAACTCCTCTCTTCTGTAATATGAACTAATAATGGTGTTTAGTTTATAAACCTGTTTGCACTGTGGACCCATTGCCCTAGATATCAACCAAAATACCATATAACTGATATTGCATTCCCTGCACAGACTGCAATCTTTGTTTTCCCCAAGTACCAGTTTATCTAGTGTGTGTGCTAATGTGACAAGGAAATCTTTAGTCACAATTAAGCAGACAATACTTTCAATACAACCAGGAAGTGAAATTTTTAAAACTCCAACTGGAATTAACCACTTGAATTGTCATTATATTGGTCACCTGTAATAACCCTAAATTTCTAGCCAGTGCATACATGCATTGCAGAATGAATGGCTTTGTAAGATATGGCAAGATACGATTTCATAAAGGTTCTCTCTGTTGAACTTAGTTACCAAGTTACCTTAATTTATACTGTATATTCTCAGTGACAATGACTTCATTACAGTGTAGTGAGCTGTAGTGTTTTAAAGTCATGTTCTACAAACTGAATGAGAATCTTTATTTTTAACAATTATGATATTAACATCTTTTGCTTAGTGACAACATTGATAGCATAAAATTAATCCTCCTTACATATTGCAATGTAAAGATCACATGAAACTCCTTCGTTCAAGTATCTGTACATTGTCACATTTCTTTTTTAATCCATACATAAAATATAATTTGATGTTTCACCTAGTCACACAACAGCCCTGCATTACATCACACAGAACTGAATGTATATGTACTGACAGTATTTTCTAAATCAAAATGAATTTAATATGAAAGCAGACATCTCATGCAAGTACAACATATACAAGTTTTAGAAAATTACAGTATGAAGCTAATGTTAGCATTCTGCATTACTAACAGGGATTTTTCTGCTAACAATTTATTTCTTAAATATAGTTATAATTGTAATATAGTGATACTAATTTGTGCTATGTACAGATACCAAACCAAGACTTAAATATTAAGGACAAACATGTTCTGACATGCATAACTTGAATCATATATGTTGTAGGTATATGCACCGACTTTAAAATAAAGACTGCATGAGCTTTCATGGGGTTATTAAGTAGCAATACTTGGAAGTGCAGAGTGCAACTGTGATAAGAATCTGAAATGAAGTGTTGAATTACAATACTACAGGTGGGCTGAAATCTGTGCAGAGTGCAACTGTGATAAGAATCTGAAATGAAGTGTTGAATTACAGTACTACAGGTGGGCTGAAATATGAATCCTAATAATCATTAGTAACTTGACACTTGATTGAAAAAAAACAATGAAGGTAAGATCCAAAATTTCTGAAAATATTAATTCCACTTTACAGTTTTAAACATGATTATGAAACAAACTCATTGAAATGTCTTAAGTCAATCGTCTGCTAACATTTTTGATATATGAATGAGAAGTTATAATACACCCTTTGTTCAAATAAAAGCATGTTTCTTATTAACATATTAAGATATCTGCTACTGATAACGTTATTCACATCTTGCCTTGTAAGAATTTGTCTCTAGTTTCAAGACAAAATACTAAATGAATTGACTCCTCAAAAATAAAAATTATCTTCATTTTGAAATGATAACTGGAATTATCACACAAAAATATAATAAAAAAACGAATGCTCTAGTCAGGAAACAGGGTTTGAAAATAGGAATAATACTTTTAACAGTTTATACATCATTAAACCACTAGATATTTATTCCTAAGCATACTGAGTAAGCATATGAAAACAAATAATTTTTACTTAGAGATCAACGATTTACGTAAATACATTTCTAATAATAAAAAATATAAACCTTATCAAATGCATTTGCAAAGGTGCGATTGCGCGAGTGGTACACCTAATTTGATGTGGGTTTCGTTTTATAAGGTAAAAATCATAAGACTTAAGTTATTCCACTTATAATCTGTACAGGATTCCGATCTCACACCAGTATTAACATGGCGGAAAACAGTTGAGCTAGCCGAGTAATCTTGCTTGACTGGTTTCACTATTGGGGTGGATATAAAATTATAAAATGCCAAAAAGTCTTCTTTTCGCGCAGAAGACTTAAAAAAAAGAAACAATCTTTTAATCTTTCCAGTTTTGTTGACCAGATACGGGAAAATGAAAACATGCAACTAATTCATATTAGACTTTAAATGAACAATAACTGAAGAGGATGTACTCCTAGGTAAACTGAAACATGACAAAGCTGGGGAGGGGATGCTTTATCTGGCGACTTCTTGGCATGTACTGGCAACATAAAAACACCAATATTAACAATATTATTTAATAAACTACTCGATGTTGGATATTATACAGAACATTGGGTCAACGGCTGTCATGTTGTAACGAGAAAACCGCATGGACTTCAACTTTTATTTCGTTAACATTTTCGTTTCGTTAAAGTTTATAGTGTGATTACAAGATTGTAAAAAGACACCCCACCCCCCGATCTTCATGATGTTCCAAACATATCATGAGTCCCTAAAATTCAGTCAAGAAATAAATTCGTTTAAAACATCATGAAGATCTGTTTTTTTTTTTTCTTTTACAACCACTAACCCCAAAAGTGTCTTAAGTTTGAGCTCAACCTCTCGATTTCACTCTGTAGTGGACGCAAATGCTGTTGAAGATGGGATAAGTATATCATCGCTGAGATAGCTTGCACACACATCTATCAACACATTTTGAGAAGTATTGTCAATAATTTGGAAGTGTTTTTGCATCTCTGATGTGACAGTCATTTTAGGGACGCACGATATATGTGTAAGCGAAAGCACGCACACAATTGGTACTGCACTGGGTGACAGTAGAACGGGCGGTACTTTAGTCTATAGTGTTTTGAGAGATGGGCAGACAGAATTAGCATCACTGGAAGAAAGAAAGAAAGAATGGTTTAAAAATCATCCCAAAAAGTTGGACACCATTTTTGGGTCTGCTTTTTTTGCGGTATAATAGGACAAAGGTAATGAAGACAACACATTCTATGTGAAAATGTTCATTGTTTTCATTCATTCATTCATCAATTTTATAAATGAAAAAAAAAAACATGTTTGATATGTATTGTCGACTGACTGCTTAACATTTTGCTGTATATCCTAAATTTAAGAGATGTCCTGCGTTTCGCAGCGCAGGCTACCAACAATGTTGCAAAGTTTTCACAAATGTAAGGGCGGGGGGAAAAAAAAGCAGCACCAAAACGCGCCTTGTTCTATCGCAAGTCTAAACTGAGAGAAGATAGGTCGAACATTGTTACATTTTTTCTGAACGCATGTTTTGGTTTTAGAATTCAGAGTTAGCCATAGGTAGGGTTATACAGTGCAATATCACTCGCGTCATTCCTGAAAAAGCCATTTGTTGCCTTTCTGAAGAAAAAAAAAAACTGAAAACGCTAGATCTAATGTTAGAAATTTTTTCCGTGACAAAATGCAGTGCCAAAATAGGATAATGCTAAGATACCTGAATTGTAGAAGCTCAAGTCAACTTAATGATTTTATTTCATCCAACGATTTCCTGATGGAAGAAAAAAAAATCGTTCTAAAATTTATGGTGTTCAGTTTTGGAAAATAAAATTACATGACAAAACGGAACAGTTCACGTAATTATGGTGACTGCTGATCACAACTTTGGAGAGGTATTTTCAAACGAAACAGATGTCATTTGCTTTCAATCAAAATTACGAGAGAGAGAGAGAGAGAGAGAGAGAGAGAGAGAGAGAGAGAGAGAGAGAGAGAGAGAGAGAGAGAGAGAGTATTCTTACTTTTAAAATATCACGACTCTTACGTTTGTATGGTATATTTTCCTTACGAAATTTCAAAAACATTGAAATAATTACTCCTATAGACCCCCCCACTATTGTAAAATATCGCAATAGTGAATTGGAGACATAGCCTACTAAAATTGTTCTGTTAAAAAACGTCAGTGTAAAGTTCTCGGAGTAGTACATCCAAACATGCTGTGCTTTATTTCGCAATAAGACTACTTTCCACGAGTCACCCATGGTACGATTGTTTGTGCATTAGTTTTATTATTTGTAAAGTGACTAGTGGACAGGTACAGATAAACACGTCTGATCTCGCTGTGCGAATAACAACTGAAACCAATTTAAAGCTAAGGCGGTGGAAAATATCGGTTAGCCAATGAAGTCACTTACAATGAGTGACGCATTTGTTTGGTTCTAAATTCAAGGTAGGTAGTGTAGGGGTCAGGGGCAGAATAGCACGCCTGGTCTTGTCACTGTGCGAAGAACGACTGAAGCATATTTGAAGCTAAGGTGGTAGAAAATAAGTGTAGCCAATAAAATTACTTCTAACGACTGACGCATTGCTTTTGCCTAAGCTCTTGCATTTTTACCATTGCAGTACAAACGGACTGGAGTGTGAACTTACAATCCTGTATTGTCTGCCATAACTTTTTTCTTGCCACATCAATTGCTTAACTGTACCATTATTGTTCGCATTTTGAAACTGGTCCCAAAAAATATTTTCTCACTTGGACATATTGACATACACACGTTCGCATAGGTGGAAAGAAATGATATAGTACTGAGTGCTAATGTTTGTTTTTTTTTAAACTAGTGAATTGGGGTTTGTGTGAAGTAAATAAACTAAAGTACAAAGAACCTCAAGGATTATAACCCAATCTGTCCTGTCCATTGATGAATGAAATTTAAATCAGATGAAATAAGATCTCTAAAACACAAAGATATAAGGCAAGCTAGAATGAATACAAAGACGGAAAACTTTTCTAAGAAAGGTATGTTTTGCTTCACGTCCGCGTAACTTAAAGTTTCAATCCCCTTGCAAGAAAAAATTGGTACCTTTTGTAGAGCCTGAAATAAAACTGAACAAACTTAAGTACTTTACTATAGATATTTCTTTTGCAGCAAAAGACTAAACAACATGAATCCCTTAACAACAATTAACAATTTTACATCTTCTATTTAAAAAAAATACATAAAAAAAATAGAATTAAAGAATAGCGATGACTAACCAATAAAACCGAATGTATCAAAGGCAATGCCATGTGTAGAAATGCCTCCCACTTTGAGAAGGTATTTGGATGTAATTTGCCGTGTACCAACAGCTCAAAAAAAAAAATGTATAAACAGAGAGAAACCTTAATTCAGAATTAAGTTTGTTCAAAATTGTTTGTGTCTTTAGGGAACATACCTAAACGCTAATAATGGATGAACAGAGACAATACACATAAAACCTTTGATATTTATATAGTAAAAAATTGAGGGGATATTCCTACAGTTCTTAATAATCTCTATCCGCTGCGACGGGTCAGTGGGATATCCACAAATAAAAAAAATACAGATTTTCAGGTCAAGTTGCAAGTGTTTGCATGTTTTTGAAAATGGTAAAAATCGGATAGATATTTTTTCTCGTGACACTTGTATAGTGGAGAGTGTGCAAGTGTCAAAAGCTAAAGTCACATAACTTTTGTATGGCTTGTAAACATTTCCACTTTAATAAATGTAGAAGTATCACAAGTTATTATGACAAACATAACTGGAATATAGGGGCTTGACAGTTGTTCAACTTCACATATAGGGGCTTGACAGTTGTTCAACTTCACAACTAACTTGCTGTTTAATACTTTGGTCTTAAGAAAGATCGCCGTTGTAGGTGTAGCAACAGTGGTAAGGGCAATAGGAGACATCGTCGCTGATGTCAAAAAGGGTAGTTCTGTTAGAAATGATTGTAGTAATTTTTTAATATCAAATGAAGAAAAACGTGTGTTAAATCAGGGTTAGTAGACATCGTGGGCAACGACAAAGTAGAAGAGACAGAGAATGAGACATCGTAGTCAAGTAACGTTGTTTTCTGGAGTACGTACGTGTCCTAACGGCACAGTAGCGTTTCTAGTTCTCTTGATCACACCAACTCTCTGGGTTTTATCTTGCAACATTTATATTTCGCGGTAGGGTTTGAATCGAAGGGTCGTCAAGATGCATGAGGCACTTAAGATGCACCATTGTTGTTCGCATGAGTCCTCCGACGGTTTCTGTTAGACTTTCAATTGCCTTGTGAAATATACCATGTCATTGTCAAAACAAGAGGTGGAGAGGGGTATATAAACAAAAAGAACGAACTTGATTAAATCATTTCTGAATCAGCAATCGAGATGAAACGATCGCACGATTTCAGTGAGAGAGAAAAATAAGGTAAGCGGCAGCGGCATGACTTATCGCCTCACACACGAAATGAAGTGTTCGCTCAAATCGAAGAAAGCGGAAATGTGCTTGTCAACTCCTGAGATTGTGCCATACTTGTGGACAAGGCCTACGTACCAACAGTGCCAAGGCACACGTCTGTTCAGGAAAGAAAAAATGTCACATTTGTCACCAAATCGTGGACTTGGAACACCAATGCTACATTCAAAAATACCATTCTAAACATGAAGAAAAAGAAGAGGCCCAGAAGAAGAAAGGTAATTTTATCTTTTTCGATTTCGAATGCATGCAAGAAACTGGTATTCACATTCCTAATTTCTGCGTGGCTCATCGCGCGTGCGAGAAGTGTATCCAAGAACCTATCTTGACTCATTGCCCTCACTGTAGCAAGATTCCTGGAGGACGTGAAAAAATCTTTCGGAGACCGAACACATTGACCGATTTTGCCCAATGGGTCTTAAACCCTATCGACGAAACGTGGAGCCAAGAAGACATCAAACGTTACGGAGATTGTCATCGCTATGCCACGGTAATGGCTCACAATTTCTCGGGATACGATGGACAGTTTTTGTTGAGATACTATACGGAACAAAGTAACGAACGTCCTAAAGTGACTTTGAACCGAGCCAAAATCATTTCCATGCAAGTGGGACAAGTGCAGTTTAAAGATTCGATGAGTTACTTGGCCATGCCTTTGAGGCGCATGCCTTAAACGTTTGGCATGACAGAAATGGCTAAAGGCTATTTTCCACACTTTTTCAATACCAAAGCCAATCAACATACTGTTCTACCCCATTTGACCGAGGTTCACTACTACGACTCCGACAACATGCGTACCGAACAACGAGAAGCTTTCTACGCATGGTACCAGACTCACGCTTCGGACCCTTTCGACTTTCAGGAAGAAATGTTAAAATCTTGTCGTTCCGACGTAGACATTTTACGGCGTTGTTGTGGAAAATTTCGACAACTGTTCATGGAGCACGGAGGGATCGACCCTTTGAAAAAAGCCTTCACCATTGCCAAAGCGTGTTACTTAGTGTACCGTCAACGATTCATGTCCGAAAACATGCTAGCTGTCATCAGTCCTCAAACGACCCATTTTGTCAAACGTCAATACTCGGTCAAAGCACTACGCTGGTTGCATTACTTGTGCGACAAGGAAGACAAAAGGATTCAACATGCCCGCAACGGAGGAGGCGAGAAAGCCATTGGAAGGTATTCAGTAGATGGCTGAGACTTAAAAAACCGCCAAATCGTGTACGAGTTTAACGGTTGCTTATTTCACGGATGTCCTACCTGTTATCCTCAACGTGACACTAAAAATCAGTTTTTACAACGGACCATGGAAGACTTGTACGAGGCCACTTGTCAACGTCGATTGAAGTTAGAAAATCAAGGATACCAAGTGATAAAAATGTGGGAACACGAATACGATCAGCGATTAAAAACCGATCCCGAGTTTAAGCGCATCGTGGAAAGTTACAAGCTGGTGGACCCTCTGAACCCAAGGGACAGTTTGTATGGAGGACGGACGAATGCCACCTGTTTGCTGTACAAAGCCGACGAGGAAAAAGGAGAAGAAATCAAATACTTGGACGTGTGTTCTCTGTATCCGTTTGTGTGCAAATATTGTCACTTTTTCACAGGGCACCCACAATTGTTGACCGAACACATCGACAATGACAATATTAGACAATACGAAGGATTAATCAAGTGCAAAGTCTTGCCTCCCACGAACTTGTAAAATCCCGTGTTACCTCATCATTGCCAAGGGAAACTGATGTTTCCCTTGTGTCATACTTGTGCTGAAACGTGCAACCAAGACCACCCTTGTCAGCACACATAGGAAGAACGTGCCTTGAAGGGAACGTGGGTTAGTGTAGAATTGATTAAAGCTCTGGATCTGGAATACCAACTGTTAGAAGTGTACGAAATTTACCACTTTCCCAAGACAGAAAAGTACCACAAGGGCGACGAGACTCAAAAAGGCATTTTCTCAGACTACGTCAATGCTTTTTTGAAACCAAAACAAGAAGCCAGTGGCTATCCTTCCTGGTGTCACACTCCCGAAGACCAAAAGAAATTCAAAAAGAAATACTGAGAGCAGGAAGGAATCACTTTAGAACACGTGGGGAAAAAAAAACGAAGGAAGGCGATCGTTTGCCAAAGTGATGTAAAATTGTTTATGGGGCAAAATGGCACAAAGTCCGTGTTTACCCGAAACGGAGTATTTGTCAGAACCTTCCCGCTACTTCCAGATGATTCACGACAAAACCAAATACATGAAACACGTGGACATCATTCGTGAGAACTTACTTTTAGTCAATTACGAAGAAGAACTGGACTTTGTAGAAGCCGACGAATTTGAAAATGCAGCTTACGTGACAGCTCATGCTCGCTTAAAACTGTACGAAGCTTTAGAACTGTTAGGAGATCGTGTATTGTATTTTGACATGGACAGTTGCATCTACATCAGTCGTTTGGGTCAAGAGCAACCTAAAATCGAAGGAGACCGTTTAGGAGCCTGGACGGATGAGCATCCCGAGGACAAGATTCTAAGTTTTGCCAGGGGCGGTCCCAAAAACTACGGTTACGAATACCGTAACCCTCAAGGAGAAGTGCACACGGAGTGTAAAGTGAAAGGATTGACTCTCAATTATCGCACCAGTCAAGTGGCGCACTTTGGCGTACTCAAAGAAGCCTTGCAGTCTGGACAGGATGGAAACTTTAAAGTGACCACTTACCAACCTAACAAGATTGTGCGTTTACCCACACATCAAATCGTCAGTCGACCCTTGGAAAAAGTCTATCAAATCGTGTACCAGAAACGAGTACGGCTCCCTAACCATTTTACTTTACCGTACGGACACGATGATATTGGTCAGCATATAAAAAGAGACAACGTCCAAGACCAATAATTCATTGTCACTACAAGTGCCAAGAAAAAAAGATGATTAATTTCAATTACCAAATATCGAGCGTAAGACTCAAGTCCAACAAGAAACCTCAGTGCGATGCTGTGCCTCACGATCACACCACCAATGGAGTACCACATCTTAGTTGTTTATTTACTAACGCCCTGGAAAACTACGTGCAACCAGTGCGACTTCCAGACTACAAGACTTTACTTTATGGACATGTCAATATCACCCAGAATAAAAGGGACAAATTCCAAAAACGACACTTTATTGCGAGGACAAACGTCGAGAAAGATGAATCACTCTAAGCAGATGAAAGAAGAGAATGAACAAACATCATTGGCTTCTTTTACCACTATACCGTCATATCAAAGTGCGCCAAAGAAGGAAAAGGATTCATTAGACCTAAAAGAGTATTTTAGCATCCAAATGATATCAGACGGCGAACTCGATAAAATTTAAGACGACAACTTACACCTACATTGTGAAATCACAAGTGGTAGCTGACCAAATTTAAGCAACGTGTGTGACGGATATAGCGAGAAACATGAACTTTGTCCAATTTGATTGTTTGTTACATGTTTTGTTTTGGCTTTATATCCAAAATGGACATTAATTATAGAATGAAAAAAAAATGTCATTCTTTAATGAAAGGTATATACTTTGTATGTTTATCTTCAAGGCATGAACTTTCAATTTCAAAAAGTAGTTTATTAGATCCAAAAACTAAAAAACTTGTCAATAGGTTTGTTTCATGTACAAAAATTTTTATGTATTAAATGGATAGTGCTTAGACCCTAGCACAGGCCAGAGAGCCCATTTATATAATTGAATAATTTTTTTTGTATCCATACAATAGACTTTTCTTATTGTTTCTTATTTCTTGTTATCTTTTATTGTTCTTATTATTCTGTATGAATCTTTCTTCGAAACATCTTTGTCCTCTTTTTGTGTGACTGGATGTACATTTGTTTGCTTCTGTACATCGATATGTGTCCCTATCAACCCTTTGTCCTATAAATACATTTCACCCTTAAACAGTTTGACCCTATAAACCCAATGATACCACCTATGTTCAATTACCATTGACCCCAATACGATATTCCGTTGCTAAATTCCCATTGACACCAATTTTGATATACCCATTTAAACGTTAAAGTCACATTGACGCTAAATTAGCCCAATCTATTGTCCCAGTGTTAATTTCTCCACTCAATCCATGTTAAATATCCCCATGTTAAATTCCCCTTGACGCCAAAGTTCAAACACCCTGTTTTAACATTAAGATCCCATTGACGCTAAATCGTCCCCATATACTACTATGCATGTTTAGTTATTTTAGTCACTGTGCTAGTGAATGTCCTGGTCTCTATCATATATTGGCAGGTTTTGTATTTTTTATCGCCACATAGTCCAGATTGACTAGGTTGGTCTTATCTAATGACTGGCGTTAGCTTTACCCTGACTAGGATGTCCTTGAGATTTTTTGGTCTCTGGTATGCTACTACAGGTTACTACATGCAAAACACTGGCCCATCGTGCAATCGTCGGACATACTAAACCTAATTATTCCGAACAAACCTTGAAAGAGGCCAGGCTCTTGCGAGACACAAGTCGTGGGTTGTTGGTGCCTTGGGTGTCGCCTCTGAGATTTTCTTTGTCGTCGTGCTTCGCCGTTTTCCTCGTCCTTCCGCCTTTCCTCTGCCGGTCATCGATGTTACTGTAGTCTGTAGGGTAATGTCAGTCAAAGGTCAACCGATAACGCCAAGGATTAGTACTAGGGCTTAAAGCTCAGCACTAGATCTAAGTGTTTCTTTTGGGGAGCAATTTCGCCCTGGTCGTGTTCCATCCCAAATGGGCTATCGCTCAGCCCTGGGCATGGAGTGCCCCAAAAGGGGGTCTCTTGCCCAGCCCAGGACTATAACCAGTCGCGAACCACTCGGTGCATAGGGGACTATAATTCTTGCTTCTACTGCTGATATGGTGGTCTGTTGGGAAACGGTATAGAGTGAAGGCGTCCCCTGCAGTGTAGCAGTATAACTACCCTGCCAGAGCAAGCACACCTGGTCTTATTTAGTTGGATAGGAGAGAGCCAGGGAATCGGAAAAGAATAAGGATAAGGTCTGTCGTCGACCATAAAGCCCAGAGCTACAAGATTCGTCAAAGAAAACGCAGTGGTCTTGTGGTAATATACCTTTTTGACTGAGGATAGCTCTTCTTTCATCATTTCACACTGTCACTTTTCTCTGTCAATTCTGTTCGGATTACGACGACGCGACTCTAAGACACAGTCGGCGACTCGACGAACGTCCTGCAACCAGAAGAAGACCCAGCTGGCGACTCTGCAACAAGCCAGGGACCAGAGTAAGACCAGTCGGTGACCCTACGACCAAGACTTCAACCAGTCGGAGACTGCAATCAAGTCGGCGACACATAATAAGCCAGAAATAAGACGGTATACCGCTGAGGTAGAAATCTGTCATACTCTGGAGTGCCAGTCGTCAGACAGGTTGAGCGGGGTATCACTCCAAGTGTAAGACCTGTCATAAAGAACCCGAGAAAGAGAGAGAGTCGGGGCAGTGTATCAGAGATATTGCTACAATACCAATTTTGAAGAAAGGGGATGCAGATGGACTCTCTAGGTGCAGATACATTATTTTACTACATGTATTAAGCAATGTGTTTGCATCGATTTTTAAGCAATAGGGTGGAAGAAAACGAAATATCAGCGAAGAGCAAGCAGGATGTAGGTCGGGATATTCTACAGCAGATAATATATTTATATTGTATACATTAATTTGTAAATATTTAAGAAAATGGAGGGGTAGATTCTATGTGGGCGGATAATTCATCCCTTCACTCGTGATATTATTTTTTGTGGGTAGTCGTTTAAACCATCCCTTCACTCGTGATGATTTTGATTTATGGTTTCTCTTCCATCAGTATCAATACAAATTTGGGGGGTTGATATATCGGTCTAGAATTCTATGCAGTATTTATTAACTATAAAAAAGCCTTTGAAAGAAAAGAGGGACATTTACTATAACAAAAGCTAGTTAATGAAAATATTAGTGGAAAAAATGTTAAGAACCATCGGGGAAATTTATAATGATGCATAAGCAAGTTTTAGGTCCAATAATCTTATTACCGATGTGTTTAATTGTCCTTTGGGCGTACGCCAAGGTTGTGTTTGTAGCTTTTAATATTTTCTTTATTTTTCATCGATTTGAAATCCTTTTAGCAGAAAGGAGCAGGTGAGTGTCGGTAGAAACCTTAGAAACCTTAGAACCATTTTTACTATTTCATGCAGAGGATTTAATTGTCTTTACCGACACTACTCGCCATTTACAAATTATGCTGAATAGGCTGCATACATATTGTCTAAAGTGAAAATTAAAAGTGAATATGGAGAAAAACACAAGAGTGATTGTATTTCGCAGAGGTGGATATCTCAGAAGTTACGATAATTGGCCTCTGGCGTCAATGGGACCAGCTAGAGATCAAGAACGCCATACTCTGTCGCAGAGAAAGGTCGCACGATGGTGATGAAATGAAATTCACATTCAAGCTATTGTTCCACGATGGTGATGAAATGAAATTCACATTCAAGCTATTGTTCCACGATGGTGATGAAATGAAATTCACATTCAAGCTATTGTTCCACGATGGTGATGAAATGAAATTCACATTCAAGCTATTGTCCCACGAGAAAAGAGAAATGAGGATATATGCATGGCGCACGATTCACGAAATGGAGGGCACCTTGGCATCAGAAAAAACTCTAGAGAAGATCAGAAAATAGTATTATTGGGTCGGAATACAGAAACATAAAACATAAAATATAAAAAAACTTCCTACATATAGGTCCTAGCGTTCACCTTGAATTCGTTTGTGTAATTACTGTTTAATATATACTTGTATCTCATTCAATTTTAAAAATGCAATAATGATCACTTTAATGTAGATCACATACAATATATATGATGTTCTTTTGTTAAGCACTAAAACATCTTATTGTATCACATGATGTATGGTTATGTATAATGGGCCATTGACCTGTGTATATATATATATATATATATATATATATATATATATATATATATATATATATATATATATATATATATATATGGTCCCCTGATATATATATATATATATATATATATATATATATATATATATATATATATATATAAATATATGATAGACCTTTACGCGAAAATGACCCAGCACGTTTTATTAACATTATCAATTTATATTTATATTCATAAATAGGATTAATTTATGTACTTACTCAATTCTCAATTACATAGCATTTAATATTTTTTTAAATATTAAATTTCAAATATGAATCCTTACTTACGTTCCGTGAAAAGTGCCCAGTACGTTTTCACAAATATTTTCAATCAATATTTCTACTTCATGAATGAAATTAATTCATGCATTAATTGAATCAGTATTAAAAAATTTATTTTTTAATTCAACATTACAGTAACCTCAAAATATGTCCATCACGAAACCGACATGAACTCTGGGTTCTGTTTCTTGCCGATTTTTCTGGTAACATTATAAATAATCTAGATTAAAAAGAAGATTCATCAGTCAAAACCAATAATCGGGGAGGGGGAGGGGGATATACATATTTTTAAATCTAAATGGACCTTAAAGCCTAATTTTAAGTATTCTTTGTAATTGTTCAGATTGTTTTTGTAACCTTTATATAAGTAGTCTTATTTGTTATCACTGGAAAGAAATCATATTTATTTTACCTCGTGCATCGATTACTGTGATAACAACGTATGGTTAATAATATAACAACATTATTATGTCTCAAAACAAAAGAACTACACTATAATGAAATCACACTCCTTTTTCTAAATTGGGTTAACAAAAAATTGCAAACTAAATTTGATTTTGATTGCTTCACATGGGACAAAATATGTCATAGGCACTTAGGAAATGAAGAAAAGGTAAACACTTCGTAAAGTATAAAGGTGAATATTTGTCATATATTGATTTTGTTAATATTATTTTTTTCAGAAAAGTGCCATGGCTACAATTGTTAGTTTAACAACTACGTAAGGACGTATTAAATTGTTAAATTAATTTTTTTGCATGATATTGTGATTTTATCATATTGTTTGATGGATATGTGCATTTGTTTTGTTTGCCCTTCCATTAGATTTGTGTCATCTTTTTATTTTATTTCTTATCTGGTTAGTCAAAAGGCTTTATGCTTGAAAAATGTGATATCACTTCAGGCGCATTTATAGTCAATCAACGCACTTTGATCTTTAAGAATCTCCTAATTGTAAATTTATATATAAATTATTACATCAACTTAACATATTTAACTTTCTTTCACATTATTTTCTTTCAACCCATACTGTTATGATTTGGTCAAATCTGAATCGTGGGCTACCACATAATACTTGGAATCATGTTATAACAAAGTGTTATAACGAGGGAGAACTATAAATAACTATACATGTATTTAATAACTCCAGAGGGTATATGAGAGAAATAACAAAGTTTTGCCTAATTGGGTTGTTGGGAGTTAATCAGATGTAGTGATGAAGAAGAGGAATCATCAGAAGATCTATGTTGCTTCTCGCAGATTTTACTGTTTAGAACAAGAAGACGCGGATGTTATGATTGCTAATGGCTCCTTCGGCTGTGCTCTGAATTCTCTTGAAACGCTTCTTTTACTACGTACTATCATGCAGAAATGTACGGTTTTGTTTTTTTCGTCATTGTTTAAAAATAGATTCTCAAAAATAATGAAAAAACATATCAATTTTGAAGGCATAAGCCAGCAACTCTATCGTCAGCGTTGCTAATTTATCAGCTATTTGCGAAAATTCATAGCAAAAGTGACTGAAATGATTGTAGTACAGTAATGATCTACTGTGGGATACGTGACCTTGGACTTTAAACCCTAACATTTGACCTTCACCCATAACCTATGGCCTTCTCACTAGGTCATTGATCTTTAGAGTTTATGAAACAAAATGCTAGAGCGAATAGGCTACTGGCCTTTGTATTTGATTGAAATAGCAGCGGATATTTTGGTCTCAAAATTTTACTCTTCCTGGGCCACTTTACATCTGACCGAGATTCTTGGCTACCTTACCCTTAACCTTCACCAGTTGCCACTGATATTAATACAAAATGGGCCCTCATAGGGGTTAGCGTTATAAAAAAAGAAATACTGGGAACCTGACGTTGTAAGTTTTGCTACTCTTCAGACACTTAGTCTTTTGCCTTAGGCCCGGATCACTGGTCTTCAAAACACATACACTACTGACCAAGGTCATGAGCCAATGTGCTCTAATAAACTTTTAAAGATAGCAACAAAGCTGCTGACCCTTGAAGCAGTATGATAATAATAATAATAATAATAATAATAATAATAATAATAATAATAATAATAATAATAATAATAATAATAATAATAAAAAAGGCAGTTTTATCCTTAGGTTTTTTCCCCCAACTAATTCTAATTGTTATGGCTAAATCGAGGTATTGTCTGTAGTTTTGCAATTCTGTTCAAATTGTCTTTTATCGTATGCGCTTCACGATATATATATATATATATATATATATATATATATATATATATATATATATATATATATATATATATATATATATATATATATATATATATACTCATCAACAGCTACTTCAGGTCAGAAAGAAATCAGGTCTTCGTGTTATTTTAATTAAAAATACATCGATTACTATATATATATATATATATATATATATATATATATATATATATATATATATATATATATATATATATATATATATATAAAGAATACAAATCATATGGCGAATAACAACCCTCTCAAGCGTACTGGATCCACCAAGGGATCACGTTTGTCAGGGATTAATTAAAATAGATGCAATAAACTGACGACGAACAGTACGAAACTAGTAACTAACTAGCCTAAGCGCTTTCGACTCTTAATGAGTCTTTTTCAAAGGCAAATACAAAACATAGTTACGACAAACAAATAAACACAAAAACGTTGCGTTTGTAAACCTCTATATTTCTATCTTCACATGAAGAAAATTGATGCCTTTAATTATTTTAAAGGCTATCATAAACCTTGTGAGCATTTCACCGGTTAAAATTTTGAAATAATTTGTTTACATCGAAAAATTTGTAAAAGCATTGGCATACCAAAGATACTCATAGCGTAAAATATGAGTTTTTCCAATAAAAAAAATCAGAAAAATAACTTCTGCAAAACTAAGCGTATATTTTACCCTTCTCGCTTCTACATTATGCAGTAATGACTTTACTTTACAATCTATTATTGAGAAGACTAAACCTACCACATTGTTTAAGAAAGACAGTTAATATGCGCGCGAACACACACACACACACACACACACACACACACGCGCGCGCGCGCGCACACACACACACAGAGTATCGCGATCTTGATTGTTGAATTACTCCTAGTTGTGAGCATCAGAAAATCCGGACCATTACGAGACGCGAATCCGGATTTTTAATGCATTTTGCGAGTTTTTATCTGAAGTATTTGCTAAGGATATATAGTTTTCATCCTGACAGCGTTTGTCTCTGTATGCTAAATATAAATGAATTATTGTACAATAGACCAAGGAAGTTAAACAAAGTTGAACACACAGATGAACAGCATCATAGTTCATAGTTCTTGAGTTCATTGCTTCACAAACATGCCCTAGCAACCAAGTACAATATTATCCATTCTGAAGTTATTAATTGAATGATTTTCAAAGGAACTAAAGTAGTTATACCATATAAATTAAAACAAAACATCAATGCAAAATTAGAATTGAAAAATGCAAAGCGAGAGCTCGAAACGTTGTATTTTGCCCAGGAATATATCAGGATATTAACAATATGATGAGAAGTTGCCAGAGATGTCAAACGAACCAAGTGACTGAACCATTGATGTCACATCCTTTGCCAGCAAGACCATGACAGAGTTTCAACCGATTTATTTGAAGTAGATAAGAAAGACTTCATTGTCATAGTGGATGCTTACTCAAAAGGCCCTGAAGTTGTGAGCCTTTCAAGTTAGTCCACTTCAAAAGTTATAAGACGTATGAAAATTATCTTAAGTTAGTACTGTGAAAGTACTGAGCGATAATGGTCCATGCTACATTAACCTTGATTTTAAATATTTTGCAAATGG
This sequence comes from Potamilus streckersoni, assembly GCA_016746295.1. Classification (NCBI taxonomy): domain Eukaryota; kingdom Metazoa; phylum Mollusca; class Bivalvia; order Unionida; family Unionidae; genus Potamilus; species Potamilus streckersoni. Next base: position 282,285 of record JAEAOA010001131.1, read on the forward strand.
ATGGGATTTTAGACACATAACAGTTAGTCCTGGATATAAAACATCACATGGTTAAACTGGAAAAGCAATACAGACTTTGAAACAATCATTGGAAAATGGAAACGAAGTGGAAAAGATTCACATATTGGGGTTTTAAATTATAGATCCACTAGAAAACGGGGTCATCCCAAGCACAGCTACTAATGGGAAGGGATCTAGGAGCTAATCTATGTATATATCGAAAGACATTGCAAGTTAAAAATTCAAAGAAAGTTACGCAATGGAATTGAAGGCAAAAGGAAAATCAAACGTTCTACCATGATCGGTCAGCAGTAAATCCCTTGAAACAGCTCAGTCCAGGAGAGACTCTTAGAATTCGCAATAGTAATTAAGGGTCTGATCCAAGTATTGTTATTAATTAAGTAGCACCAAGGTCTTAATAAAAACACATCGAGGTGAATACAGAAGAAATCGGAAAGACCTGTTGTTAGTGACAAATAAAATGGTGAGGAAATTGATGACCAGAATGAATTGTTAATCAATGACGAGATAGGATGCATTATAATTACCATTAGTAGGCAAGAAAACTGATTTATTATGCAGAATTCAATGTGGAAGAGCAATACAGAGACCTGATAGATACATGTTAAAGATTATTAACATGCAAACTATGTAAACAGTTTGACTCTATTAAAATTGTGCAGTCATAAAGGATGGTGCTTTCATAAAAATGGATGAAATATTTAAATCCAAAATGACTTTAATAACTTTAAGTAGCTTTATTCAATCTACTGGGAAGTTTAAATTCTTTAAATTGTCTTATATTATCCGGTTTCAAAATGTAAATTAAAGTTTGATCTGTGCATTGTAATTCATTATCCGGCCATAGATAGAATCGAATTTTCATTAAGAGAACAATGTACATCATCAAATGATACACAAAGCTAACATTAACAAATTATCATCTTTTTTAAAGAAAGGGAGATGTAATAGTATACATACGGTATATCTTACTCCTGCCTCCCTAGTCTGATTAATGTTAAAAGAGTCAGTTTATAGTTAGACCAGACGTTCACACAAATATCGTATTATTGGAACATATATTTAGTGAGGCTTAACAAGAAGGGTACTAAGTAACCGGTTTCATTAAGTAAACACACATCTGATACAATCTTTAACTATTAAACCCTATATTCTTTAAAACGGGCTTATCGGATTGAATTTAGATCGTTTAAATTCGTCACACGAACAGTACAAATTAAAATAATTGTCATTTCTAAAATATTTTCGTCGTGAAAGATCTGCACTAAAATAAAGTGTGGACATCAGAAACATCTTAAGTAAAACTGTAGAAGTGGAGCGGCTCTCTAAACATTTCATCGCCAACATCAGTCATGTGCATTGCAGGCGTAAGCCAGTCACATATTTCTGCCTTTCCCTTGGAGAGATTTGAAGATTTTCTTTAAAACTCAACAGGTGTTGCGAGTTAAAGCATACTTGAAAATTTGATGCTGATTCAAATCTGAAATTGCAGTAATGGTATAAATAAATAGAAATTCATGATTGCTTTTCGAGACACAACTTCGTATTTATCATGTAAAAATAGGGTTTAGCACATTGCGGACTGTAAAAGGCCTAGTGAAGTTTAGGGAGTTAAAATAATGAACGTAAAGAAATTTGCAATAATCTTTAGGAACATTAAACCATCCAAAATAAAAATTAAACACAAAGAAAACGTTAAGATATTGCAAAGATTTGTTACGAATTATATAAATAATTAAATAAAAGGTAATTAAATCCTTTAAATAAGGAGTTTAAAGTTTCTTAATAATTTTTAAGTTAAAGCACATTTTAAAAAATACATAATATTTTTTTTCTAGTGGCACATCATCTAAAGGCTTGATTTCGAATACAAAAGCCTTGTCTCAAAATAAGTAATTTCAGAAGATATGACAAGTAGTTAAATTTATTAGGAAGTAACATTTTGAGCATATTCCACCTAAAATCTCCAATTAAACAAGATAAAACAGTATAGGAACTAAGAGAAGTTTTTCTTTTTCTTAACTTTCAAAGCATTTATTTTAAAATCAATATAATACGGTTATCATCATTTATTCACCCTTAAAACCAGAATTAACCGGTGGAGGCAGTAGTCCTTGTATCAATATGAGGTAAACAGCTGCAGGAACTTCTATGACGATCGGTTGTTTGTTTTTTTTTTATTCACGGGTAATCACTTGAATAAGTCATCTCGAGAAATTTAACTAAATCAAATCAGCTTCGTTAACTAGCTCTGTCAAATAAATATGCTTTTTGTTCAATAGTGCCTAATTTGAAACAATAACATTTGATTATCTCCTAAGCCGAGAGACAGCGACTTATAAGCGGTCGCCCGAAAAGGGTTACATGTATATTTTCCTGCAAGAGCTGGTGTATACAGTGTAGCGCGATAAAATACCCAAAAATGTCACGCTTAAGACAATTTTTGCACAATGAACAGGTAATAACCTGTCGCAGCGTACCAAAATATGTGATTTGAATGGAAGGTAACATTAATTATTGTTTCATTATTAAGACTATATGTAATCCAATCTGAATAATCATTTATGCGCACTCGTGACTGCCTGCATCATGGACACAGATGTCTGTGCTTATTTTATGATGAAAAAAAAAAAAAATAAAATCATAAAATGAATGATGACGTAAAAAGAGAAGTCAATGAAATTATGTGTATATGTTTCCCTCCCAGATTTTGTGCACAATTAATATCGAAACAAATAATACAAACCAGCAATAACATGTTCTCTTTCAAACACACCGAGAAAAAGGTATCACATTAGAAACTGGTGCTGGACACTGTTATTATTTGCTTTATGCATTGCTTAGAATGATTATATATATATATTTATATATATATATATATATATATATATATATATATATATATATATATATATATATATATATATATATATATATATACATACATACATACATACATACATACATACATACATACATACATACATGTTAATATATGACGGCTATTCGAAATCTAGTTATTGTGCGCTTTGTAAAACAACGTATCAGATATTACATAAATATATAATTTCAATGCAGTGCTAAGATAAGCAAATGAGTAACCTATTTTCTTTTTAGGGCCAAAACACATTTGGGTGCAATTAATTTAATCCTGTTCAAATTAAATAACGATATGCCACAAAATGGAAGGGACTTCGTTCATATATAATGTCAAAAGAAGTTTATTTATATGCCAAACTTTGTCAATATCAATAATCTTATTTTAATTTATCACATAGTAGGTATGGTTTTTCTTTAGTATGAACAGTTTCATATTTTTGATATTATCACACGTTAAAATATCACTATGTGATTCTGATTGGCCTAAATAAGCCAATGAAATTATTGTGCGGTATTTTCTTTGCTGATTGGCTGGGATCGTGGGAAATTGTTTTTGACCACGCCTTTTGGAATGTTTTGATTTGAATCAACATTTTTGGCGGTCAATTTTTAACTCGACTCGCAAATGGAAACTGAGGAAATATTATATCAGCTGTCTCAACATGGATATTTTACCCAACAGGGATTCAGTATGTCATGTTTAACAATATCATCATAAGACAAATGGCATAAATCTATAAGACAAGAGCGACAATAAGGATTAAAACTAAGTGTTAGTAGTTGGTTAGGCGTGGTGATGGGTGGGGGTGCGTATATCAGTAACATAAATATAGAATCCACCGTATATACAATTGTGATTTAAATAATAACTTAAATAAGTAAACAAACTCACCTCTGTCCACAGAATAATCTGGTCATGAATGGTTCACCTAAGTGACAGATCTTTATCCAACCACAGCATCTTTACGTAGCATACATGGGATGTAAATCCGATACGACAATAAATTTGTTGACGTTTTCTGTACAGTAGTAGTATCAGAAAACCAGGTTTTCAACTCACTTTGTTTTTTTACCCTCCAAACAAGTATAAATTATAGTCCTAAATTATCCCCCACCCCACCCCCTTTTTTTCCAAAATAAAACAGGGTTTTGACTCACCCTCCCCCACCTCTTTTTTTTCCCCCTACTACTACCTGTAAACAGGTATTTTGTAACCAAACAAAACAACAGGTGTTGGAATGTGATAAACTCTTTACACAGAGGTGACTAATTTGTTAGAACAGCGCATGTGTGGAATACAATTATTCTAAAGACGGCAAACGGGTTTTACCACAAGATAACAGGATGAAAATTAAACTGTGTGTTAGAACGTTTCAGTTAACAAGGTGGAAATTAAACTAGCATTAGAATGAAAATGATATTATTTTAGTTATATTATATCTTAAGTTTAGATAAAATTTTATGTTACTCATATTTTTTATGATATTTTTTTTCATACTTGCTAACCCTCATTGGTAGAATGTCTGTTAACATATTGTCAATAATACGAAATTCACGTAATAAATCATCCATATTATATTTAACTCCTCGTAGGTAAGACCGGATGTGATCAAGTAGTTTCTTGTAAGTTTTAATTGATGTTAAACAACCGTGCTTCTTTATCAAAAGTCTTGGTTCTACTTTTTTACACGCCGCTGTAAGTGAAACACCAATAGCGGATATGATTAACAAAAAAGGATTTAATGATACCCCACTTGAAATTATACCAGAACTAGTCATTAACAAGGGTAGATAAGATATTACTCGAAGGATCTTGTTGTAGTATTTGTAACATTTTTTCACACACCAAAGTTTTCTATGATAATATTTATAATATTGTATTAATGCGTCTACATCTTGTTTTGGAATATCTTTTGAAATATGATTGAAATCAACTATACTTCTTTTCATTATAATATTAGTTCACATAGTCCTATGTTTGGTTAATCCATAATAAGAGCTGGTTGTTCAGCTATAAATTCCAAACACCAGAGAAAAATTGCTAATTGTAAAGTTTTATCAACTGGTTCAAGTACAAATTCTTCTTCAGAATTTTTGTTTATTATTACAGATAATACTCCAGATGAGTCATCATTTGGATGACGAAATAGATATTTGGTAGATATTTTAAACTTTGCACTGCTAAGCACTGACAATCTATACACACCGGTAACTTCTGCAATATATTTGATAGAATTATTTTTTGGTGTCCACCCAGTATAACCAGTATCAACAGTATACACAATATTTTTAATCTGTTTGTGAGGAATTTTAACCATACTCGTTTTCTCAACAATATTCGGAATTCCACTAATAATATCATTGAGTTCTGTGTTAATATCATTAAATTTTTTGTTGATATTAGCGAGTGTAATGCCAACATTTGATGGACTTCCAAAAAATTCATCTCTAATTTTGTTTATGCTTCTGCGAAAACTTAAAAATGTGTTCACGTGACTGGTAAAATCAGTTTTGAGCGCTGTGATTTCATTAGTAATTGAAGCGTCCCAATCATTGACATATTTTTTAGTGACAGCATCCCCATCCTCAGTTGGGTTTCCAAGATCTGTAATCTTATTTTGTTTCATAACAATATTCCCACTAAATACATCACCATCTTTTTTAACAAAATCATTAACTGACCTACCAGAATCTTGTATATTACCTAGATTGTTAAAAGTAACGATATTATTAGCAATCGCAGCAGTATTTCGTACAACTACATCTGACAGTTTTACATTACTCGTCTTTAATCGTCCTTCTTTGTCTTGGAAAATGACAACTTCATCTGGATCTACGCTGGTAAGATTTAGTAAATTATTGATTTCATTTTTGAGCCGATCAAGAGTTGCATATTTGGATAAGTCACCTTTAAAACGTTTTGTGGATAAATCTTCTAATAGTGTTCCAAATTTTGTATAGTAGCTCATTATTTACTATCCTAGATAAAATTATCAACACTAGTTTAATATTATACAAAATGGCAAAATCGTCGATACTAAACTTTGATACAGAGAGACTAGTGAAGCATAAACATAACAATGAACTTCCTGATTGTCATTATCTTATTGTTGGGCGAACTGGATCGGGGAAAACAAATTTGCTTATGAACTTGCTTCTTGGTGATAATTTTAACTACGATAGAGTTTATATTTACACAATCAATCCACAGCAAGATAAGTATGAGTTATTAAGTGAGTATAATAACAAGCTTCGTGATGATCTTAAAGCTGGTGAAGATTTTTTTATAATTAGGCAGCCAGAAGATCTTATTCCAGTTAATCAACTTGATGCAGATGAACATAAGATAGTAGTTTTTGATGATATTCCGCTAAACAACATGGAGATGAACAAAATAAGATCATATTTTTCACTGTCCCGTAACAAACAGTGTAATTCCGTTTATCTCGCTCAAGGATTTTATAATGTTGACAGGTTTATTAGGCGAAATACGGGTTGTTTTATTTTATTTCCAGGATTGGATAATGTTGACGTTAGAAATATTGCAAGCGAGCAATGCGGTGGCGTGACAAAAGATAAGTTTATTGAACTTTACCGTAATGCTACAAAAGATAAATACAACTTTTTCTTGTTTGATAAACTTACAAATGATCCAACTAAAATGTTTCGCTGTTGTATTAACAGTTACTTACAGTAAAGCGTTTCAATTTTATAAAATTTATAATTATAATAATGGACAAACGAGCAAGATACAGACAACACATAGAAGACCTAAAAAAACTTGCTCAATCTCAGGCATCACTTAAGCAAAAAGTACAAGAAGCACGACGTGGGCAAGTAACTGCTACAGAAACAACAGCTACAATTTTCAAGCCGGTTACTGAAGCATTATTAGGTAAACAACCTGAAACTAAACCACTGTCAGAAGAAGAACTTAAGCAACTACAGGAAAAAGGTTTGGTTGGAATTGTTAGAGAACAACAGGAAGCAGCTGCTGCAAAACTTGTTACTAGATCTGATGAAGAAAAGAGAAAACTGATTGAGGCACTTACAGCAAATATAGCTGATCCTGCGGCTAGACAAGCAGAAACAGATCGATTGATAAACAATCCGCTGGAACTTGAGCGAAGATTAGCAGAGTTAACAACGCAAGGAATAACAAATATTATAACAAGTTTATCAGGAGACATAAAAGATATCAGAGAGGAGCAACAAAGAGTCGGTGATCTTACTGTAAAGTTTATGGAAGTTGGAGATCAAAGATTTTATTTTACAAAAAGAGCAAATGATGAGATAAAAGGTAGTGAATATGATGATTTTTTAAACAAAGAAAATATAAGGGGTATTGATGATATAAGCAAGTGGACTGATGCAGAATATCAAGCATTAATCGATAAATTTGATGTAATATTTAATGACGGAGATGCTGCTAAAGATGAATTAAACACGGTTACAGAGATTGATAATATGATTCCACTTTATGAAAGAATGAGAAAGGGTGTCATTGCTCTCACGTTTAAAAAAACAGCAGAAAATAGTAGAGCAAAACCTTTTGGTAAAGGGTGGAGTTTTAAAAGAAAATTTGATAAACTCGATAAATCTCGTGTAGAAAAATATAGAAAAGAAAAAACAGGAACTGGTGTAAAAGTATTTACTTCAACTACTGAAATGATAGGTAGATTAATGTTATTAATATCATCAAAGGAAGCTGGGAATGTTAGTGTTGAACTTGATAATGAAATCATTGACATACTTGATCATCTAAGATCGAGTGAATTATTAACATCTGACGAATCTGAAACTTTACGCCGCGACTTAATCGCGGCGACTTAATTTTGTAAAATGATATAATATTAAAGGAATGCAAACAACATTATTACTAAACTCTAGCGAGTCTACAGAAGATAGCGCAAATTTTTCAGTAAATTATATTCCACCTATAGAACTAGATCCTGCAAAACAATATGAAATTGGATTAATTTCTTGTACTTGCTGGAATGCTATACCTAACGTGAAAAATGATGTTAACGATGAAATGTATTTTACTATGATTACAACATCTCCAATATCTACAACAAAAAAAATAAAAATTCCGCAAGGAGCTTATAATATTGAAGATCTAAACAAGACGATCAAAGAGCTCATAACAAAAGCTAACGGTGTGGCTGATAATTTTGAATTAGCAGCAAATTATAACACATTGCGAACTAGGATAACTTTGAAAAATATAGCAATCAATCTTGAACCAAGAGAAAGAAGTATTGCACAACTGTTAGGATTTACTGAAAAAACTTACACTGCACTTGATCAGCCTATTACATATGACAGTGAACTGCCAGCAAATATAACAGAAGTAAATACAATATTAGTAAATTGCTCTACTGCTTCTGGCTCTTATACATCAAAAGGTAGCAAAGGTCAAACGATTTACAGTTTCTCACCAGAAGTCCCGCCAGGTTCTCTCATGCAAATAACTCCACGACATATTATATATTATCCTTTAAACGTTGAAGATCAAATATCAAGTATAAGGATGCAGTTGACAGATCAATCAGGAAAACAGTTACATGTTAGTAATGAAATTGTAACTTATTATTTACATCTACGCGAGCAAAAGTAAAAATTATGAAACATCAAATATAATGAAACAAAGAAAAAAAGTTTATCGAAGAAAAATAGTAGGAGGATTTTTTGGAAATATATTCACTAAAGTTATTAAAAATATTCCAGGACTAGCGCGTAAAGTTGCACCAATTGCTATTGACGCGGGTAAAGCTTTTGCAACTGGGGCTGCATCTGCCGCTGGGACTGCAGTGGGACAAAAAATAGCTAATAAAATAAAAGGAGATCCACCGACTGCATCTGAAATAAAACAAGCTATCTCAGAAATCGCTCCAACAAAAGAAACTCAAAAAGCTATGATAACAACAACAAAAAAATTATTATCACCAAAGGGCGAGCAGATCATACAAAAATTAATATCTAAAGTAACAGTGCCGCAATAAAATTTTATATAATCTAATAAAATAAAATGTCTGTTAAAAATTATCTTGACTTAACAGAAACTTATGACATCGACAACGATGTGACAGAATTCGAGTTTGTTGAGTACCTTGATGAAAATTCTAACGAACCAAATAAAACTGGTATTAGAACCTTTAACACCAGAGACGAAGATGTATTTCTACTGCCACATAAGGCTATGTTAGAAGTTCGTGGTCAGATTATGACAGTAGCCAATCCACCTGCTGCATTTGCAGTTGGAGCAGAAGTAGCTCTTATAAATAACGGTTGGAGTTTATTCAAAAGTGCTAGATATCAACTGGCTAATCAAACTGTAGAAGATATTTCGAGTCACCTACAAGTTGCAAGTACAATTTTAAATATTATTTCGTTTTCCGACGATTACTCGAGATCAACTGCAACTAATATGATGTGGTTTAAAGATACTGGACGGGGTATAGCTGAATCAACAGAATTTTTAAAGAGAGGCGCTATAGTACATGGAGCTGATGCTGATGCAAATGCTGTAATTGTGAGAAATTTTCTCATTGCTAATGCAGACGCGCTAGGTATTGCTGCACCAGGTGCAGCTGCTAATGCAGACGCTACAAGAGTTTCTCTTACAGCAGCTTTTAATAATCTAAATATAACACCACCAGCTGTAGCTGCAGACGGTACTGCGATGTTAAATTTACTTCTTAACACACTTGATGTGAGAAATCCACGCTATAACGAAGGTTTTGCTAGGCGAAGAAAACTTGCAGCAGGATCACGTCAAATTACAATGATGCTTCCGCTAAGCATGATTTTCGGCTTTTGTCGCGATTATGATAAAGTATTTCGCGGAGTAAAACATACTCTTATTTTAGATCGAGCAGACCAAAACGATTGCTTGTTTAGATCTGGAGGGGTTGATGTACAGTTTATCATAAACAAACTTGCTTTGTGGATGCCACGTATAACACCATCAATCACTAAAATGTCAGAACTAAATAACACGCTTGATAAGCATACAAACAGAATTTACTTTAAGCAGCATAAGGTATATCAGACAGCGGTTCCAAATACTACTGACTACACGTGGAGGGTCACAACAACATCAAGCGAACAACTGCCGAGAAATATCTTTGTCGTATTTCAACAACAAGCTCGACGAGGTAACCAACAACAAAATAATGCAGTATTTGACCACGCTGATGTCAGACGAATATACACTAGATTAAATTCAAAGCAATATCCAGAACGAGCTATCGAGTGTAATTTTGCTGATGATGCTAATAAAAATATTTCTCGACCGTACATGTACCTGCTTGACGCAATACAAAAATATCAAGATGTTGAAGATGGAACTCAAATATCAGTAGAAGAATTTCGTACGCTTTATCCTATATTTCATTTTGATGTTAGTAAACATAACGAGCGAGCTGTAGACAGCACAGCGGATATTGAAATTACCTGGACACTTGGGGCGGTTCCAGTAGCACCGTTGTACGTATACGCATTAGTGATTAGTGATAGATTTATCACGGTAGATTCTATTGGAGGTAAAATGACAGTTCAAGTTTAATCTACAGTTGTTATATAAAATGGCAAAGTATATTGTAAAAGAAGTGTATTTGACTGATGGCCAAGTTAAAAAATTAGTAGCTGCTACTGCAAAGCGAGAACAGGTATCATTAAAAATCAATCCTAATATTTCTGATGGTGTTTTAACAAAATTAATGCTAACAAAAAATCAAGTAAAAAAGTATGATCGTAAAAAAACTTTTGTTTTAAATTTGAGTGCTGCACAAATGACAGCGATGGCAAAAGAAGGTGGTTTTCTTGGTCCGGCATTATCAGTATTAACTAGTACAATAATACCTAAACTTTTACCAGTCTTAGGCACATTAGGAATAGCAGCAGCGTCTGGAGCAATATCTGGCGCAACGGAGAAAGCAGTCAAAGGTAATGGTATCATTCGTGGAAGTGGAATAAAAAAATTGTAAATTTTATGTAAATAATATATTATAATGCCACAAAAGAAAAAGAAATCACCAACAACAAAAAAAAAGAAAGTAATAAAAACAAAATCACCAACACCAAAGTGCAAATGCATATGCAATCAAACAAAACAAGGAGGAATTATTCCGTTCGCTCCACTTTTGGCGGGACTAGCGGGAAGTCTGCTGCCAAATCTTTTAGGAATCGGACGTGGTCTAACATTACCAGGAACTCGTCGACCCCGTTGAGTAATTTTGATATCATTGATAAGTTAAAAGCGGTTCCTGGATTTCACGGAGTTTATTCTAAAGATGAGCTCTCAGCAATAAAATCACCATCTGCTGTAAGTTCATGTGTTATTAATATACAAGATTTTAATGACGGATCTGGTACGCATTGGGTAGCAGTTTATAATAATAATTATTTTGACTCGTTTGGACTTCCTCCAAGCGATGTAATAAAAAAGTATATGAAAAAAAAATTTACAAAAGTATATTATTCGTCAAATCAACTCCAACCTGTTGGAACGTCTGCTTGCGGATATTATTGTATTATGTTTATCCGACAGATGAGCAGAAATCTTAATTTTTTAAAATTTATTTTACAGTTTGATAAGCAACCTTCTCACGCTAATGATGAGATCGCAATTAATTTTATCTAAACTTATAAGTATAATAATGTCAACATACTGTCTCAAGTGTAAAACTAAAACAGAAGGTATTAATGAAACAACAGAAAAAACAAAAAACAACAGGATAATATTAAAAAGTATTTGTGCAATCTGTGGAAAAAGAAAAAATACATTTTTAAAGAAAACGTCCCCATCGATAGTATCTCCAGCGACGTCGCTAGGATCTGGTTATCCTAATATTATTTTAGTCGACGATTAAAAATATAGAATGATATGCAACTGTGATTCTGACAGAGATTTGTGTATTGAGCAAAATAAAATTGTCGCATACTGTCAATGTTGTAACAACAGATAAATAATAGGGTCAGGTATAGATATACATAAACTAATTGGAAAATTACCAAAACCAAAAGGCGGTTGGACATTGCCAGGGCATCGGTATACTGGTCCATGGAATCCGCTAGATCAACAACTAGATGAAAACGACAATCCATTGCCAGGACAAGAGCCTTACAATCAAGTGGATGCAATAGCAATGCGTCATGATATCTGTTATCGTGATCATGAAAACTCAAAATTAGATTGTGATAAAGTAATGTTAGACGAATTACGTGATATGAAGCCAACAAATCTACGAGAACGTTTTGATAGAAAATTTGTTCAGGGAATAATTGGAGCAAAATATAAACTTGGACTCGGAGAGTCTCGTCAATCACCTCACGATCGGGGAAATAAAGTATATGATGATCTTGCAGTCGAACTACACAGACCTAAAAAAAAAAGTTCCAACGACGTAAAGTTGTCGCTAATGGTGTAGATGATATCTGGGCAATAGATTTGGTGGATGTATCCAATCTAGCTCAGTTTAACGTTGGCGCTGATGGCGCTCCAAAAAGGTATTTGTTTAATGTTATAGATGTTTTTAGCAAATATGCTTTCAGTGTACCTGTTTCGGATAAGACAGGAACTTCAATGACTGATGCGCTAAAGCAGATAATAACAAGCACAGAAAGAAAACCAAACAAAATCTGGACTGATCATGGATCTGAGTTTTTTAACAAAAAGTTTGAACAGTTTCTAGAACAAAATAATATAAAAAGGTATGTTACAGGAAATGAGGGTAAAAGCGTTGTTGTTGAGAGATTTAATCGCACGCTAAACGAGAAAATACACAAACATATGACAGCTAAAAACACCAACAGGTACATCGATGACCTTTCTCAAATCGTAAGCGAATATAATAACACGAAACATCGAACCATCAAAATGACACCTAAAAAAGCTGTTAAAAATCCAATATTAGCAAATGAAAACATGTACCGCAGACATAAATTTAAGGTTGGTGATAAAGTTAGAATTTCTTTGATGAAAAAGGTGTTTGCAAAAGGATTTACTCCGAACTGGAGCGAAGAAGTTTTTGTAATTGATAAGGTACTTTTAACAGTACCTGTAACGTACGTTTTAAAAGATCTGGCAGGGGAACCGATTGTAGGTAGTTTTTATGAACAAGAACTACAGAAAACTGATCAGGATGTTTTTGTTATCGAGAAAGTGATTAGAAAAAAAGGGGATAAAAGTTTAGTCAAATGGCGTGGGTATAGTGATAAATTTAACAGTTGGATCCCAACCAAGCAGATTATGATATAATGCTATTATAAATTAACTCATACTTTTGTTTGACAGATTTACATTTTACTGGTTTACATAATGATATTAGATACTGCTTACGATCGTTAGAGATCGTCATTAGATTAAAAATCTTGACAAATATGAAATCGAATTTGATATTTTTCTGTCGGCCTGGGATCTTGATATTTAAAAAAGGTTTGATTAACTGCCAGAACAGTTGTTGTTCGGCAACGGTAAAATTAAATTTAATTAGCTGCTTAGCAATGTGATACTTGACATTATACCGTTTAGTTGTTGATCTGCTGTAATTAGATCTGTCAGCAACAGTGACTATTTCACCATCATCATCAGATTCATTGTTATATAAAATATCATCTTCGCTATAACCAACAGATTTGTCTATAAAATCTTTGGAAAATGTAATACTATGTATGACATCATCACTGACGACCTTATCACTGACGACCTTATCACTAGTATCTTCTTCGTAGAGTTCAGCGAGTCGTTTCATCAAGTCCATTATTATAATATATTTTTATCTAATTTATTATTATAAGATGACCGATGAGATAAAATATCACCAAAAAGTTAATATAGTAAATTATAACGAACTAGCTGAAGCGGTAAGAAAATGTTTGTTGGGTTATAGTGTTGATGTTATTGTAATGCAAGGTGATTCTCATAAAATATTACTAACAGAAGCAGAAAAAAATAAAATTAATGAAAGTGCAGTAACGACGCTAAAATTTAATCACGATGATATCATAGCATTTGCTCATCATTGCTTGACTAAAACCGAATTACAAAATATTATTGATCATCATATCTAAAACCAATCCTAGCATCGTATTCTCTTGAAAAAGTTGATTTTGTTGCTCCATCAGCTATAATTTTTACGACTGCGGGATTTATCTTATAATATTTCGCCGCAGCTGAAATCGATTTGAATTCGATCTCCTCATCCGTTTCGAGGTTTTTTGAAATAACAGGTTTTATTGGGCATCTAAAATTAATACCATTACTATTTTTTCCTTTTCTCACATTTTCCTGTTGCGTTACTATCTCCAGATTTTCCAATCGATTATCAGTTTGTATATTATTGATGTGATTAATAACAAGACCATTGGGTATAGATCCATTGAACACCTCATAAACAAACCTATGACCAAGATAACGAACTTGATTTGTTGATGTTCCTCTAACAGTTACCCTGATATATCCCATATTGCTAATAGTACTAAGAACTTTTTTAGTTTTTCTATTTCTAATAATACCGCGATCGTTAGCCTCGTATAAATCAAATACTGGGTGCGGCTGAAACTCATCTTGTAAGGATAAATTTTCAATATTATCATCAGTGACTTTACCATTATAATGATATACACGCTGTCCCTCTGGAATATCATCGCAGAACAACGTGTAAATAAAATCTTTTCTAAACATTGTAATCCTCTCAGCATTATCTCCCTTTACACTAATATTATAACCCGCTGACGTTAATTTGCCAACAGGTATTCTAGTTTTAATGTTAATAACCGAACCAATTACATTTCCAGCGTATAAGTTATACTTTGGGTGAATTTGATAAATCTCTTGCTCACGTGCGCTTGTCAGATTTACTGTCATTATATTATAGGTAATATTTTTTATCTCTAATTGATTTTTAGCGCATGCGCAGTGTGAGATAAAGTTATACTTTGGGTGAATTTGATATGCTTCTTGCTCACATGTGTTTGTTAGATTTGCTGTCATTATATTATAGGTGATATTTTTTATCTCTAATTGATTTTTAGCGCATGCGCAGTGTGAGGTAAAGTTATGTTTTGGGTGAACTTGATATGCTTCTTGCTCACATGTGTTTGTTAGATTTGCTGTCATTATATTATAGGAGATATTTTTTATCTCTAATTGATTTTTAGCGCATGCGCAGTGTGAAAAAATTATCAATTAGATATTACATTATAGTATAATAATGTTAAAATTGCGTGATATAGCTAAGAGAAGCTTTATGAGAGAACCTAATAAAATAGCGACTGCTTTTGCAGGTTTTGATAATAGTTATCAGTTTGATAATCAAATTGTTTTAGTAAATTTTACTGCAACTAATCTTTACCACCTATTACAGACAATTGTAAAACGTGAGCTCGAAAAACACAAAAGTATCAGATTATTTGTGCAATATCATGTTATATTTTCAAAGTTAGTTATAATGGAAGAATTAACTAACAAGGAAATTGCAGAACCTTATATGAACGCAAAATCAAGACGTGTTTTGCTTGGGACTGATCTGTTATCACTATCTGATGAAATACACCAAGAAATTGGAAAAAAAATAGAGGAATTTAGTCAATTAGGTTCGGGTTGGAAGTTTGAAATGATCAAAGGAATATTGTTTCACACGATGAAATATAATGTATTACGAGGTAGTTCATACGTCGACCTGCCACCAAAAATAAAAAGTAAAAGATGTTGTATAAACATCAAAAACGTAGATAACAAATGTTTCCAATGGGCTGTTCTTTCCGCACTATTTCCAGCAGAAAAAAACGCTACTCGTGTTGAAAGGTATATCAGTCATGTGTCTAGATTAAATTTTAAAGATATTAACTTTCCAGTGGCAGAAAATCAAATACCAAAATTTGAAAAGCAGAATAATGTTTCAATTAACGTTTTCGGACTAGATGAAAAGGAGGACGTATATCCGAGATATATTTCAGAAAAAGCTTCACAATCAACTATAAATTTACTGTACTACAAAAATCATTATGTTTGGATTAAAAACTTTAACGGACTAGTTGGTAGACAGTACAATAAGGATAAGAACAAAAAGTTCTTTTGTTACCGCTGCTTGCATGGCTGTACAAGCAATGAAACATTACAAAAGCATTTGCAGTACTGTAGTGATATGCAAAGAATAACAATGCCATCTAAGGGAGATAGTGTGTTACAGTTTGTCCATCATAATCACAAACTAAAAATTCCTTTCGTCATATACGCTGATTTCGAATGCCTACTTCAACCTGTACTTGGTGTAGAAAATAATCCTAATCAATCGAGTACAAGAAAAGTTCAAAATCATGTTCCGTGTGGAGTAGCGTATAAGGTAGTTTGTTGTACTGATTCTAGATTATCTAAATCAATCAAATTATATCGTGGTAAAAATCCAGCTGTTTGGCTTCTCAAGCAGTTGATTAACGAAGTTGATAATATATTTACTCATTTGAAAAAAGTAACGCCAATGTTAAAATTAACACCTCAACAAGAATCCGCTCACGAGCAAGCAAAAATTTGTCATATTTGTGAAAAAGCTTTTGACGATGATAAAAAAGTACATGACCATTGTCATTTGACTGGACAGTATCGTGGAGCGGCTCATAATCAGTGTAATTTAAAATTTCATGCTCCAGATTTTATTCCGGTTATTCTTCACAATTTTCGAGGATATGATAGCCATATTATAGTAGAAGCTTTTGGTGATCCTGAGATAAAAGCTCGTCTAAAACTCGATAACATCATCAAATGCATCCCAAATAATTTTGAAAAGTACATGTCAGTTACGCTAGGTAAATTACGTTTTATTGACAGCCTGCAATTTATGGCAGCCTCGTTAGATGAGCTAGTAAAAGGTTGTAGTAAATTTGATAACCTAAGAGACTGTTTTGGAGATAAATTTAATCTACTAGCTAAAAAAGGAGTTTTTCCATACGAATACCTCGACGATTGGAGTAAATTTGATGAAATATCTTTACCTGACAAAGACAAATTTTACTCACAACTTAAAAACGAAAATATAACTGATGATGAGTACAGGTATGCACAAGATATTTGGAAAGAGTTTGATTGTGAGACTTTTGGTGATTATCATGATTTATACCTGAAAACTGACGTGTTATTACTAGCAGATGTTTTTGAAAGTTTTCGTGAAGTGAGTTATAATAATTATGGACTAGATCCTTGCTGGTATTATTCTGCCCCTGGGTTGTCATGGGATGCTTTGCTAAAGTTTAGTAAGGTAAGGTTAGAATTACTGACAGACGTGGATATGTTCAATTTTATTGAAAAAGGTATCCGAGGAGGTATTAGCGTGATAACAAAAAAATATGCTGAAGCAAACAACAAATACCTGAAACAGTATAATCCTGACCTTCCTTCGAAGTATATAATTTATCTAGATTGTAATAATCTTTACGGTGGTTCGATGGCAGAACCAATGCCTTTTAGCGGATTTCATTGGATCACGGTTGATCGATTTCTATCAGAGACAGAAAAAAAGATACCTGATGATGTTTCCTATTTCGTTGAAGTTGATCTTGATTATCCAAATTCGCTACACAAATTACATAACGATTACCCTTTCTGTGCGGAATCGATGGTTATAGATTATAGTTTGTTATCAAAAGAACAACAAGCGTTAGCATCACCAAGGCAACATTCCATGGTCAAGAAACTAGTACCAAATTTACTTGATAAGAAAAATTATGTTTTGCATTACAAAGTTTTAAAACAAGCAGTCGATGCTGGTCTTGTGTTGAGAAAAGTTCATCGTGTACTAAAATTTAATCAGTCGCCGTGGATGAGAGGTTATATTAACTCAAACACTACAAGAAGAGCTGCAGCGAAAACAGAGTTTGAGAAAAACTTCTTTAAACTGATGAACAATTCCGTTTTTGGTAAGACGATGGAGAATATTAGGAAACGTGTAAATATTGAAATAGTTAATGATGTCAATCGCAGAAACAAACTTGTGTCAGACGATGATTTTGTGAGCATGAAAATATTTAATGAAAATCTTGTTGCGATACAAAGAAGAAAAACAAATCTAAAACTAAACAAGCCGATCTATGTTGGAGCTGCAGTGTTAGATTTATCAAAGTGGATGATGTACGATTTTCATTACACTTTTGTTAAAAATCAGTGGCCGGCTAGTAGATTATTGTTTACTGATACTGATTCACTCGTGTATGAAATTGAATGTGAGGACATCTATCAGGACATGTACAATAATCGACATCTGTTTGATCTTTCCGATTATCCACGTGACAGTAAATTTCATGACGACACAAATAAAAAGGTTATTGGTAAGTTTAAAGATGAAATGAACTCGAGCGCTATCAAATACTTTATCGGATTACGTAGTAAAATGTATGCCGTATTGTTAGATAATAATAAAATAACGAAAAAAGCCAAAGGTCTGCCTCGTAATTTTGTTAAAAAGTTTATGAAATTTGATGACTACAGGTATGCGCTTGATGGTGGTGTTAGTTTTATGAGAGCTATGGCAATTCGAACTAATCATCATAAACTCGAAACAGATGTCATTATCAAACGTGGATTGTATAATTTTGATGACAAACGCTATTGTGAAAATGGGGTAGATACATTTGCCCTTGGGTATTGTTATGATGATAGATCTATACTCGACATTATCTTTTCCAACTGAAATTTTATCTAAACTTATAAAATAATGTTTGAAAATTTGACAATGACAAATAGCTACAATAGTAACATCAAATATCTAATGATGGACGGTAAACAATTGACAGTTGAATTTAATAATGAAACATCAGGTATATGTTTTAATGGAACATGTGACAAGTTAAAACTTTCGCTCATCAGATCTGATAACAGCATGTATTTCAATTATCTCGAACAATTGTATCAAAAGTTGCTAGCGGAATTTAAAAACTTTCACAGCCCCATTAGCCAACAAAACTATACTAAACTCACAATTGATCTCGATCGGTCAAAGGTATATTTTATCAACAAAAAATATCCTCTGAACAAACCAGAAATGAAAGATCTGTTTGAGTCCCGTCGCTGTGTGAGTGGTAAAGTAAAATTTAGTATTTATAGTCGTGATAGTGAAATATTTTTAATATCAACAGTTGAAACATTAATCATTGGTAACGAGATATAAAATAATATCATTTTCATTCTAATGCTAGTTTAATTTCCACCTTGTTAACTGAAACGTTCTAATGCACAGTTTAATTTTCATCCTGTTATCTTGTGGTAAAACCCGTTTGCCGTCTTTAGAATAATTATATTCCACACATGCGCTGTTCTAACAAATTAGTCACCTCTGTGTAAAGAGCTTATCGCATTCCAACACCTGTTGTTTTGTTCGGTTACAAAATACCTGTTTACAGGTAGTAGTAGGGGAAAAAAAGAGGTGGGGGAGGGTGAGTCAAAACCCTGTTTTATTTTGGAAAAAAAGGGGGTGGGGTGGGGGATAATTTAGGACTATAATTTATACTTGTTTGGAGGGTAAAAAAAACAAAGTGAGTTGAAAACCTGGTTTTCTAATACTACTACAGTCTATTTTTGAAATCAAGCACTGCAAAATAGCAGGTCACAAATGCATTGTAGGAAATGTGGGAAATTTTGCATCCGGTAATCCTATTGCACAAGAAAATCGCAACATTGTCATGTTTAGTTCATTTAGGGCACACGTGTACTCCTGTCAGCCTGTTGTACTGTGTAACGCATCAAACAGTGTAACAGCATCACATCGCATTGATCATTCTGTTTTGAAAACTGATTTTGTGGTTATAAAATGTTCTGTTTATTCTGATGCAAGCTTTTTCTTTGATTCATAGTGTGCAAAACAATACAATCTACTCGCCAAGGCTCGCAAAAGCTGGTCATTATTAACCTTGTTTCATAAATTCAATATTAAATCATTACCCATTTGAGATCCTCTATATATGTCACATTATTTTTATTATGAACCAATGATAAAAGTATAAGATGTTATGTAATTTTTTTAAGATTACAAAGTGATATATGCCGTTAATAAAAATAAGTTTTCAAAAAACAAAATTCAACAAAATGTAATCTGCGCAATTTAATAACATAAAACGAAACAAATCATATTTAGCTTTAATATCATAACATGAAACCACACAGTAAGATCAGTTAATTAATAATTAATACCTTTTATAATATGGGTCATATTATTTGTACTCTCCTCTTCTCTACTCTCCCCTCACAATTCCACCTTACCTCCCCACCCCGAGAAATAGCAGTAGTATGACTCATGAATAATTTAAGATATTGTTTATACAGGTGACGCTTGATATGATTCTGGAGTTTCGCACTATTTATAACATAAAAATGGACAAGTTTTAGCACTAATTGTAGTTATTACTTCCATTGATGTACATGATCCATATTGGGTTTTCTTTATTTTTTTCTTTTCATAATTGTCATTTCTATGCATAAAGCGCACCTCATTTCCCAGTTCTCTGTTCTGATGCTTGTAACATTTATAAGACTTATTGAAGCACCTAAACTAATCAAAATTAAAACTTGATAAAAGTCTAAATAACGTTTTTTTGTGTCTTTTTACGTTTAATAAATAGAAAAATTCTCTACTGTTTTAACATTTTGTCAGACCTGAGAGATTTTGTTTAAAATTGTCTTTTATATAATACCACGACCAGAACGACAGGAGACTATGGAGGTATAATTTGTCTCCATTCAATTTTTTTTTCAAATTAGAGGTTGCTAAACTAAATGAAAGAACATATATTCGTGTCACAGAGATGTTTTTGTGATAAAGTTAATGCCTTATAAAATTTTAGCGTGCTCAAGTTCTTTTTTAAATAAAATATACAATGTCAAACCTGTACATAGTTGTGACACATTTGTCTGCTTTTCTACACAGGCTCTAAAACACAGATCCGCATATTCAGATATATATGACCTTAAAATGTTAGCTACATACAATTTTTTACTTTCTCAACAAATCGTTTTGTTTGAGCGAAACCTAAAGGATTAATGCAGTCGTTGGTATCTTCTTGGCAGCTAGAAAACAGACACAGATGTACAACTATTCTTCTCAAATGCAGCTCCCCTCAAGCTTAATATTCAGCTCAGGATGCTTATAATTTTCTGCCCTAATAGGGGGCAGAGGCCAGTTTTATGAACAAATATAATGCTGCAATTAGCGACAAAGTATAAAAAAATCATACTTAATCAAATACATATGTGAGGTCAAAAGATACATATTATTAGATACCTATATTAAAACAAAGCATATGAATATTATCCACTTGACCAGAAAAGTCAATGGCAGTTCATAGCAGAAGAAGTTAATGCACCCAAACCCCAAACTTATTCCTACAACTTTTATCTCCGAAAGTCATTTTTGACACCATGTGATGCTTACAGTGCAAACACAGGCCTTTTTTTCTAGACGACAATTCAGAAAAACAGTGTGTACTAAACGGGCTGATGAAATTGAAAATAGTTGTCATCCAAGCCGTTATACAATCCTAGCAAATGTTAAAAGTCTTGGGATTTGCCCACGCCGACATCTACCCCCAGTCGTCTGTGATAATTCACCCCAATAGAATGTACTGCAACAAATGAAATGCTTTCACCATCGAGTGCATATCTAGAATTTTGATGTTAGTTGCTCTTGAAAAGACCAAAATATGCAGTCCTCCCGAAACGATGGCAGGAAGTGTGCATCGCAGCACGCCGTGCTGGCATATTATGTAAAATGGGATTCCCTCAGGATCGACCTGCAAGCTAAGTAGAGCTCTTATCATAGAGTAATGTAACCCATATAATCGGGTAATAGTACTGTATCATTCAATGGTCACTAAAATAGCATAATCATTTGCAATAGTCTTATAAACTGTCAACACAGGGCGCTGTTATCCGCTGTCGCATGGAGCACACCCAATAGGTGAAGGATTTATTGGGTTGGGATGTTATTCTTCAGATGATTGAAGATGCCACCCAAATCATTTCAAGCCATGTTTTCGAGGGAAAAAGACTCTGTTCGACTGCTTTTAGAACTATATATCCGATTGGTGCAAAACTTTGAGACGATTAGAATGCTGACAAGATAGATCGAAATCACTGGTGTGGAGGTGATTATTATACACGTTAAAACTGGAGTTCAACCCAAAGAGAAGTCCCATGAACTGATATGTCAGCCCTTCAATGTCATTAATCTTCTTTTGTGGATGATGTTGACAAATCGTCTTAGCATTTTCGACCGCTAATCATGGTGCCTTAATAAACAGGTTGAGAGTTACACCTATACCCAGCCAAAGAGCATTATTGGCCTTTGGCAGCAAGAGCAGTCTGGAGTAGAGCCCAGTGTTGATTATTTGCAGACTTAAGTCTCTTTGGAAAATCTGCAACTGAGGCTATCGTATAAGGGATAGTGGCAAAGAAAATACTCTGGAGGCTAAGTGGAGTACTTTGTATAAGCAATGAAATACCAACGTAATGACTCCCATTAAGCTGAAAACTTTGAATTCCTCCGAACATGATCGGAACTCGTAGACTTAAGCATGGCCATATTTATGAGAAAGGGAAGGAATATGTCTCTCCTCTTCTCCAATCATTCTAGTCTTAGAGGGACCTTTCCATGCATTATCTCATGAAAAGGAGAAAGGTACATCAGTGAATTTATGGGACCTTGAGGTTGTAGGATTATTGAACAGATAACACAGGTAGAGAAAATTACATCCTTTCCACTTCAAGAATGAATTAGGCACGTATAGTACTATGGTGAGCATTGAGTTGTTGTGTTATAGAGATCACTGACCCTTCAGTACGTAATAGTTTATTCTATACTTGCATATGTTCGATCAAATATAGCTATCTAATAGCACTACAACTCAAGGACACTAATTCATCCACTAACACGGTTTTGTCAATAAATGATCTTGAATCGTTGTATACTGGTATGCTATCCGGCATCTAAGACTAACGTCACTATTGCTGCGGTACCGCAATGGTAAATCTCGGCGGGCCTTAAAGCCGTATTACACTGGTCGATAATGGTGTAGACTTTGACGGACCCATAAAGCCATGACCCACATATAAGAATGAATTGCATTGACTCTGTTATGGAACCCAAGTGCCGTGGCATGCAACTTTCCATGGACCTACATGTGTCTGTCTTGGCACCTGGGTCTGTGCATAGCGACAAGGAAATTCCAAATGTCCCAATTTAACATATAAAATGCCATGACAAATACAAGTAATCAAAAATACAGAAGTTTATTGTAATAAGGCCAAACCCAGTACTTGTATAATATCGTATTAAAAATCTCATCAGTAATATATAAAGTTATGAATTATTACTGCAACAAAATTCATTTGAGCTTGATGGTGATCTATTTGTAAGTACTGAGCCGCCAGTTTCATCCACTGCAATTCATATCGCATGAACGTATACATATAACAATTGAAACCACAATTGCCACTAGTTTCGGTATCGATTTATTTTTGTGTATATCTATCTATCTATCTATCTATCTATATCACACATATCTATCTATCTATCTATCTATCTATCTATCTATCTATCTATCTATCTATCTATCTATCTATCTATCTATCTATCTATCTATCTATCTATCTATCTATCTATATATATATATATATATATATATATATATATATATATATATATATATATATATATATATTGTTACGTTAGGCCAGTTCAATATTAGCAAAAGAGTGAATTTAATAAGCTTTGTAAACAGAAAACGAGGTAAAATATGAAATAGGACTCAAAAGTGCTCTCCATTAAAGTTCTGTGAAACCATAATTTCACTTTTGACTTTAATTGCTGAATACTAGATTCAAGCATGACTAGCTGGAATATTCCAGGCATACAATTTGACCCTTGCTCCGATTGGACAGATTTGGAAAGGCCAAATTGAGGGCAAAGCTTTATCAAAGCTTTTACTATGGTTTTGGTTTTAATATTCCTCAAAGGAGTTGTATCGGGGAATCTTGTTGACGCACACATAATCGTCAACGAGCATTGGTTACCTGACTTGGTCTTAGGTAAGAGACCAAAGCAGATGAGCCTTATGTATCTTAGGATTGGGTTTTCCCACAATTTGACAAGTATGACAAGATCAAAAATAATTTACAAACATCACCTTTACTTTTTGGCCAGTTAAAGTGAGTAAAGATATTGTGATAAGTTATATTTATCCTTAAATGATCAGCTAGAAGAGTTTCATGGACCAAACTAAGTATTTCCTGTTTGTATAATTTTGGAACTAAAATCTGATAGTTCACTGACCATTCAACACCAGCAGATACATCGGAAGGTCTCCATTTTCTCGTAAGATTTCCATTTTTAATGAAATAACAGACAGATACTTGAGTGGCCTCACATTCACTAATGCATTCACCCACCCCCGAAACAAGCAGGATATCTCAGGATCTTTTTCATGTCCGTTCACAAAAGATTATCGTTTGTCACAGTGATTAGGTAATCAGTAGTTATAAGATGTTCAATGTGATCCATACCTTTTGATTAATCCAAACAAGAAACGAAAGTTTCCTCATCAAAAGCTTGACTAATACATGTGTCACCTAAAGGCATAGTTCCATTATCAAAATCATTCTCAAGAGGTTTTTTTTTACATAGCTATCGTAACTGCACAAGCTGGGTATAAATCAGGTAATTTGTTTTTGATAGGACCAACCTTCTGATCCAAAGAAGGCTTGTCAGTTACAAGTGGATTATCCACAACATTGTCTCCAGCTAGGTCGTTGCCTAGTAACAAATGAATGCCCTCAACGGGTAAAGATTACAATGTACCGACTGTTACAAGTCCTGAAACTAAGTCTGATGACAAATTTACAGAATGTAGAGGAATATTAACAAAGTTGTACTCTACTTTCTGAATGAGAATAATCGAATTAGAACAAGACGTCTCAGGAAAAAGGTAAAGTACCTGATAATAAAAGACTCTGAGAAACTCCTGTATCTTTAAAATGTTAATAGGGATAGGTATGTCCAAATCACCCAAGAGTGATATAGAACCATTTGACATGAATAGTTTATAATTCTCCATAATAAAAATAGACTGGAGTGATAGCATATAATCATATAAAGTGATAGCATATAATCATTTAGTTGTAAATTAGAACTTGCTACATGGTATGACAAATCAAGGTATGTTACCTCCCCTTTGACTGTAATTCAGTGAATACAAGGTTTTCTTTGTTTCTCTTTTGTTCAGTAATTTAAGTATTTTATTAAGCTTTATATTGAAAAGTAAGTAATTTAACACTGGTTGATGTGGAAAGTAACCACAATAATGATGTTCAGGCTTTTTCTTAACTTAATATGAGTTTTGGGTAAATGTAGGTATAAATTTATGTATTAGACAACTTTCATATGCAATCCAATTCTATTACTTAAATTTAGCAAGTAGTTTATGTAGTGATAAATTATATCAGTGTCTGAATATTGCATCGAAATATGGACTTAACCTGGCATCACAAACCTTTCCACATATTTCTCTGCCTCCAGCTTACTTCTTGTCTTGGACCGCAGCAGTTTACACATGGGCTTATTGTCCCCAAAAGTAATGTCAGAATTATAGGAATTTGCATAGCTTTTTAAAATCTGTCTCTTGTCCTTATATAACAGACTTCAGGTGGCTTTGTCTTTTGGGTTAATATACATTTTTTTCCTTTGTTGTGAGGAACATTACTAGGCTTTAAGAAATGACTCTGTCCAATCTTTGCTTCCTTACCATTTCCATTGGTTTTATAGTAAAAAATAGCACTCATTTATTTAATTCTTCAGGATAATAAAACTTATGGAACTTTTCTTTGCCTTTTATACCTTTTGGTTAAGATTTGGTGGTGATTAATCAGATGTGTTGATAGTTTAATTAGTTTGGGAATGTCAAAATCTCTTGGTGCTTCATGAGTTGTGTATTGTTTTAGTCACAGAAGGGCAATGACCTTTTATCATTTTGACCTGTCATGTGGCACACCTATTGGTTTTCTCTGGATATGAGGAATACTGATGCATTGTATCTTATATTTGTAACAGTCAGAAAGAAATGCAATTTTGAAATTTGAAACATTTAAAACTTGTACTAAAGCAAGTGAGAGATGAAAATACAATGTGTTATGTAATTTGATATCCTGTGATGTCATACTTGCTGATGTCAGCATGTTTGTGGGTTTTTTTTGTGTAGCATGCTTCCCATAGAAAGATAACATGAAGATACAAGGGCAGAAAACAATTATTTTAATAACAAGAATAATCCACAAATAAGTGCGATACAACACAGCAACATGTAATGTGGATGCAATTTAACTATATACAGTGGTATCACACAAAATGCCATTGCACTAATATCTTTGCACAAGCATGGCAATTTCTTTGTTTCAATTATGTTTCAACATCAATGAGTAAAATACATGTCTTTCTAAAAACTTAAAATCTGGTTATAGGACACACGGTACAAATTATATGGAAGATCTGTGAATCAGTCTAGAAATGTGTGAAGAAATAATAGAGTATACAAAGGGTTTGGTGGTCAATAATTGGTTAATAATTAAAAGTAAAATTTTAGTAAAAGTATCTTTTAAAAGCTTATCCTATGGGTAATTTAAAAAAAATATAGACAAATTTCTATTTATGCAATTTTAGTATTTTTAAAGACTTGACGTAGGATTACTCAATAATGAATGTAGCACTTGATTCGTTTGGTGCGGAATCAATAAGATGTGTTTCATGCACATGTAGGTCAAAAAAATGCCACGGCTCATATGGTGTTCTCCACACAGAAGCTTGCACCAAGGATAGCTGTGCATGGAGAAATATAGGTCTGATCATCAAAACCCAAAAATTTTAAGTTATTGAATTTTAAATATGATGGCTTTTCCATATGTTTACTATGGGAGTTAAATTAGTACCGTGATTCCTACAATACAAACTTCATGAGTTAAGGAATGCTCGTCAGCAGCAATAGTTAGATTTTCCAAGGTTTCGACCTTATGCTATTCAAGATGAGTCCTAAGGTCATTAGGGACACTTTCGTAATCATGTTCAATTTTCTTGGCTAAGCAACACCTATCAAATAATTGCTCTTTTTCTCTTGTAAATTCAACATAATTTTGTTCACATTCTTTTTTATAGTATCTGAATTTACGCCAATAATCCTCAAAGACTAATGCATAACCCTTTAAAATGCATTCCTTAACCAAATCATAGTCAGCACTTTGATGAACCGACATTGAATGGTAAATATAACTAGCTTTACCAATTAGTATGGGGCCTCGAGTGAGTGGCCGAGTGGTCTAAAGCGTTGACAGTTATGGATCATTGCCATCTCACCTCTGTCTTCGTGAATTCGAGTCCAGACTAGGCTAACGTGGGTAAGTGAGAAAGCCTGTCAGTAGCTTTTCGTGAGTCGGTGGTTCTTCCCTGGGTTTTCCAGGGTTCTTCCTTCACCATTAATAATGGCCGTCATGTATAGCCTATCTTGTGCTGAAAAATGGCGTTAAACCCTACAACAACAACTACAACAACAACAACCAATTAGTACACATTGTAATAATTGAGTCCAATGCTCCCTTAGCCATTTCTAATTTCCGCAACTTTTTGAAAGGAGTAAACTATTTTGCCTTCTTCCTTTTCTCTAAAAGGGGACACTAACCTGATATTTCTTGTAATATCAAAACTTGAATTTGTATCTGAAGTGGGATCCTGCTTTTCACTTGCCAACTCCATTTCTTTCATTTTAATTTGAAATTCCTTTTGATCCTTTTATTTTCCCATTTGCATCTCTCTCTCTCTCTCTCTCTCTCTCTCTCTCTCTCTCTCTCTCTCTCTCTCTCTCTCTCTCTCTCTCTCTCTCTCTCTCTCTCTCTTCCAAATTATAATTGTATTTGTTTATCTTTCTCCTTCCCCAATCTCCCTCTCCTTCTCTTCAAATTGCAAGTTCATTTGTTTATCATTCTCTTTTCTGTCTCTTTCACTATTATTTCTCAAACAAAATAATTTATTTCCCCCAAAACAAGGTACAATATGAAATAAGACTTGCAGTTTGTGAATATATAAAAAATTAATCCAAGAATCTAAATATATAAGTTCTAATTTTAATACAGTTTTGAATCTCTATGAAGTTTTCAATATGGAAGGCGATAGTGTCAGATGAGGTTGCTGTACTTATGTCAACAGTTCCTCGCTGAATAACAGTTTATAATGTCAAAATAAATTTCCAACACACACACACACACACACATATATATATATATATATATATATATATATATATATATATATATATATATATATATATATATATATATATATATATATATATATGAATATGAGAATTAAATTATCAATTAGGTCGTCTTGCTAGTTTGTCTGCTATACATGAGTTCATATATCACCGATTCAGTGTCATGTTTAGGTGCTGATTGCTTAGTCATGACAGGTTATAGGCTGGTGTGTGCATCAAGGCGATGAGTGTGTATATATATATATATATATATATATATATATATATATATATATATATATATATATATATATATATATATATATATATAAAGTAAAAAAATATTACCTACTTGAGTAGGCAATAAGATGTAACGTCAGTGTCTTTGTCATTTCATGTCAGGTAAACAACATAGTAATATGAACACATTCCAAAGCGTCTCTATTAGTGCAATTTGCAATACTCATTCCTGAACAACTCCTATCACGTGTCACTTCTCCCAGTCCCCACGGCAGTACAACATACCAGAGGCGCCTGAGAGTTCGATACTGTTAACAAGGGATCAGAATACACTGCATCAATCATATTTATGTTGACATCATTTACATTGTGGGGTTTTCTTTGGGCTCCATGCACATTGTGTAACATCTGTACTCTTTCGAAGTGTAGTTTAAATCAAGGTGAGACACTGATCTTTAGGCGTGTTACAGGTCTTCGGGAGTGGAATTGGTCTTCAGGTGTAGCATTGGTCTTCAAGTGTCACATTAACCTTACGGTGTCACACTGGTCTTCAGGATTCACGCTGGTCTTCAAATATTACATTATCTTCAGGATTCACGTTAGTCTTCAACTATCACTTTGTCTTCAGGATTCTCGTTGGTCTTCAAATATCACATTGTCTTCATGATTCACGTTAGTCTTAAACTATCACATTGGTCTTTAAGATTCTCCTTGGTCTTCAAATATCAGATCGGTCTTCATGCGTCATATTTGTCTTAAGTGCACTTTTACACGATGCAAATGACGCATGTGGAAGATAAATATCCTTAAAACTGCGAAAAAAGATTTGGTTGAGTCTTTTGGTGGATATTGTTTCTATGTGAAACATGTCCATGTCTTTGTATGTTATTAATTTAGATTTTAAATCAAAGCTGAACATTAGTGTTATTTCTGTCGTAGCGTGCCTATATGCATCTGTTCCTCGGACGTAATGTTTTAACTACAATCAGACAAAAATATGTTTCTGATATAATTTGTAATGGGCGGCCTTATACAAATGCATAAGAATTATTCTTTAAAGAAAAAAGTACAAACCTCGTTAATCAGTAACAAAATTGTGACTATTTTGATATTGCTGCAGATCAATGAAGACGTAAATTTATTATATCTACCTTATTCTGGTATTAGTATTTAAGTTTGCTAATATCTCGCAAACATGTTATAGAATGTTGTAAATTTCATGTGATATATAAACAGATGTATGGATGGATGGATTGGTGCATAGAGATAAACATACTGTTACAAGTCAATGCTCTTTAAAAAGTAACAAAAAGAGTGAAGACAACAAATAATTTATTCCCCTACATTACAAAATGAAAAATGAGCAAAAACTTATGGTGTTGCGAATTAAATAAAAAAATAATCCAAGACTTAAAGACATGAGTCATAGTAATACAAATTCCTAAATAAGACTCAGTTCAAGTCCCGAAGATGTTCAAACTTTAAGGCGATGACGTGTCTGTTATAGTTGATGTGTTAACAATTTATTGTTGAATCACATAAATATTAATAAGTATGCATTCCAATGAATGTCTTTATCCAAGAATTTTGTCAGGGCACGTTTGTATTTATAGAGAAAATATTAACTTGAATTCAATAATTTTAAAATAATAAAATTCATCCCAAACTGGTTACAATATACTACAGCTTATAGTGCTAGATGTTAAAGCACGACTGGTGATACCTACACAGCCACAATATAATATATTTATCCGCTCGACCTCAAGGTCATAATTAATATTTTCTACAACCAACCATTACGTAGTTAAAAATAACCTTCTTGAATGATCTTATGAGCCTTGTATATTTGCAACCCTTATTAACCTATTTACTCTTTGTTTACCTGAATAATAATCCTTATAATAAGCTCACGCACATAGAGAATATGAAGCAATTTTTAGTTATTTACATAGATTAAAAAGCAGAAATGAAATGAACTCAGTTCTGGACATGGGTAAGGCTAGGAAACTATGTTAATATCATAAAATATGTAATGAAATATAACAAATTAAAAAAAACTGAAAAAAGAGTAAATTAAATATACTTGATATGTCAAATTATATATAGATTGATATTTATAGTCAAACATGATGTAACTATAACTATTACAAATCTGTACTTTGCTCTTAAGGGCCATTCACATTTTCACATGTTAAATGACCTCTGTGAACGTAATGCATTCAATAGCCACCTGCTGTCAATGGCAAGATGTTTTGTTATCTAACACTGCTTAGCTACTGCTTAATGCAGTCGACCAGTTTTGATGACTATGCAAAAAGCGCTTCATTTTCCGAGAAATATAAGTACCAATTTAAGAAACAACATTCAATCATCACGTGACCAACGCATTTGCCAACTGATGACATCTCGGACACTATATGCGCAATCAAAATATCATACTATCATACACAAGAGAGTAGAAGTTTTGACATAAAAACGCAAACACACTTCTGGTAAAATTTTACATGTAAAAAAAAAAAAAAAAAAAAAAAAAAAAACCCACCATGAAACAAATACTGGCACTAATTTGGTTAACATCTCTGTGTCAGTGACATTTGAACAGACTGGGAACGGCCGTTTGTGTCTTACTCGGAATTAGAAGTCGAATATACAGATCCTGGCTCCACAGACTGCACATCTAATTTCACAATTTACACTGTTTTCTAGAGTTCAGACAAATGGAAAGGGAAGCACGAGATTCGTTAGGTGTATCTTCTCAACCCTGTATCTGTGCTACTGTGGTTGTTGTTTCGATCTAAGCTGCTGTTATTGGAATTAAAAGAAGAACTGTTACTGTTTCTTTCGCATTTTCTCTTTCTCACAGTCACTTTCTCTCGTGTTTGTCTTCATTCATCACATCTTTAATTAGATCTTTACCCATTGACAAATAAGACCGGGTCCTTTATATCAAATCATTTTATTTTGATAGAGATCTATTTATTGAATTAAATTAAGGAAGAATTGGTTAATTTCGACGGTGGCAAGTCCGTAAAGGCACTTATTAATATGAAGGAAAACGTCCCACCAAATTGGAGTTGGAAACACACTAATTGAAAAACAACCAAAATCATTTTTAAAAACAATACTTTAGTTTTATAAGCCATGATCATGCAAATGTTAACAAAGGATGATGAGGGCATGTTAAGGCTAGTCCATACCTCTTTATCGAAGACTGACAAACACGAAGACAAAACATGAAACATAAACTATTTTTACAAGATTGACAGCTAGTGGTGTGTAATTTTGCTATTAATGTATGCTTTCTTTTACGCTGAAGAAAGCAGATTGCCGTAAGGATCACAAATCATCATTTGTATTATTTTACAGTTTCTAGAGAAAACACTTTCAAAGCCTCTCACGAGATATTCTGACAAAAATCAAAGAATGCGGTGGTGAAAAAATGCACAATATATTGTCCGAACGCCATTTGATCCCATCCTTGAAAGTGTGCAATTTTCTGTGTTTGAATTAAGCAAATATAAAATGTTTTCTCATAATGTCGATGTTTTCGTCTTCCAGGGGAAATACTCGATACGATTAAAACTGTTCCATACCGGGGGCGTTGCTAAAGTAGAATTGATTTCGAGCAGCTGTAAACGAACTACGGGATAGGAGAAATTAAATTTCCCAGGTATTCATATTATTTCTCAGACATGACGATAGACAAATATTTCAATCTTGTGAATAAATACTTATTTTGCCAAGTAATCGGTGCTCTGATGCAAGGCACGTTAAAGTCGTTTTGCCTTCAAGGTGTTACATATATTTTCATGAAATTAGCCACGCATAAAACATACGTGGTAAATATTGATTGGAATAGAAGTTAATGAACCAGAATCAAAGCAATTATGTCATGTTTTTCATTTCTTGAATTGTGTGAAAATTTCCTGACACTATTCTGTAAAATGTTTCATGCATATGAATCAATCATATGAGGTCCTCATATAAGAAGGAGGAAACCATAACTAAGTTTAATACAAACAGGAAACGATAACTAAAGTAAAGTTAGTAAAGGGTATATTTGTGTCTTTGTGTCCTGTAGGAATAAGAAGAATTTAAACTTTTGAAAAATTGTTTATCTATTTAAATGGTTATTCCATTCAAAGTGATTTTTTCATATTCAAAACATGCTTTTATTAAACTTAGTGAATATTTTATATCAATCTCATATCTTGTGAAATGTAATATTTTGCATAAACGAACAATGTATAAATAAATATACATTTTTTTAAACAAGAAAAACAATGTTTGCTTATGAATGGTCTGTACAATCCAAGTACAGAAACAACGCCACTTGCTTATAGTGCACCCCAATACAGCATGTTACAGATAAATCGATATCGTAAGAGTATTTGTTATATCTATATTCAATTTCATGCATTCAATCACGATGATTACAGAAAGAAAATGCTCCGCCCACATTTATGTTAACACAATTTTCAAATTATTTTTTTCTTAAAGTGCGCAACATCTGATGCACAATTGCTGGATTAGAAAAGTAATATCTATAAGAGTGATTCTCATTTGGTCTTTATTGGTACAATTATCAAATGCAATTTACATTGGACACTGTACATTTTCAAAACAGTCAAGACGCTATCGTTACTTTTTGTGTGTTGATACTATATTAAGTTAAGTATAAATCAAATGGATCTCTATTATGTTCCTGGCAATTAACGATGCAGACATCCAGGTAAATTTTTGCACAGGTTCTTAAGCGATTTACCAAAATAAACCATTTTGAATGAGTTTTATTAAATTATTTGTTTTATTTCTGTAATTTAGTTATTGATTTTTTTTTTACTAGTCTTTAAAAATGCTCTCTCTACTGAAAAGAAACTGATCCCAAAACTTTCTCATAATTTTGAAAATTTCAAATTTGTTGAATATCTATATCCAATGACGACACAGAAAGTTCTACTTGGCGTCATTTTACTTTTTGGAGTCTTGGAATCTGACCAGATCATTAAAGGCATACATACGTACATATATACATACATGAATTCGTGCGAGCGTGCGTGCATACGTACGTTCGCTCATACATACGCACATACATACGCACGCCAGCAACTATGCACTTTGCACTCATCCATCGATTGTTTTCTTCCATCCATGCATATAGTGATGGATGGGTTTATATTTACATAACTTTTAATATACCCTATTCACCTGTATTTAGGTAGGTTGACATTTTGATTCTCTAATGCAAGCGTTATAAACAAAACGAATAATATACCCTTATGGAAAATTTAGGTTGTATTCCTAGTTAAATAAATTGCATATTGCACAGCTAAGCCATGTCCAAGCACGTGTAGGTATTTCATTTTTATCAATATACACCTGTTTATGTCTAGTATATACAGGTGAAATGTTATACTTACTTTGCAATTTCTTATGATATAAGTAAAGTGTCTAAGGACACTTAACATCGATACGTGTCAATTTTATATACCACATATTCAGAGGATTCTCCTCGTAGCAGTCTCAAATGTAACTGTAGTATATGCTCTCATTATTATTTATTTATTGAGATTACATCTATCAGCTGAACAACAGTAATGGAATGATTGAACACATTTATGATTGCTTGGAAGAAAGGATCGATTGACTTATTTACATGCGCTAGTTTACATACGTATGGAAATGTATACACATGTAACTGTATGAAAATTATTATGCACACGTATGAAAATGTGCATGTTGTTTGCAATTCAACTATCTTTCGAATAGAATTATATTTATGCAAGCAAACCTCGAAAAGCATACCAGAGTGGCGAAATTTAAGTAATCTATGCACAAACTGAAAAAGGAACATATGTAACAATTATTGTATGATTCCAAGCGTATATATGTTTAGAAGATATCTATATTTATACGAGACATATGCCATTTATTGGCAAGCAGACATTGAATATGTTTTATGTTTTTGACCTTTGCCCGTATTAATGGTAGGTGTTAGAGTGTTATGGTGTTAGGGTTTTAGGGTGTAAGGGTGTTTGGGTGTTATAGCCTACATGACCAATGCCATTTTCTTATAATATATTTACTAGAATCTAAGTTCAAGAATGAGGCTTGGTTAGGACAATTGAAGGTTACCAAAGCGAACTTATTTAAGGTTTGGTATAATTTTATATTAAAATGATTGACACTTTGTTTCAGAAAATGCTCTTGAGACTAAGGTCATGTAGAGGTATTAAAACGGTCTTGTCAATAAAAGTTTCAGTCAAACCTTAATAATCAGCATTTGTTAAAATATAATCAGAGTTTCGGTCTATACTAGGACCCAATTTTAGAGGAATAATTTATTTAAATTATTCATTGGCATTACATAGTTCTCGTTGACAGTTTGGACAATAATGTTACTTCGCAATTGTTGTGAATTTAAAGATATTCTGGATTATATCATCGTGATGCATGCAGACTATTAGACTTTTATTAAACATAGACACATAGGCATATATATATATATATATATATATATATATATATATATATATATATATATATATATATATATATATATATATATATATATATATATATATATATATATATATACTCTTCATAATGACACCTGGACATAATTAAAAATGGGGCTCTTTGCTCTTTGATGTTTCTTCTCTACACCTGGACTTCACGTTGAATCTCTCCATTACTGAAATTACTAAGGTACAATGTCCCTCGTATGCAGTCAGAACCGAAATTATGTACACAATATGTTACATTAAGTTGCCTTCACACAATATGTTCTCTTTCAGAATTAACAACTAATATGCGATGGATAATCTTGGTGTACCGATCATGGGACATAAATTGATCCACGCGATGGATAATCCTGGTGTACCTATCATAGGAAATAAATTGATCCACGCCGTGTTCATATTCCCCAATTACTTGTTTACAAAATTATCCAAATTAAGTCCTATAAATGCACATTTTGAGCGTCTTCAATCAAGTGGAGATGCCTCTTAGTTTAGACGTAACTTAAACCTAATAATATATTTCTTTTTTCAGAATCTTTATCTTCTGGTTTAACAACTGTCCGAAATTAGGCTTGATAGAAAGTAGATTCAAACATTCCGATGAAAATGGAACCATTAAAAGGTCATCATGGATGAATCTGTGATATACACTTTCACATAGGACATGATTATATTCTGAACAAATTTAAACCGGCAACATTCACGCTATGGATAAATTGTTGATTAAGTTTGTATCAACGTTGGTTGTACAGTGGATCTTACGACACATCCTTCTGATCTTTCTTGGAATATCATGCATCATTATGAGCGCTCATTACATACAGACTGTAAATAATCCCAGAATCATCGGACCGCGAATTATCGATCTTCACAGACTCACACAATCAAAGTATAGACCAAAACGTTTTCAAAGCGATGATGAATACGAAACTATAATTCAAAAAGGTCAGATACAAAATAGCTTTCAGTCCCAGAAATATCGTTTCACAACAGTCGATGCAGTCGACAATTCAAGATTAATTCGTACGAAAACTCAGTACCCGGTAACTTTAGACGCACCATATTTGTTGTCAAATCCAAACTTATGCAAATCAGTGGCAAATCTATCAGCTCTAGTGATTGTTCACACTTCACTGCATCATTTTGTGAGGCGTGTTATCATGAGAAAAACATGGACTAATAACTCATACTTTCATCACCTCGGTTCTGTCAGGTGTTTGTTTCTACTGGGTACAGTTTTTGATAATGCAACACAAATAAAAGTTGAGGATGAATTCAAAAATTATGGGGATCGTTTACAAGGAAATTTTATTGATGCTTATATAAATCTTACACATTAGGGGTCATGGGTTACAAGTGGATATCAGAAAACTGCAGGAATGCCATGATGATTGTCAAGGTTGATGATGATGTGGTTGTGGATACATAGAAATTGCTAAATGAATATGTTCCAAAACTTTCTGGTAGACAAAGATACATTCTTTGTTGCTAAAGTCTGCGAACAGAATGCCGATCATTAGTAAAAAGAATCATAAATGGTACGTTTTATTTGATTTTTTAAATGGATATCGGTTTTATCCACAACATTGTAATGGGTTCGGTGTAATTATATCTACGGATATTATCCCTATTCTCTACAGGACTGCTTATTTAACACCATTCTTCTGGGTTGATGACGTTTATCTTTATGGAATGTTGACGTCAAACGTCAAGGACATAGACTATACATCACTTGACGAATATTCTACTTTGGATTTTAAGACAGGACTAAAATGTATTATAGATAGTACAAAACTATGTCCCATTTTGATATTGGGTCAAACAAAACCAGACGAAATGGTGACGTTGTAGGATGCGATGGGTAAAGCTTATGAAAGATTTGCAAATGTAAAGTTTATATCGTAAAATAGTCATATAAAAATGATGCCACAAATAAAAGGAATGACAATGATGAAGGAAAATAATAGCTTCCATAACTGACACCAGAACTTACCGCTTTACTAAAAATAGTGCAACAACACAACGCAGCAGCAAAACAGAAGCTAGTAAGAATGGTACCAAAAAAAACACAGGACGGAAAGGAGCAAATAAAACAAGATATATTTAAACTATTTTGGAAACAAAATTCAAATGCAAATAGTGAAACTATGGTGGTGGATGAAACTAAGAAAAGAAAATGACTGGACCAGAAATCATATGTTATTAATTCTCTTATAGGTTTTTATGTCTGTCCGAATGATTGCTTGTATGGATGTACGTATACATGCATCTGTAAGTGGATGGATGGATTAATTAATTATTCGATATATTTTCTTAGTCGTGTACAAATCTGCTGCAGATACTTTCGTATATCATTCGGTTCGCAAATAACATATATAAGGATACGAATCATTGCGTGAAATTTGAGACAATGAACAGTTATTGAGTTGTTCGAGTTAAAATTATTATTGAGTACATCTGAATGCACACAGCAGGTTACTTTTGTTGTATTGGATACAAATGTCTACCAAACTATATAAGCACATATGACTGCCCTATATTTAGTAGATACAGCATAAAACTGTCGAAAATAAAATTTATGTACATCATATTTGTAGCATCATAGTACAGCTGTAGAGTGTGTAATCAACTTTAGGAAAATAGAACTAGGAGTCACATGCATATTTAATATAGTTTATAATGTCATTTTTTTGTTTTCGTAATACTAATGGAAAGTTGAGTAGTTTTTGTCTTTGTTGAATTTCTGATACTTATTTATGTGCTTTCTATTTTCTTTTCTCCTATTGTAAAATAGTTACAAATAATTTTGTTCTTGTTTTGTAAATATGGTTAATAACAAGGGTTACAAAATGTATTTTTAAAGGATTAAGTAATGATATTTGTGGTTGCAATGTTACCATTTTCGTGTTTCTAAGTTTGTACTTTTCCAAACATTTAAAAGAAACACCAGTGTATGAATGTTTTAGCAAGAGCAAGTTGCAGGGCAAGTGTGGATAAGAAAGTAACACGTATTTTTATTATGACAGAGGATGGTAAAAATAAAATGAAACAATTCATTAAGTAATGTACCTTTTGTATTATAAATAGTTTTAAGCCAGAGTAAGGGAGCTTAGTTAAATAATATATAGTGGCATATATATTTTCAGAGATGCTAGATAGAAGTAGAAAACGTTCATAAACAAAGTGAAATTAAAGTAATATTTTAATACAGTTTACCATGATTTACCGTTATGCAATGCTCTTCGCAATGTACATTTGAGGAAGAATTTTAAGATATTATTATATTGGTCACGACAGATCAATTATCAAGAAGTAAAGTTATTGATTATAATGATTTCTGTACACCAGTTTCCTTCTGATTGCTTAATAGTATAAAACATCCTACATGACGCAATAATTAAGCAAATACATAATAAATAGTGATTAAAAGCAAACAGTGTAATTGCATTATTATCTATATTAATTTTTTTATGTTCATGACCTTTGCCCGTATTAATGGTAGGTGTTGGGGTATTAGGGTGTTAGGATGTTAGTGTTTTAGGTTGTTAGGGTGTTAGTTTGTTAGGGTGTTTCGGAGTTAAGGTGTTTGGGTGTTAGGGTTTTAGGGTGTTAGAAATGTTAGGGCCTACTTGACTAATGCCATTTTCTTATAATATATCTACCTTAATTGGACTTCAAGAATGAGGCTTGATTAGGACAATTGAAGGTTACCAAAGCGAACTTATTTAAGGTTTGGTGTAATTTTATATTAAGATGATTGACATTTTATTTTAGAAAATGCTATCGATACTAAGGTCATGTAGAGGTATTAAAACTGTCTTGTCAATAAAGTTTTCAGTCAAACCTTAATAATCAGCCTTTGTTAAAATATGATCAGAATTTGTATCTGTACTCAGACGCAAGTAATTTAAATTATTCATTGGAAGTACAAAGTTGTATTTGACAGTTTGGACGATAATATTACTTCGCAATTATTGTGAATTTAAAAACATTCTGGATTATATCATCGTGATGCATGCAGACTATTAGACTCTTAGTACATCAACATATTTAGGACTTGGAATACATTTGGAACACTACACTTTGAATTGTGATAGCAACATTTACGAAGTTTAGAAATGTAATTTATATTGTTGTAATTTTGTTTAAAATTTTTACTTTTCTTTTAAAGAAATAAAATGACTTTGAAAATTACACAACATGTTGGATTTCTTTTCTGTTCAACAGTTTAAGAGCATAGTCTCGCAAAGACATGTCGATGATTAAAAGCAACCCAAGTACGCCTGTGAGCAAATCTATAAAAGAACAAGGATAAAAATAGGTTTCATACCTTAAGCCCAAACCGGCTATTTCGTACATGTTATAGAGAGAAGGAAACACCAGTTGCCCAAACATGGTATCCTGTTTCAACTACTGACAATGATATTATTTTTATGATGTTGAAGCCAACGAAATTAAAAGCAAAATTATTTATTATCCCTTTGGAGTTTAATGACTTCGGTGCAACTTTACTATGAAGAATAATAGTGAACTATAAGAGGAAAATCTAAATTAATCAATATGATTAGAGTTTAACCTATGCTGTGAGTAAAATTTTTTAAATAGTTTTATAGCTAGCGAAATTGGGATAAGTCATGAAAAAATGTAATATCACTGTTATTGTGCAACAGATGCAGAGGGACATGAATATAAAAGCCAAAAATATTGAGATTCTCATAAAGCATTAGAGGAGAAAAATAAACATTGAATGAAGCAGGTTTGGAAAATATTACAATTACAGTGAAGAAATTTATTGATCGGTGTACATAATCATTTGGGTTAATACATGGTTTAAAATTCAATTATTGCACAGCGTTCATAAACATTTACATTTCTACATGACTACAATTTTATAATTTCACAACGTACAAAAATATTTCTACATGGCTTAAATTCAATTATTACACAGTGTTTATAAACATTTACATTTATGCATGACTAAAATTTTATAATTGCGATGCGTACATAAACATGTGCGTTTCTACATGGCTAAAATTCAAATATTGCATAGCGTACATAAGCATTTACATTTCTGCATGACTAAAATTAAATTATTGCACAGCGTTCATAAACATTTACATTTCTACATGGCCAAAATTTAATTATTGCACAGCATACATAAACATTTACAATTATGCATGACTACAATTTAATAATTTCACAGCGTTCATGAACATTTACATTTCTGCATGAATAAAATGTTATAATTTCACAGCGTACATAAACATTTACATTTCTACATGTTTAAAATTCAATTAATGCACAGCGTTCATAAACATTTATATTTCTACAATACTAAAATTTAATTATTAAACAGCATTCATAAACATTTACATTTCTACATGACTATAATTTAATAACTTCACAGCATATATAACATTTACATCTCTGCATGACTAAAATTTTATAATTTCACAGCGTAGATAAACGTTTGCGTTTCTACATGGCTACAATTCAATTGTTGCACAGCATACACAAACGTTTACATTTTCACATGACTACAATTTAATAATTTCAATGCGTAAATAAATGTTTGCGTTTCTACATGATTAAAATTCAATTATTGCACAGCGTACATCAACATTTACATTTCTACATGACTACAATTTAATTTTTGCACAGCGTATATAAACATTTATATTTCTATATGACTACAATTTAATAATTTCACAGCGTATATAAACATTTACATTTCTATATGACTACAATTTAATAATTTCACAGCGTATATAAACATTTATATTTCTATATGACTACAATTTAATAATTTCACAGCGTATATAAACATTTACATTTCTATATGACTACAATTTAATAATTTCACCGCGTATATAAACATTTATATTTCTGCATGACTAAGATGTATAATTTCTCAGCGTAAATAAACGTTTGCATTTCTACATGACTAAAATTTAATTATTGCAGTGTAAATAAACGTTTGCGTTTCTACATGACTAAAACTTAATTATTGCACAGCGTACATAAACATTTACATTTCTACATGACTAAAATTTAATAATTTCAATGCGTAAATAAACGTTTACGTTTCTACATGACTAAAATTTAATTATAGCACAGCGTACATAAACATTTACATCTATACATGACTAAAATTTAAATAATGCACAGCAGACATAAACATTTACATTTCTACATGACTAATATTGAATAATTTCACAGTGTACATAAACATTTACGTTTGTACATGGCTTAAATTCAACTATTGCACAGCGTACATAAAAATGTACTTTACCATATGACTAAAACTCAATATCTGCACAGCGTGCGTAAATATTTTCGTTTCTGCATGACTAAAATTTAACTATTTCACTGCGTACATTACCATTTACGTTTATACATGGCTAAAATTTTATAACTGAACAGCGTACATAAACATTTACGTTTATACATAGCTAACATTCAATAACTACACATCGTTCATAGATATTTACGTTTCTATATTGATAAAATTCAATTATTTCAAGGTGTAATAAACATTTACGTTTATATAGGGCTTAAATTCAATTATTGCATAGCGTACATAAATATTTACGTTTCTAAATGGGTAAAAGTCAGTTATTGCATAGTGTAATAAACATTTACGTTTCTATATTACTAAAATTGAATTATTGCAAAGCGTACATAAACATTTAATTTCTACGTGGCTAAAATACAATTTTTAAAGAAGTTAAAGAAATTCTAAAGTAAGGTAAAAAGAAGTCAAACGATCACTAAAAAAAACGTAATGGTTATAAAGGGATTTTAATTAAACTGGAAGTAACGATAATTACTAAAGCCAATACCACACTGTAGTTGCAAAAAAAGATATAGTTTACAAAAAATAAAGGATACAGGAATAGAAAAAACAAAACAATAATTCATACATTTTCTATCGATGACTTAAACGAAAATATCAAAAAATGAATGATAGGATTTTCCTAACTTTTCAGAAATGAACTTTCTGCAAGAACTTGAAATTAAACAAAGATACCACCAGCAGACATCAATAGTGTCGATTACTCTAAATATGAGGCAGAAAATACAATAAAAAAGAATATAGAGGTATTCAAATCTGAATTTAATAAAAAGCTCCGCATACTATAATTTATGAAATTAAAGGCAGGTTGGACGGGCACAACAGGAGGTGAATGATAAATTGATACGTGGAAGTACGATGCTATACTTTCATATTCTCTCAGGTCTGACGTATGAACCATTTGCAGTTTTAAGGCATGTAGAACAATTTATCATTATTAGGTGCATCGGTTGCAACTAAAATGTAATCCATCATGTATGGAGAGGCTATTGGAAACTGCTAAGGATGAAAGTACATTAGAAACACAAGGTACTGTTTAAGGAATTGACAAGGTGTCTTCATATGTTACATAATACAAAATTAAACACAAAAAGGTATAAAAATAAAAAATT
Organism: Potamilus streckersoni; assembly: GCA_016746295.1. Classification (NCBI taxonomy): domain Eukaryota; kingdom Metazoa; phylum Mollusca; class Bivalvia; order Unionida; family Unionidae; genus Potamilus; species Potamilus streckersoni. Next base: position 324,689 of record JAEAOA010001131.1, read on the forward strand.
AATTATCTGTTTAAAATTTTGTGACCCAAATGAAGTAGTATAAGACAAGCTATCATAAAGTATTAAAGGGTTTGCAGAAACAACACTACTGCATTAAGGTTGCTACATCAATAATCTGCATCCATTGCATGTTGTATAATGGTGAAAAATTATTCAAGTAGGAATACCAAGGATTGAAAGTAATGTTATGATTTCTTCTGAGATTCTTCTTTCATCGTATCGTTCGACGTAATGGTTAACTAGCAATAGAGCTGTAAAACGTTGATAGAATGCTTATTAAAGACATTACCTTTCCTACGTTTGTGATCACATTTGCAAGATGAATGACAAGAGCATCCGTTTCACTTCAAATATGTATGCATACTAGTTTAGGTGAGAAATAACAAATGATGATAATATATCATTATCGAATTCAGAAAGACAAAACCATATCAGTTACCACACAAAACACTGGCTAAGACGTTGATCAGTTTGTTTAATTCGTTCTGATCTAATAATATATCATTATCGAATTCAGAAAGACAAAACCATATCAGTTACCACACAAAACACTGGCTAAGACGTTCATCAGTTTGTTTAATTCGTTCCGATCTAATAATATATCATTATCGAATTCAGAAAGACAAAACCATATCAGTTACCACACAAAACACTGGCTAAGACGTTCATCAGTTTGTTTAATTCGTTCCGATCTAATAATATATCATTATCGAATTCAGAAAGACAAAACCATATCAGTTACTACACAAAACACTGGCTAAGACGTTCATCAGTTTGTTTAATTCGTTCCGATCTAATAATATATCATTATCGAATTCAGAAAGACAAAACCATATCAGTTACTACACAAAACACTGGCTAAGACGTTGATCAGTTTGTTTAATTCGTTCCGATCTAATAATATATCATTATCGAATTCAGAAAGACAAAACCATATCAGTTACCACACAAACACTGGCTAAGACGTTGATCAGTTTGTTTAATTCGTTCCGATCTAATTTAGACTACTACTAGATTCCTGGAATTGAAAGTCCTTGTTCATGTCGTTCTTTTCCAAGATTTGCGATTCTTACTATTACTTTGAAAAATTTATTTTAAGTGGTCGAAAGTATAAACCATGAGAACGACTGACGTCTACACTAGGATACCGTCACTAATTATATGAGTGAAATATACAATGTTAAATGTTAAAACCATCACAAAGAAAATAGTTATTGGTGTGGCTGAAAATATCATACGTTCTGGTTAAGTTCTACTAGTGTGCTCACGCAACTTTCGTTTATTTGACTATTTGATTCATTTAATCTTCTAGATGTAATTTGCAAAGGAATTGTCAAATACCTCATCACTAATGAAGACAATGTATAAAAAACATCGATTTTTTTATTTATCACACAAGGAAGAACGCTCCTAGCCGATTTTGCCCTTGGCAATTTCCGTGCAGTATGGACCTTAGCATTTCTACTTTCGTTGTTAGCTGCATTCAGTAGCTGAGACTGCGTTATCCCACGAGTGAGAGGCGAGTTAGACTGCAGTGACCATTTGAGAGATACCGATTTCGATACTGTCTGTCAAATTAAAGAGTTACATGGTATTATGACCATCAGAAGACTCTTCCTAAATGCAGTACCAAGCATATTTTCTCGCCAGATAATTCAGTCCGTAAACACCAGATCAATAAACACCAAGGGTTGTGGCGAGGCTAACAAAATGTAGACGGTGAGAATCCTGTCCTGAAGCGAGAGCTAGCGAGGGTACATCTTTATCTTGTTATATTATTAATTGTCAGCCCCTGGCCATCGCCAAAAATATACATAGTAAAAGAACGATCAATGGGAGAGGGCGATTTTAGTGGGAGGCTGTTTGCAAATCATAATAGCCCCGCCACTACCTATCAGAATTAGTAACCCAAACGCTGCTCAGCCTCATTATTCCCCATGTTCTCTTTAGGGTCCTCGTCCACGTTTTTGTCTCGTTCGGATTATATTGGTACTGTCTAACCGCTGAAAGAGAGTTTTAGTTGGGGCTGTTGAACGGAGCGGACGTGTTTTCTGAGCTCCCGGATTTTAAGGATAGTATTGGATGATTCACTACATATAACGGACACTACACTTAGAAAAGGCTGAGGTAAAGTAAAATCTACTTCAAATCTAGTTAAATCACGAATACAAATATTATTATCAGTATAATTAAATTTCTACTGTCGTTATTATCATAGACACAATGTAAATATATAATGAATCTAACTAAAATTAATTTCTAACTATTACCTTAAATAACTCACTACTATGACTAACAATATAAAATATTCCCTCTCTTAATAATTATAAAGCAAATGGACTAAACCAAAAACTCTATCAGTTACAACAATTTCTTTGTCTGTGGTTAAGTAAATATGTGCTCAACTACATTTATCTTTGGCAATAAAATAAAATCACACCAATATCCCCAATCATTATCTTAATACTACTCAATAATATAAACCTCTCCACAAAAAGATCCCTAAAATTTTAATAGAAAACAAAATTAAACATTAATTTTCGCCCACCAGACAAAATTCTTCTCCCTTCCCCGTGCCGGGTAAAATATTGAACCAGCTTACAAATTAGGTAATACAATATAAATAAGCCTTCAATCTATGATTGCATTTGATTGGCAGAAATTTAGACGCGCTTTCATCATACAGAAAATTCAATATCGAGCCAGAGAAGGATTGAAAATTAAATCTACAACAACCAATCAAATATGTCATTCTAATGACGTAAGCAGGAAATTCAGCATTAGCCCAAAGCTCCCCACTTTGTCACAAATTCAAAAATTTTGAGAATTATGCTCACTTATTAAAACTTATTATCAAATATAAAGCTAAAAACATTAATTTAGATCTATTATAATGAAAACCCTAGCAATTATTACTCCTTACCTTTAGTCAAATTAGCCTTAGTTATAAGCATAAATAATTAAATCATAACAATAATCATAACTATTTATAACATACATTTGCTGTATGTGCATTTTAATTTTCTTTATTATAACTATATATACTCTTATTAGTATTGATAACCGTCTATAAAACTCGAACTCGACTCCAGATCGGATTGAAACCAACAAAGACCACATAGGTGTTTTCCATCACGTCCGCACATCTATACAGCAAGTTACAAAAAAAAGAGGGATATACAGCAAGTTACACAAATCGTTGGATAAAAAAGATGGAGATAAAGTTAGGTGGACCTAGACATTGGGGACTTTGGTAGGCGGGAGTTGAGGCGGAAAGCCGATACGCTCTGTTACAATACGCTTCATAAGGTCTTTTTGGGGTCTCTGACCTCTAGGGGTCAGGAAAAGGCCTAGCACCAGGGCCAAGTGCCCTCTTAAAGGGACTGCAGGCTATGCCCGGGACTGCAAGTAGTCGCATAAGCCTTAGGGCAGTAAGCGACTTAAAACCTGTTACCTACCTACCCTACTTTCTAACCTCAGCGAGTAGAATCTTAAGAGTCATTACGTTCGCCATCTTACGGGAGTTCCACGTCCTCACACAACGCAAATGAGCATGGCAAATATGCTATAATGTCGCTAGAATCATCACTAGATTCAGCTATCATCACCACATAAGCTGGAGGAAATTCACGACAGTACATCACTTCCAGAAATCCTATTATCACATGAGGTATACAAATATTTCCTGAGTGTTTTCCGTAAAACATCGATAAATGCACACATTATCTACATTTTATTCTATGTGCGTTTAAAAATACATTTTTAATGCACATTTCTGATTTTTTTAGCGGAAAAGAACATTGCGATATATATTGTGTATTACACTCTAGTAGAACTTTAAAAAGACTCTACTCAGCATCCAGAATTAAAATGCATGACACGGATGCTAGTAATGTCACTTCTGAATAAACTATTGGACTTAACTTGAAACAAAACCTTATCATGTCTTGTACATATACAATAAATAACTTCAAATACATCGAAAAGGCTACACCTACTAGGAAAATTGAAATTTTAATTTGATAGAAATTATTATAATATATTTGTTTTCCCTTATAGGACCTATCTTCGAGTACAGGGATATTATCTCAGATAATTGAACTCAACATGGAAAAGATGAAATAGAAATTTATAAGCCCAAGCATTTAGAGTTGTGTGTGTGTGTGAGTGTGTGGGGAGGCAAAATGTACTCAATATATTAGAAATTTGGACTAGACCATATGAGGATATGACTTTCTAAAAGGAACATCATATATGATAACAATTTTTAGAATGTGCCATTGCATGGCCTTTGGATACTAGTGGACACTGGTTCTGTCAGGCGTCTAGCAGATATGCAAAGAGAATTTTACTACTGAACGTAACAGCCAAACGTCAGGACAAATCTGTACCAAACTTCCTTGTGTCAGAACGGACTCGTTTTCCTTTGAAAATTCAGTTTAGCAACTTTTTGTCCTCTTATAAATTGCACTTGAAAAGGTATCTAGAAAAGGTTTTTATAAGTTGCTACCAAGATGAAAGATTAGCAGAAATTATACATGCCTTCGACTAGGTCTACACAATCTTTTTAAGAACAATCTGTCATAGTAATAAATGTTCTTGAGGTGAATCAGACACCGCATTACATTTTCTCTTAATTTGTTCAATATGCTTTACTGTCAGAACCGAAGTAAACGAGTTTAAAGATACAACTTTGATATTAATGGCTAAAATCTTGTAATCGCTTGAGATCAATGATGAAATGGAGTCCGATCCGATGGCATAGTGTTTAGAGCGTCCGCCTCTGATGAAGGAGGTCGTGGGTTGGAATGCCGTCCAAGTCATACCATAGACTTATATAAACAGCTAATAATAGCTTCATTATTTTCTGTGGGTATGAGCTCATTGACGAAATTATTATCCATGTAAACGAAGAAGGATATATGCAGATCAGAGCCAGGTTTTGGAGATTCCCAAATGACTTTGTAGGCTATTATGTTGTAAATAAGCAAGACTCATTAGATTATTTATCATTAGGTAATGGTTTTAAAACAGAGAAATTTATTATCTTGTGATTGTGAAGATTTTAACAGTCTTGCTTTAACATTTGGCACTATAAGTTGTAATAAGTTGTGTCCAGTTTTTGCTGAATTTTATTTTCTTCAGATCATTGAATTCAAGTAATTATTTTCTCTGGAAATACTAAAGTGTTCTGACAAAAAACAAGAATAAAGGCATTCATTGGAATTTATACTGAGTTAAAACCTGGAATAATATTTCTGTTATTCAACAAGAGACTGTTGAAGCATTAGCACGACACTGGCTATAATATACACGTCATCACCTTCAATCTTGTATTTTTAATTTTTGGGTTATTTTTCGATTTAATTCGCAATACCGTAAGTTCTTTTCCCTCATTTTTCATTTTGTATTGTATGAAAATAAATTACTCGTTATATGTAATAAATCTTGATGTCTTCACTTCTTTGCGTTACCTATTGAAAGAGCATAGACTGGAAACATTTACAACAATCCTTTAAAACACTACAACGTAATGTAAATTTAGTTCAACTAAATCTCCGTTGTTGAAGAGGAGTACTGTTATTTACCGATTTTTTTTTTCGGTTCCTATTGTTACTTTCTAAATTCATATATTCTCCCCTACCATGACTTTTGCCCACAAGCCACACACGTTGTGCGACACGTGTATTATTATCATTAATAATCCACAAAAGTGCACATGCGCAAGAAAGCAGGTAGAGACACGCAATGACGAGTACAGTGACCAGCAAAAAACTGTATGATATTACTAATGCAGACATTTTTTTCGTATGACACTACTAAGGTTGATGTTTTACTCGTATGGCGCTACTAAGGTATTTGTTTTACTCGACTTTTACTGACTGTAAATCCACAACCACTGTTTTTTTCTGTGTTCGGAGTTGTCGGAGATTTACCATACATTCCGACAACACAGTCTCCAATTCGTCAATAATAATTATTTCATCTTTGATAGCCACCGAATACAGTTCACTAATCGTGCTTAGACTACCTTGTTTCACATTTTTGTTGTTGTTGGGCTTAACGCCATTTTTCAGCACTCGATAGACTATTCATGGCGGCCAGTGTTAATGGTGGAGGAAGAAACCGGGAAATCACCGGAAAGAACCACCGACCCACGAGAAGCTACTGGCAAGCTTTCTCACATATCCACATTCGCCGAATCCTAGACTCGAACACACGCAGACAGAGGTGAGATGGCAGTGATCCGTAACGGACAGCGCTTTAGACCACTCGGCCACTCAGGGCCCCCTTTACATTTTTGAACGTAAATTGTATCGAAGTTAACTTGATAGCACCACAGACACTGATTACTATTGATACAGCCTCAAGAATCATTCCGAATGTTGCATGTATGATGGTTGACTCGCACCTGTTGCTCCACTTCTATTATGTTATCACATTGGTAACATTGAGGGCCTATCATAGCTCTTCTATTATAATAAATTCGCAAAGTATAATTGCATGACAACCAGACCCTGCCCGGACTCATCACACCCAGGTACAAGACGCAAACACTTATAAACAAATTACACTTTTGTATCAGGACAACTGTTATAGGAAATATCAGCCTTGAGAATATTTAAATTTCTGGCTATTGCACGTTCTGGGCTTTACGCCTGCACCTTTGGCATCTAAGGATCGCCTTTGTTCAATAACATGTGCGTTCTGAATAAACGTCGAGATCTTTTCTTAGATGAGTCACCGTTTGTGTAAAAGTTTCATTGGTGAACGTAACCTAGGTGATACAGCGGTGAATACCACTTCGTCATTTTAGAAAAATCTAGGGTTTTCTTTGCACCTTTTGGTGAAGTCAACACCAGTGTATTTTCACATGCACATGCGAAAATTTAAAATGACCTCGAGTTGGCAGTTGTACATAAGGGTGGTTCCAACGACTGATTTATATTTGTCTCTTTACCAGATTGAATTTGAGTGTATTCGAATATCCAGCCACGATCGAATAATTCGAATATCCGGTCACAAATACGTTAATGTAAATTTGGAAGATATGCATCAATAAACACCCCTTCGCAGGTCCAAAAATTTGAATGCTTTGACCGCGTAATGAACTTGCATACACATTCTGTATTGAGAAATTATGTTGTAAAAGTGAAATATTCTGTTTATTCGGTCAGCTGCACTTTGAGATATAATTGATAAATATTAAACTAATATATTTTACTTGTCATAGAATAGCGCAAAACATCCAGTGATATTGATATTTTTCAAAAACATCAATAGAAAGGTGCCGTGTCCGTGTCAAAATGAATGAAATTATATCTTCTATCATTTTTCATTTCATTAATATAAAAACTTTATGATTAATAATTACCCATTGTGATGTGTCGAATTTTGAAAACTCTTAGAAGCATTGGTTAAAGGAATTGTGTCAAAGTCAACTTATTTAAAATAGAGAGGGCTAGAGATAGTTATATCATTCTTTTAATTTCATCTCTGAACGTCAAAGGGAATTCGTTCTACGAGACGAAACTTGACCGAATCATATGCTATGGTACAAGAGAATGACATAAGACCCTTTCCCAAAATAAACCGGTTAAAGGAGGAAGCTTGGCTATGTGATTGTTCAAAGGAACGTTAATTACGGCATAATTAGCTGTCTTGTCAATCCAAAATTTCTACGGAACAGATTTAGGAAACAGTCTAGTCCAATTGGTTAATATGGATTTATGGGCTTAACTCTGTAAGAAATTAAAGGTTTTACTTTAGAAAAATTCTTCAGTCTTCAATCTTTCTTGTGATGAGTTAGGAGGTCGACTCCGGGAACGTGAAAGACGCTATCACATGATTTGGCAGTAAAGCGTGAGAGTGTTCTCAGCAAGTAGACAAACTCTAACTTCGAATTCGTGGAAATACGTTTTCGTTATTGAGTAAGGGACAAGATAGTTGTCTTAATTAGGAGACGGACTATACGTTAGGTGCGTCGGAGACGTATAAAGAAACGGCAAAAGGAAAACAGCTTTCCTGGAACCTCCTGAGAAATCCCTGAACCAATCACAGGACCAGAGCAAATTCTAAGCCGAAATCTAGGTCCAGAGACGATTGTTAAATCAGAGTTCGACTGACAAGAGTCCAAGACCAGACAACTAGACAAAGAATGGCAGAGCAGGGACGAACGGAAGTATCGATGTCTGCATGAAATAGGTGATGAAGTCTCCCATCGTTGCACTCAAAGGTCACATCTCGTAGGCAATGAAGATAGAATTTTAACGCTGACAGTAATCGTAGCAGTAAAAGAAATTTGTATTGTTTTTTTTTATTTTGAGTACATGTTAGTACATATTTTCCTTCTGTTTTAACCAAGTAATTGATTTCTCTTCATTTTAAATTCTGTTGTTAAACTGATTAAATTTTATATTTGTTCATTGAAAGGGGGCTCGTTGTGTTAATTTCTTCAATATACTTGTTCAGAGATCTGCATTCTTCTTTCTATCTATCCACACTGGGTAAATTACACCGCAGTAATCATTCCCTAGCAGCGAGCCATAGTGAAAGATGGGTGTGTGTTTTGAACGACGCCAATTTATCACATTAGTGAAGGCCTCTTTCCGGTATATTTGAACAGTGGATTAAACCAGATCTGAGCATATATTGAAAGAAATACAACACTGTATCAGTGATAGATTTGTATTAGTTAAAATAAGAAACTACGAGTGTGAATTGAATCAATACCTATGCTTATATGTTTGAAATTATGCATGACTTGTGAATTTCTTAAATGTTGCATGACATTGCATGAAATTAAGATCCCGTACCTGAATTTGCTCAAGCGTGATTGGTTTTCCGTATTTAAGTAACCGACAAATATTTTGCCTTAGTACTATTGTGAGAAGAGATCATTAAGGAAGTATCCCCAGCGTAATTTTGCACTTGTGTTGCAGACGATACAAATTTAGGGAGAATTCATAGTTTGGTACTGCCGAAAGCCGTTTAAATTATTTTTGTAAGTTTTAAGTCTGTAGGTAAGACTTTACTGAATTAGGATACTTGTAGGTATTCATAGGGAAGTTGTTTTCTTGAAAGCAGAAAACAAGTTAGTGATAGCTCACGAGGCTCACGTAAGTCACAAGGGGTGGACAAGATAACTTCTGGTTAGAAAGAGGAAGTTGTGTGTTATGGCTGCAACAAACCCGGCCATATTCTTAAATCTGTAGAAAATACCGTCCCACTGTAAATGTAGTGACCCCAAATACTAGTAAACAAAGTAATCTATTGGAGTGGTCAAACACCGCAACAGCTACGGTAAATGGAGTAGAGGTTACCGTGTTGTACGACACCGGCTGTAGTTATACAGCTTTGGTGGACAGCAAGTTTGTTAAACCTGCTGATTATACAGGTAAGACAGTAGAGGTCCAATTTGCTAATAAGAGCAGTTGTTTATATCAATCTTGATTCGCCCTATGTGAAAAGACGAATTCAAGCAGCGTGCTTGTCAGGGTTGTCGCATGATGTTATTTTAGGATGTAGGTATGTATTGCCACAACCTAATCATATGACGTGTACACGTGGGATCTGAAGAGACTATGAGACGAAGATCAGGGCCGAAACCGCTGAAACCCTCGACTTCGCCCATAGATAATTTGCTACCTGGAGAATTAAGGAGACTTCAGGAGGAAGATTCTACCCTTAATAAGATACGCGGGTATACAAAAGGAGAAGTCCTTGCGGAACTTACCCGACGGTGAGGTAAAGTTCGTACTGAAGTGAGGAATCTAGTACCGATACGCTAAAAATGGGACCGAGAGGTATGAGCAGGTAATTGTACCACGGTCTAAGCGTGATGAAGTACTTAGGTTTGCACATGAAGATTTACTTGGTAGTCACATGGGTGTTCTGTTGACCAGGTGTGTATGGTGATGTAAGGAGGTTTTGTCTGTCGTGTGACAATTGTCAGCGAGTGGCACCTAAGACCTCACATCGCCCAGTGCCACTAGGAACTACCCCTATGATTGATGAACCTTTCTCACGGGTGGCTATGGATTTGATAGGTCCGATAAAGCCCACATCGGAAAGTGGCAATCGTTATGTGCTAACTATTGTAGATTACGCTACCCGATACCCGGAGGCCGTTGCGTTAAGGAACATCGATTCAGTTACGGTAGCTGAAGCGTTGTTAGGGGTTTGCTCTAGAGTTGGTGTACCAGAGAAATAATAACTGACCAAGGGACGCAGTTTATTAGCCAGGTAATGGAGGAAGTAAACCGGTTACTTTATATCAAGCACCTGACTACTACCCCTTATCACCCACAGTGTAATGGTCTAGTGGAGCGTTTCAATGGGACATTGAAACAGGCTCTAAAGAAGTTATGTGAAGATCAAACTAGGGATTGGGATCGATACCTTTCCGCGATACATTTTGCGTACCGCGAAGTACATCATGCTAGTCTTGGATTTTCGCTTTTCGAGCTAGTTTATGGGATTACAGTGAGAGGACCCATGGCCGTATTGAAGCAGTTATGGACGGATGAGAAAGCATCCGAAGAAGTAAGAACGACATATGAGTACGTTGTTGATCTCCGTAATAAACTGGACGAAGTTTGTAACTTGGCCTAGAAAAATCTATGTGACGCACGGGGACGTCAGACAAAGTACTACAACAAGTAGGCGAAAGAACGTAAGTTTGAGGTAGGCGACAAGGTGTTGTTGTTGCCATTGGAACATTACAAACTCCAAGTGTCATGGAGAGGACCGTTCGTTGTAACGGAGAAAAAGGGTGGACAGAATTATCACATCAGGGTGGGCGATAAAGAGTTGTACCACGTTAACCTGCTTAAACGCTACCGAGAAAGAGAGTCGACTACTGAGACAGCCTATTGAGACAGCCGATATGATATTTGCTCAATTTCCAATTGCGAGTTGAGTTAAAAAGTGGCCTAAGTGTTTGAACTAGAGCTGGAATTGCGGTAGGTGTTTCTGGGTGACATCGCACACAATATGAAGACATTATTCTGCTTAATCATTTAGATAACAAACAGCCTGAAAATATTGATGAGCATTTGTTAATAACACTTAGTCAACTAGAACAATTTCATGCAGACCAACAAAGGTAGCCTTCACAGGAGCTGTGAGAATTAAATAACCGTCCAGTAATCTGGCAGAGTGATTATTCATATGCATCCAATGATTTAGAATGCTACTGAGCTAAATGCTTGAATAAACCATCCTGTTCTTAAGGTCAGGTCCAATATCGTCAAGTATTTAAAGGAAGCAACAAGTCATGTCAAAATATATCAATAATAGTCTTTGCTGACGGTGTTATCATGGACTCTTAATGCATTTCAAAACCTTACTATTTCATTTAGCATTATTTTTTGGTGAGATTTAAAATAGCAGAATCTATACCACGTTTTTATAGATTTCAAGAAGGCCTTTGATAGGGTATGGCATGTGGCATTATGGCCAACTATAAGGACACACAACATCAGCTCAAATCTGGTGCAGGTTATTGAGAACCACTGTGACAAAGCCACCAGTGATATCCTTATCAATGGTAGCATAGGACATTGGATTCGAAAAAACAGTTAAAGTCAGACATTGATGTATACTGTCACCGACACTCTTTAATATTTTTCTGGTAAGGATCATGGAGGATGCCTTGATTGACCACAAATGCATTCTCAGCATCGGAAGAAGAACAATCACGAATACTGGCGTCACAGATGATATTGATGGTTTAGCAGGAGATGAAGAACAACTGGCTGACTTCGGTAAGAGTCTCGACACGTTATCCACATCAGTCTGTATGGAGATTAGAGCCGTAAAAATCCAAACTGATAACAAATAACACCAAAAACGGGTCAGTGGACAGAATCTGTAAGTCACAAGCGTCAAGTACTTGGGATAATTTACAACCTATAAGGGATCCAACCAGAACTGTTTTACAGGATTGCCCAGCCAAAGAAGCAATAACAAGGTTGACATTAATATGGAAAGATACCAACATTACTTGTGGTATGAAAATAAGGCCGATGCGCTCGATTGTCATATCCATCTTTCGGTATGATTGTGAAACTTTGGACGCTCACATTAGATCTTCAAAGAAGGATTCAAACATTCGATAAGAGATCTTGGGCATCACATACATTGATCATGTAAGCAGCAAAGAGATCGGTAACGGGATCCAACGAGTCATCGGACCATATGAAGACCTCTTGATCACCGTAAAAAAAAGCGCAATCGGAAGTGGTAAGGTCATATATCAAAATGAACTGGACTGGCAACAACAATCATGCAAGACACAGTGCGAGGATGTAGAAGAGGTGGACAGAATAAGAGGTGTGAATATAAAGTTAAGTAGTGGACTGGCATGGAATTTGGAGACTCTTAAAGGGTAGTAAAAAACGGCGAAATATAGAGAGAATTGATTTGCAAAGTCAACTGTGAGGCCCCAACGACGTCTTAGGTTAAGGGATTGATGATGATAATGGTGATAATGACGACGACGGCGACGATGATGATGATGACTGAAGTCGGTTGATATTATGACCATTCTTACAGCTTGACAAGGATAGGATGAAGGCCTAGAATAAAAATACAAACAATTCTGAGGTTGTCTCGTTTATCTTTCAATTTAAAATATGAACAGCTTGTATTATACGTTAGATATGATTGGTGAAACTACATATCGATATACCAATCTATATAGGTGGCCCGAGTGGTTGAGTGGTCTAAAACGCTCTCCCGTACGGATTAATGCGATCTCCCCTATGTTTGCGTGGTTTCGAGTCTAAGATTCGGCTAATGTGGATATGTGAGAAAACTTACCAGTAAGTTCTCGTGGGTCGGTGGTTCTTTCCGCGGATTTTTCCGTTTCTTCCCCCACAATTAATACTGGCCGCCATGTATAGCCTAAAGATGGCGTTAAGCCTCACAACAAAAACAACAACCACCAATCTATATATTTTCTCAATGTCTCCTTGTAATAAGGTTAGTGGAACTAGTAAAATGATGTTATCTGGAAACAATATTTCTATATAAATATAGACTTAACAGATGTTTTGAATTTTTGAAAAATACATTTGAAGTGGGGAGTGACCATTTGCGTCTTTGGAAAACAACATTGTAGGTGGCTAATTGCTAAAGCAATCCGAAGCAAACATTCAGTGTTCTCCTATCACAATTTTACCTTTGTTCATGCATAAGATAACAAAGCCTTCAATATTGTTTATATTATGTTTAACACTCCCTGTGGAATATGCGTGCTCCGTGCTTACTGGTCACCCCCCCCCTTGGTAATCTCACGGTTGCCAACAGGACCATTGGTCTAGATGATGCGAGTTTGTTGAAGTGGGATGAAATAGTAAGTTTCAGATTTTTAGTCGCAGTGAAATATAACGGTTCATTGATAATGGTACTGGTGGGTTATGTCTACTTTGTTCCTGTCGGTATCGTTTAATATAGATGCTAAATGGTGTATTGAGTTAACGATATCCATGGCCAGTGTTTACGAGTCCATGCTTTTGTAGGATTTGATGACCTATTATCTTCTAGTGGATAAATCATGTTTGGGCTTAGAAATGAATCGTGTTATCCGTGGACTATAACACTCGGTCGCGGAGATCTTTCAATAAACATTTTGATGACTCCTTTAGACGTTCAGGTCAACTATAAACGTAAGATTTATCTGTGAGCTGTTGTCTTAAAAGATTTAAATACTGCATGTAGAAACCTACAATGGAAATCAACTTTATCTGTTGGATAATTCACACTCATAGTTGAGACAATAGTTCATTTTACTTAGCATATTGACAGAAATGAGTTAAGACAGGCATACTCTTTACATTTTTATATCATTGCTAAATAATAAGGTATGATAAAGTCGTACATAGATTTTGTAGATATACTATAAAAGTACCAGTAACTGAGCGAGACCAAATCTCTTCTTCAATTTGGTCATACCAGACAATATGTGAAGAATGAGGACAAAAAAACATATTTAATTAATTTAAACACACATACAGAATAAATAATCACAATTTGGATTGCTAATTGTTATCTGAAAACAGTATTGCGTTTTCATTACAATGTCAATCGTAAGCATAAGAAAAAAATAGAGTAAAAACAAAATATCTAGCATAATCACGGCTGGTTAATTAATAGTCAAAGGGTATACGTTCGATTAAATATTAAAGTGGTAGCATTATTGCTTGGTCAGTATACCATATTAGACAAATAGTATATAACAATACTCTACCGAATTTGTTAATTGTACCATAATCATCTTTCTGCATTGACCTTGGGTCAATAATTTAAGTACCAATAAATATTCTAACCACATCACACATTATGAAAGACATACTTGCAATGAAAGATGATATGAAAAAAGAGCAAAATGAATGCAAGAAGCGCGAACCAAGTATTTTAATATGCTTTCATTGATTAACTTCTTGAAATATTTGTCAATTAAATTGTTCTTGGTACTAACTTAAGACTCATTGGTGTATAATTAGTTCATTGTATATACCGATATCTAGGCTGTTTTACTCACATTCAGATTTAGCCCCATCTTGTGGACACTTTCGCACACCTATCTTAGGTTCCGACAATAAAAACACATTCATGTTTTCTGTACTTTTTGGCTGATGTTGCTCCTGATAGCATTCCTACTAATATAATTAATTTATGGAATGAGTGATTTAAGGTAAATTCATGATAAATTGCAGAATGTTGATTGAGTTTCGTGCGCAAAACGATCTTGATAATACAATACTTTTCATGTCAAAAACTGAGGATTCTATTTTATGTTATCCTCTTTTAAATGCAAATAAGTGTCATACTTTTCCTATAGCATCATTCTTACATTTACCAAATTGATTAAATGTTTTGCTCTAACCATATCGTTTCTGATTTGTAGATAATGAAGCTAACGCTGGGACCGAGTCAACTAATAAAGAAAATGAAACATTTCCATAAATTGCAGGAAAAAGAAACACGTACATGCATGTTTACGCTATGCCATAATAAAATATGTTGCACCATACTGGCGTTTTGTTGTTCGCTGTGAGAGCATTTGATGGAATGTTCCACATTTGGCCTAAAGAAAAGCCCAAAATGTACAAATTTATTGGGAGGATCTGCAAACCAAAAATCTAATTTGATTAACAATTAACTTATAGTTCGTAATATGGACATATTTTCTCTTTTCTGCTACACGTTTCACAGAAAGTGGTGTATACGGGCAACACAGTCACCCAGATTGCTTGATCAATCAATGGTTATGGACTGTCCATCGGATACTAAATTGTTTATTTTTAGTGCTTATCCGTAAGAATACTATATCTACGTAAGCCAAAAGCTCTCTTAATTGTGAGAAAACATTTTTCAGAATTTCATATATTGCACATGGGATTATGATTACAAATTAGTTATCTGAGACCTGATTATGCAGGTGATTATTGAGTATTTTGTGCACTAGGAATTATTATAAAAAAGTAGTGTTTCTGGAATGAATACCTTCAAATATGCTATAATATGCGGTCTGCATTATTTGGATTAAAATGATGCTAGTTTGTTATCATATTTAAAACGAAAAGCTACAAATTGTCTAATGCACTAATGCTATTATTAATCTACGTCAGTGCATACATTGATTTTAATTTGTTTGTTCTCATTTTTCCATCTATGAAAATTTGCAATGCTGTCTTTTCATGCGTTCATGCATAATTCAGTTGATCATCTCCCTCTGAACTACTTGAGATGGAGAGTTAACACTTTTGAAAGCTTGGCAGATCACAGTAAGTAAATTTCAGCAATCTAAAGCTGAAATCTGCTTTTTAAGTATTTTGGAGAATATAAATTAGGAATGTAACTAGTTAGATGTGCTGTGAGACTTATAGCTGAGATATTCATGTGCAGAATGTATCTTCACTGTTCTTTTTTAGTTTTTAAGTAGGTTGCCGTATTAGAATTATATTCAGACTTCAGAGTTCCACGGCTAGGACCAATGCATCCATATTCATTCGAGGAATCGGACATTTGGAGTAGAAGGTATTCACTGATAGAAAAAATGATCCATGTTTTTCCTGCTACATAGCTAAGGAACTACTTTCTTTCTCACCACTTTGGACCTATTTTTGAATTTTGAAAATCATTTTCTTCTGAGAATGGCGTAGGCATACTGTCATCTTCAACTTGGAAAAGGCAATAGTTTTTTATCGTGTTTGCCCATTCTTTGCATAGCTATTCTTTCTATTTTTATTATTTTCATGTTTTTCTATCTCATACCACATCACAGCTGTAATATTTGTATTACGATAGATTACTGGCAAGCTTCCAATGCATTATTCATCTTCTTGAGAAAGAAAACAGTAAATTTAGCATTATTTTTATACTGCTCACTATATTGTATTTGTCAAAGCAGGGAAAATTATTTCTTTTTGACCATAGTTCGCCTCGTCTTTGCGCTCATATGTACTTCGTTTATCAGTCTTTACGTCTTTCGTATAATTATTCCACGTCCGGTTCTATGTTATAAATCCATTTTTTGCGTATCGCTAGTAAATCTGGTCCATTCAATTAGTCTCTGTCTCTTCATATTTTGATGATTCATATTGTCCATCAATTTCCTCAGCATTGGACATTTTCTTTGGCACTAAAAAGATGTATTTCCGATTTCAATGGTATCCACCTCGACTTGTTTTTTTTTCTAAGTAAGACCATGGTGCGACTTCTTTAGTAACAGTGTCTGGATAAATCCATTCACCACTATTGCGAAGTCTAAAAACCCTTCTGGACTGAGCTGTTTCAAGAGTTTCACTGCGGACCATTCGTGGTAACACGTTTGATTTTATTTTGCTTTTGTTTCCATTGTTATACTTTCTTTCAATGTTTAATTTGCAATGTCTCGGGATTTGTCGGTAGTTTAGCTTTTAGGTTTCTTCCCATTAGGTCAGGGGACAATCCATTTTCTAGTGGCGTAGATCTATAAGCTAAAAGTCCAAGTTCAGGTCCTTCTCCACTTCGATTGAATTTTCAAATGATTCATTTCACAATTAGTACTGATATTTCAGCGGAACTATTTGACCTGGGATATCAAGGTCAACTTATGTGTTAAAAGTCTCAATCTTTGGCAAATTAATTAAACTCAAGGCTGCTACAACATGGATCATTATCGTGCATGTATACCTTGATACTTTTCATGGATTTTAAAGCTTCTGAAGTGAAAAGCTTACAAATTCTGGGTAGTTTGAGTAAGAATACACATTGACTATGTAGTCTTTCTTATCATCGTCAAATAAATCAGTTCAAACGTTCTCCCTTGATCTTGCTGGTAAAGGATGTGACATTAATGGTTCCTTCACACATCTTGAAGCATAGGCATCCGGCAGACGTTGCTGAATGACCTGATAGACTAGGCAAAATGTTTGACAGTTCAGCATTGCCTAAAAATCTTTGCAAGTCTTTTGTGCTTTTTTGATCTCTCCATACCTTGTATGGCTTCTACTTTTCGCATATATTGATTCATACTATCATTCAAAACAACAGCACCTAAGGTGTAAATTCTGGGAGACTGATTATGCTCATTTCTTTCTGTAGATTCAGTTGACCTTTATGGCTTTGTCCAAAACTTGTCTTAGGAGCAATAATGCTCCATTTTGGTCTTTTCCACATATGATGATATCATTCATTGACGTATCAGTTACTTCCATGTTTTCAAATATTATAGTATATATTTGGGGAAAATGATATTCAAAAAGATATCGCAATTAATGATATCTTTCAAAAGGTGTATTGAGCGTGTACAGCTTAGAACATCCCTCTTCAAGATGAATCTGCCAAAACCCATTTGAAGCATCTAAATGGAAAGCACTTTGGCCTCTGCGAAGCGTGACATGATTTCTTCACGTGTTAGAGGTTTAAAATGTTTTTCATCTGATAGATTTGTTTGGATTACGTGGAGCTAAGTAAATCCTTAAATTTCCGTTTGGCTTGTGTACAATTACAAGCGAATTAATCCATTCGGTAGGTTCTTCCACTTTCTTGATTACGTTGAGAGCTTTCAATTTCTCAAGTTCTGCTGTCAAGGTATCATGAAGCTCAAATGTGAATTTTCTGTATGCTTCAACAACTGGTTCTCCTCGCCCCTTTAAAATTTGATGTTACTCTTGTTCGGTAAACGTCCATGACCATCTAACAGATCTGCATATTTCTCAAAAAAATCTGTCTTAGATTTATTGTCTTTTGTTTCCCCCACAGTAAATACAAGCTTGACTAATTTCGTTGTATCAAAAGTACTATATCCAAAAATAGGTCTGATATTACTATCATTTATGCTAAATTAGATTGTATACAGGTATTTGTGACTTAGTTCTAGCATACACTGACCTTTTACTGTGACGTCTCCTCAAGCACATGTTTTAGTTTAATGTTGCTTTATTGTTATCTTGGTCTGACCTTTAATCAAAAATAGTCTGAAAATCCAAGTATATTGGCATCAGCTCCTGTGTCTAAGTTCACTACATGTGCCATTGAGTTTGATTGGAACATCCAACGACTGAGTGGATTGGCCTGATCCACTGTATGTACGAACAATTCTTTCTCAGTATCAATTAAATGAACTTTTCTTGGTAGTACATTTTTTATTTACCACCTCTATGTCCTGAAGTTTTTATTTTGTTGCCTTTATCTTGCAAACTGTCTGACAATGATTTCTTCCTCCACATTTTCCACGTATATGGCACTTGGCTAGATAGTGTCTTCTTGTATGATCTAATCCACACATTGATCGTAATGAATCTCTTCCTCTATCTTTTTTTGTAAAGCGTATGTGAGGATTAGTTCTGTTTTCGTCGTCTTCACTGCATCAAGAGAATCAATTAGCTGATCAACATATTTCAATGGAATGGATAAATTTAGACTCTTAGCAGTCTTGTTCTTGCATTATCATTTATCCCTTCAATAATTGTGTCACGCATTTAACCAAAATAAAAAATTATTTTTCAGTGACCTAGACAGCTATTTTGATAAATTAGGACCAGGACCAGGTTTCTCACGACTGTGTGGTTGGTGTCAGTTTGAGCTCCTCTGCTGCCAGTCAGAGCAATAGCAAATACCAGCCTGGCAATGCTAGGCACAATATGGTTACAGCCAAGATTTGGAAATAAGACAATAATCGGCTGGTTTTGGTTTATTGTGATTCGATTAGTGAAAATACTGGTGCTATGGGCTTTCATGGTACAGAGCGAGCGTTGGAAGGATCAAAATGGATCGTTTGTTTTACGTATTGAGATATACTTAATGTAACTGACACGAGTTGCAATGCTATTGGAGTTAACAATCACTCTCTGCAATAAATAGAATTACATTACCATGGTTAAAGGCGGCATTAAGACGGAACAGTTTGATCTTTGTGTGTCCTATTGATCCGTCGAAGAATGAAACTAATTTACACCTGGAGGAAACCAAGGCAAAATAACTGCTGAAAAAATCACTTATTTAGCTGGAAGCGAGGTGCCATTCGGGTAGACTCGCAATACATATGATCCTTAATCTCACAAATGCGTTTCAAAGGAATCGTGGTGAGCTTATAAATAACCCAAGATTGTAGACCTCGATACCCAATCATCATAGACATTAAGATGCATACAAGAATTGAACACGACGAGCCTATCCAAAGATAAAACCGAAAAGATGAGCTAGGAGATACGAGATCGCATCGAGAAACTAAAAGACAAACGAAGGTCTCAGATGGAGGCTGCCATCTCCAAGAAACTCCTCGCGGCCAGTTTAAGCCGGATAAGGGATACATCAACTTAATTCTCCAAAAATATTCAATTATAGCGCAGAAAAAAAATAACCACTCTTCAGCGGACAGGGGATCGTTATAGTTTCGATTCGTAAAGCGCTGGGGTTCATCATAAGCATGATTATATTGTCATTCACTGCGAGAGCGAAACAACACAAGCGACACCAGACCCATCCTGTCTCGTGAATATAAACAAATGGATAAAAATCAGCCTGAGCGGTTGACAGGAATGCTAAAAAAGCCATTAAAAAAGAGGAGCTGGTTCTGCCTATAAAAAAATCTCGTCAATCCTGCCATGTTTGATGGTTGCCAATTGGTTTGGTCGGGAATCCTGGCACTTTTATGCGTCAGTGTTTAGTTACGACCGCCGAGGTAAAAACAACCGCCATGTTGTTCTAGTGACTTCAGTAACGTGTGTGAGATAGTTATACAACATTATAAGATATGCATAAGATTTGCAGTGTTTGTGGGTGCACAAACCATCGTTTGCAAAAGGAAAATTTGTCGCTTTCAGGTTTATGATTGAATGGCCAGACCAAGATAATATTAACCACCTAATCAAGTTGTATTCAAATTCTCGTTGAACAGAAACATGAGCAGTCAAGGGATCCCTGTGTGGTTTCCAGTTCACCAGAAGGAAAAATGGAGGCAGCACAAATGCAGTATTCCTAGGGTAAGCAGAAGATATAGATACAGGGCAACTAGAAAGGTCATTACTCTTAGCTCCTCCATAATTATTATACCTACCTGTTCCAGTAGATATATATTAATCGTTTGTTTGTGATGAAATTATCATCATTTAACAAAAATCCTAAGATGGAAGAAACTAGGTTGAGTAAAATGCCAAGATAGGTCACTTTGGACAAGTAGCAAGTCAGATCTTGACTGAAGGACTCTAACTAGCTATTGTGGATCAACCACTCATCAAAATACTGGAGGACAGGAATCCACAGTGACCATAGTTGGATGGCAACTATTCCCATTCTGGTAAAAGTTCCGGTTGCAGAGGCAAGGCCACAATATAGCACATGAAAATGGAAAAACTTTTTATCACGGCAAAACTAGAGCTAATTCCTGTAAGTAGGAGAAATAAGGTTGTTAAGGCATCTATCCTGATGGAGATCCTCCAATTTACAAGCTTTGTAACATTTCTGCATGAAGCTGTGTTTTTTAACAGTTTCTCCTGCAAAAATTTGATTAAGGTTGAAAGATCGATAATTAGTCAAATATTTATTCCTTTTCAGAATATATGTTAAATTTGGGAGTAGAAAAAAAGAGAAAGGTTTTTTAACACTCTTTCTATTATGCCATTCTGCAGAATGGCATAAACCTCTTCCATTTAACTACATCATATCTGACATGTAGAACCTGGCCATAGGATGATGTTCCTGGAAATGAATCCAATATCCTTGGTCTGAAATAGACAGGACAGAGCCATCGTCCATATGCTAGATTGAACTTCTGAAGTGTGTTAGTCTGGCAACTATGGGAACTGATTGAAGATGGATGCATCACAGGAGAGAGAGAAAAGGAAAAGATAATGGCCTTGAAACTTCCTTCAATCACCTCTCAGGGAATTGTATCTACTACCTAACAATTAGTTTCATGTCTCACCCATCTAGTAGAAATTTTAGTACCCATACATGAACAATTACATACAAATTTGCAAAGGATACTTTCTGAAGAATTCCATTTCTAAGTATGATAAAAGCACACACACACACACACACACACACACACACACACACACACACACACACACACACACACACACACACATATATATATATATATATATATATATATATATATATATATATATATATATATATATATATATATATATATATATAGATGCAATAAACTGACGACGAACAGTACGAAACTAGTAACTAACTAGCCTAAGCGCTTTCGACTCTTAATGAGTCTTTTTCAAAGGCAAATAAAAAACATATACGACAAACAAACACAAAAACGTTGTGTTTGTAAACCTCTACATGGCTGTCTTCACATGTGCTAAAACTATAAATACAATCAGCTTGTATAGACTAGTTGCGGAAAATGAAAACGTTGTATAATTCCCTAAAAATCTACAAGCCAAAGCGACATCTATTTTTAGTTTTTGTACATTTATGTAACGCAGTTTATATCCAGATATTTGATTGTATACCGGTTATTCTTATAGTAAAAATTGAAGGATAATAAGAAGATTTAGAAAATGTTAAATTCTACTAGTGCATAGTTTTCATTTTCTAGTCTTCTTGGTTTAGACCGCTTGGTTTCAATGTTCTAAGGCGGCGTATCCAGTATGATTCCTTTTCCTTCCTGGTTTCGGAACTCCAGCTGTGGTTGTTAGCAATAGCGATAAGTATTATATCACTGAAAGTGTGGCCAGGGGAGGAGAAGTATTCTGCGACCGGGCTTCTGTACAGCTTTTTTGTCATCCAATCAGATCTATGAAGGTTTATCCTTTTATGTAGCTTTTCAGTTTCTCCGACGTACTGAAGGACACAGATCTTACATGTGATGAGATAAATCACATTCTCTGTTTTGCACGTTTTGTTTGGACCATGTATGTTTAGTTTTTCTTTAGTCATTGTGCTAGTGAATGTCTTGGTCTCTATCATATGTTGACAGGTTTTGCATCTTTTATCGCCACAGGGTCCAGATTGACTAGGTTGGTTTTGACTAGCGATTGGCGTTAGCTTTGCCCTGACTAGGATGTCCTTTAGGTTGTTTGGTCTCCGGTAAGCTACTACAGGTTTGTTCAGAAGTATTAGGTTTAGTGTGTCTGACGATTGCACGGTTGGCCAGTGGTTTGCGATGATTTTACCTACTTTGGGATTGTCTGGGTGATAGGTCAGAATAAATGGTATCCTATCAACCTTTTCTTTCTGTCCATATCTGAGTAGGTCATCACGGTTTGTTTGTTTGGCCCTTTGGATTGCCTCTGCAATCAGGTCTTTGTCGTAGCCTCGGTAAATTAAATGTTTAGCCAGCTCTTCAGACCTTTCTAGGAATCTTTCATCGTCGGAGCAAATTCTGCATATCCTCAGTACCTGGCTATATGGAATGTTCTTAATGCAGTGTTTTGGATGACAGCTGCTTGGGAGGAGATACTGGTGTTTGTCGGTTGGTTTCGAGTAGATGTCTGTGTGTAATTTGTTTTCCACCAGTCTGGTTGTTGTGTCCAGGAAAACATGGTTTGAGTTGGAAATTTCTGCCGTGAATTTTATTGAAGGATGGAAGTTGTTTGCCTTTGATATGAAGTCATCCAGACTTTCTCTTCCAAACTGCCACTTCATTTCTATATCATCGATAAAGCGTACCCACTGGTATGGTGTACGCTCAACCTATGCTAAGAGCTGACCTTCAAGTTTTCCCATGAAAATGTTAGCATACGAAGGGGCCATTTTAGTACCCATTGCAGTTCCATTGATTTGTAGGTAGTTTTCTTCATTAAATTCAAAGTTATTGAGTTTTAGGACAAGCTCCAGGAGTTGGACTAAGACGTGTGTGGGTGGATTGTTTACAGTTCTTGTTTCCCATGCTTCGCTACATGCTTGTAACCCTTCGTTGTGCGGTATGTTGGTGTACAAAGATGTGACGTCTAAGGAAGCAAGTAATGTATCTGGCAGTAATGGTTCACTAGCTTTGCTTTTTATGAGATAATCTGTCATATCTTGAAGATATGATGGTAATTTGTGGACATGTGGTCTCATAAAATGATCTAGATATTCTGATATCCTTTCTCTGGGGTGCCCGTTACATGAGATTATAGGTCTGCCAGGGTTTCCTTGTTTGTGGATTTTGGGTAGAAGATAAAATCTACCTGCTCTTGGGTTTTCTGGGCTTAAGTAGTTTTCCGTTTGCTGATCTGTGTGTCCGCTTTGGTACGCCTCGTCAATAACATTAGTGATGATTTTTGCATATTCCAGCGTTAGATCATGGTCCAGTTTTTGGTAGAACCTAGTGTCACTTTGTTGTCTACTTGCTTTACTAATGTAGTCTTCCCTATTCTTAAACGACAACAGCGGAACCCTTATCTGCAGGCTTAATTATAATGTCTGTTCTGCTTTTCAGTGAGTGCAGGGCATCTGTTTCTTCTTTTGTCAAATTAGAATATTTGTTAGTATGGTTGATATGTCTGGAAGTATCATTTTCAACCGAGTTGATAAAGGCTTCCAGATTCGGAATTGAACTTTTTGGTGGGGTCCAGTTACTTTTCTTTCTAAATGTGGGTTGGTCGCAGCTTATATTTTCCTTTGATTTGTTTGTTGGTTGCAAGGCAAAATGGGCTTTGAGTCTTAGTCGGCAGATGAACTCTTCAGTGTCATTCTTAAGCTTCCCTCTGTCGTATGTTTTTGGACGGGGACAGAAACTCAAACCTTTCGATAAAAGTTTTATTTCTGCATCAGTAAGTTCTAAATTGGAGATGTTGACTACTGTGTTAGTAACAGTTGCATATATATATCAAGTCTGACTAAAGTAACATAAGAGATATTTCTTCCACAGCAGTAATAAAACAATCACATGCATGATCACTGCACTAATATGTATAGATGGATCTCATTATCACATCGGTCAAAAATCTTGATGCTTTAAAGATACATTCTAACGTTTTTCCGAGATGAATCCAGATCAGTAACAAGCTCAGCCAGTTCATAACAAACCAAGGAACTAACAATACAGAACCATATTTTTAAGAAGCATTAGTTACTGTAATAATCTTACTGCATCATTATTTTTAAAAGACAAAATGAATGCTGGACTGTCACCATGGAAATAGATTAATGTTATTACATGTGTTTCTGTGGTAGCTGGAGAGCTATATAGTATTGTAACTTCTATTTTTACCACATCAGGTCTTGGAGATCAACAAGTCAGTACCTGGAAATTGGGTAATGTTACTACATGTACATGGGTTGTTGGGATCACTATGTAGTATTGTTACTACATATGGTTTTGGAGCCCAACATATCATTACTACATGGTTTTTGTGGAATGGCTAGATGGCTATGAAGCTTTGTTACTACATCAAGTTTTGGAGTTCACAAATCATTTTGGAAATAAGTTAATGTTATTACATGGGTTTGTGGATAGCACTATAGCTATGTAGTATTGTTACTACATCAGTTGTAGTGTAGTTACTGTTTCAGGTTTTGGAGATTAGTGCCTATACACAGGGTAATGTTACCACATGAGTCATGGGGTAGCTTTGTAGTGGTGTTACTACATCAGTTGTAGTATTGTTACTACATTTGCTACATTGGCCTTTGGAGACTGAAGTCAGTGTCAGGATATAGTGTTATTACATATGTTAGGGAGGTGACAATGTAGTATTTTTACTATAATAAAATTCCCTTACAAAAGACAAGCAAACAATTTCATTTTTAGACAGCCATTTTGCATAGCCGGTGATGCTGTTGATCCTAAGACATGGGTCTAATAGCATTTAGCCATAAAATGTTTTCACTGTCCCCTTAATCAATGTTCCACATACTGGGCATTTCCTCATGGCTGGGGCACAGTCTGAACATGTAACAAGGTGAGCACATGGCAGGAAAGCAATGCTGATGGTGTTTTCCAAACAGATTTTGCAAAGTGTGGTTCCACGCAATTCTCTGTGTTCTCTTATTATTTTTTCTGGATCAATCTGTGATTTCTCCGATGATTCATTTTCTGTAGCTTCAGCACCTTAAAAGAAAGAAACCTTTTCATAAATGGGCCACCATACGTTTTCAAACAACTTGATACTTATATGCTCAATGTTCTCAATAGCCACATAACAAGCTGGAGGACTGGGAAATGTGCAGTACTGAGTCAATCATTGGCAGTAAATCACTTAGATATAGTCAAAATCATTGGGGGGATTGTAAACATATTCATAATGCTGAAATGAGTTTTGAGCAGTTTTCATCACACTGATGAATTACATCTAAATTTGGATGTTATTTATATTCACTGAACATTTATGAATGACTTCAGTATTAATCTGTGGACACTATTAAATAAGCCACAAAATTCTTGATTTGAACATTGTCTGGCTTCAATAATATTGATAATTTCTATAACTTAATTAAACATATCAAATTTAATTCAACATTATGAAATAAAAGGTTACTTGAACAAATATAGGCACACATCACACAATCAAATACTCCTAATGCTAGAAAGTTGAATACATTAAAGGATGAATAAAAGACTGGATACTAAAATAATTACAAACTGCTCCAACATGATGCTGCCATAAAAAGTTTAAAAAAGCACATATCTATATTATATTTAAGTCTTTGACATCAGATAAGAGTAAAAGTAATTCATGGACCAATGCATGTACAGTGGAACCCTGCTATAGCATGTTCCGTTATAACATGCACTTGGATATAACATGGTTGTGGCATGGCTCCTGAAATTTCATTTACCTTATTACCTTGTAAAAAATCTTATAAGTACAAAATATAAAATATGTAAAAAGTTTTATCATTTTGGAGAAGAGATTGCATATAAATTTGAATATAAGATGATTTTGGAGTGGTTCCTGAAATATCATATACATGTATTATTCTCATACATGGAAAACATTTCTTCTTTGTGGAGGTAATCACATATGGATTTGAATATAAAACAATCATGGCATGGCTACTAAAATTTTTTTAAATTTAACCAATTTCTTACAGTTTTGTGCCAAAATAAACATCGGAAATATGAGTTTCTGAACCAATGGCTGGGACTTTTGAGAACTTTAATCTTTTCTTATTGTTGAAAAATGACAACTCATAAGTGTTAATCTTATTATTATTGATCCATGAGCAATGAAGCCATCAAGTCTACTTTGTGTTTGTGTTCAATACATTCTGTATACAGTTGTTGTTCAAACAATATCCGACATATGTTCTCTAAACTGAATACTCAACTAAGCAACAAACAATGCAAAGGTTGATAAAAGATTCTCACCTGAATTTATAGGTCAATTAATTTAAGTACATTGCTCATCATCAAAGTCAATTGCCAAGCTAAAATTGTTCAAATTATGGGGCAACAATTCATAAAACATCAAAGAAACAAAAGCTGCCAACATATGTGCATGGCTTGGCGGTGTTGTTTTATGCAAACAGTTGACCAGTGAATAATGTTGTCCACTTCCTATAAATATACCCACATTGTTGACCGACAACTGTTCTTGCTGTAGTCTTTTAAATAGGTAGGTGCAAAAGTGTTAGTTAGTGGACATTTTGAATGGAAAATGGGAAACAGAAGCATACTGCTTTTTCTCTTAAAGAAAAGATCAGTCATGGGACTGTGTTATTGAATGGCTCAATTTTGATCAAGGCTGCCCAGTTGCTGATCATGTTTCAGATGAAGAAATTGTTGAAAATATTATGTTCAATAACACCAATGGTGATGATAACAATGGTGATGCTTCTGATGACAATGAGGACATCACACCTAAAGGATAATCCACCATCAGCAACAGAAGCAGTAAAAAATTTAGAGTGTGCTTCGAAATAAATGGAGACGCAAGATATTGACTTTGTTCGAATTCTTCAGTTAAGAAATATGATTGACTTTGCAAAGAGCAAATGTGACAGTAGCTGAAAATCACTGAGTTTTTCAAACAATAAAAAAGTATTACAATTCATGGATGAGAAAATTTAGCAGTATGAAATTTATACAGACATCATTTTTTACCCTTTGGACATACTGTAACATCATTCAGTATATATTATTTCCTATTTATTTTTTCACGGAATTCAGTCACATATTGATCTGTGACAAAATTATTGAATACTTTTAATCTGTTTGCAGATTTTTTCAATGGAAATTGTATTGTGGATTCAATGTATGTTATTCGATTGATGGGTGAGTACATGGTGTTGATACTCTATTCATGCTATAGATTAGATATACATATAGAAACTATACACATGTGTGTACCAATGCAGGGGTCTCTAAATAAAGAAATATATTATACATGCAATTTCTGTTATCACTGCAGGTATTTTTTCATTTAATATACATTGACTTAAAATGGTAATGATGGCAAAAAAGCACCCATTTCTGCATCCATTTTCATTACCATCATCCACCCACCCTGCTAACCCTGCAAATTTGTTGGTACTGCCCATGGTTGCTTATAACACAGTTCAGTTCATAACACAACTACCTTGTTATAGCGGGGTCCCACTGTACCAACACTCTAAATTTAACAGGCAGACAGACAGGCAGGCAGACAGACAAACAGATTGGACAAAACACAATGTCTTCCTCACTTGAAGTGGAACAATAAACATCCAGGATAGGCAGATGTCAGGAAGATGGAGAAGTTTAATGGAAGTTTATTTCCTTTATTCATATTTTTAATACTTTAGAGTCTACTGTTAAACTTTCTTCTATACAACTATGCTAATATTATATATAAATATTGTACTTACTTAGTTGTCCATCTTGCTTATTATTTGCTTCAGTATTTATTTCAGCTGAAAAATAAATATAAGCAGTAATTAGCCAGATTTCTGGCCTGAGACAAAGCCACAAATAGAACTTACAAAGCAGAAGGGGCATTAAAATTACAGGAATAATTATATAAACAAGGGCCATAACTCCAGAACATTACTGTAGCAATCCATATAACATTTTATTTCAATTAATGAATTCCTACAAATGTTATGCTGAGTGGAAACATAATTTATGACATGACATGATGAGAGATGACATGACAAACATAGCAACACTAAATACCCATTTTCCAGCTGCAAGTCTTGCATTTGACATCTGAACAATTTTTCTGGTTGATTCAAAACATGAATATGATGCTTTTATATAATTTACAGTAAGACCATTTATTATACCAATCATTAACATATAAAATTAAAAAAACAGTTTTGCGAGTAAAATATATGTATATTAAGTGTAATGGATAAAATATTCTATCATCTAGAATTAATAATAATAATTTTAGATGACTAGTCAGCTTTCTTCTTCTAGTTTATCCTAGTCACATATGATAAACTATAGAAATACATAATATATTTTCATGTTCATAACCACATATCAACAAACAACAAATGTCATATTATAGTAAATAAATGATTCATAGTCTTCACACGGTCCAGTAAATACTGATCTTAATTCTATACAATTCCCAGCCAATTAAATTGATTGATCATGACACTTTTCTCAAATAAAAGAGTGCCTTGCATTTGAGAATAAGCCACTCTGTGAATCAATAATTTGCATCCTCTGTGAAAAAAAAATTTACCTACAAAAAAACTCTGAGAAATTCTCTTCATGATACAATTCCCAGCCAATTATATTGAATAGGTTGATCATGACACTTTTCTCAAATAAAAGAGTGCCTTGCATTTGAGAATAAGTCACTCTGTGAATCTAATAATTTGTATCCTCTTTTAAAAATAAATTTTTCCACAAAATACCGTGATAATCTTTTCAAGACAAAAGGATCTTATCATGATTCTCAAGATGCATCAAGACATTTCATATTTGTAAAAATGATAGTATGATAATTTCATTATGATTAAACAATATCTCATTAATAAAAGTATCATTCAGTCGATTTTCATAAAGTGAGTGTAAGACTAGTGCCTTACAAAATCTCAAAGTTCAAGTTCAGCTTACAAAAAATTCCAAATTTTTAAATGCAATATACTTATTCTGAAGACACAGCTGAATACAGAAAACATGCTGCTCTGTATTGCAGTTAACTTCTATCTATACAATTTATTTTCTTTCCCCTATACTGACATCAAGCCAAAGCTGATGATGATTCATCAAAATGAAGACAGGATATTTTTACTTCTGGAACAGCTGCAATGAAACAATGTCCTCTTGTGCATCATAATAGTTGATTAAAGCTCAAAGATATACATTTGTTAACAATCAATAAATAAATTACTTAAACCTTTGGAAATTCTCTTTTGCACAGGTATGTGAAGATGACACAAAAACATGTTTATTATAATCACATTAAGACAATTTTTGAAAGGATATGGACAATGAGGAAAAACAAACAAATATGTATTACAACTGCATAAACTCTAAAATGTTTGTTTCTCCCCATTTGTGATACAAAGGGAAGAAACTCTTGCCACTCCTCGACATTACCCTCCTCATCACGGCTAGGTCACTACAGTTGAGTACTTTGCTTTAGTGTGAGCAATACTTCATTGAAGATAATTGCATCTGTGGGGAATTGTGGGAGATTTTAATAGTACTAAGATCAGGTATATTAAATTTCAGAGAAACATAATTTGTTACAAATTTTATTTCTCCTCTGAAAACATTTACTGATCACACTGATGTTAGAATAATATATATTAGAATGTGGTGACACTGACCATAATACCTTTATTATGGTCAGCCTTAGACAAATGAGTATTTCTTCCTTTGTATGAAAACAAACAACATTCCTTATTTGGGATTACAACAAGCAACAGTGATGTAAGCTGTGATGACAGAACCATGAAAAGAGAAAAGAAGCCAAATAAATTTTTTCCTGCCAAGTATTGTACAGCTCACTAATTTTTGCAACCTCATGCATTGTGGTGGGTGTAGAGAGAAAGTAGGGAAGATTAAGGAAAAAAACCCCACCATCTCTCCATGCATCCTGGCAGAGTTTCCACAGTGACTCACAAAGAATTGCTCCGCACACCAAGCTTTCATACAGAGCCATTGCAAATAATCACCACTAAGAGGTCTTGGTCTCAATTAAATGGGTAAAGTTTACTGTGTATGGTGTATGACTGCCACAAGCATTCTCTTTAGAAATTCAAGGCACCAATTTATCTACATTGTTATCACCTGATTATAAACTTTTCCTAGTTCCAGGAAAGATAATGGAATAGATGTAGTGCTAAATCAAATTTGGGCATAATATTAACATAGTAGCAATGCCTCAAAAGCTATTTTAATAATATGAAACATTTTTTTTTCAAATATAAAAAGACTGATTGACATCATTTGCAATAATTTTACGCCTGTTCTTTATTCTAAGAAATCTGTACAAACTTACACACTTGACGAGACCTTTGTTGAGCTTCTTTTGACCCATGTAAATTTAAACATGAAAAGTAATCCTCTTATCTGTGGACAAGTAAATTTCAGATAAAAGCCACTTCTAACTGAAAAACAAAGAACAAGACAGAAAACACCAAATCTGCACTTGAATGCGAACCATGTTTTTAGTTCTAAAAAGTAATGACCTAATAACATGGGAGAATAGATATGTACATAGCTATGAACCAGTTCAATTTTGACTGCAGTATTTTTCATTCTTTCATTCATCATTATATAAATTTGTTTCAAGTAATAAAGGGAATGAGATATTGTCTTCTGATTGCTGCTGACAGCAGCATTAACACTCCTACGAAGCCTGGGTGCTTCATCATTATCACTAAAAGAGCATATAACTCACTGTGCATGCTGAAGCTAGAACTATCAGGAAAATTCATTTTGCATGATAGCAATTTCAAGGAGATACCATCAAGAGTTACTTAAATGGATTTCAACTGAGCCATGTCAGCACCCATATCAAATTCCATTTTCGAAACAGAATGAGTGATTTAGGCCATTTACAGTCTAAATTGGCTAATAGTGTGACAAATAATTAACATGGCAAATATCCATTTTGGAAACAGAATGAGTGATTTTGGCCAATTAAAGTCTAAATTGGCTAATAGTGTAACAAATAATTAACATGGCAAATATCCATTTTGGAAACAAAATAAGTGATTTTGGCCATTTAAAGTCTAAATTGGCTAATAGTGAACCTATCCATCATTGGGCAGCCTCAAAGTGCACAAATTCGTTGAGGATCAATGGGTGGATACACAATTGTGTGAATCATCTGGGCCCTTTTTGGCAATGTATTATTCATGACAATCTGCCAGGATGTCTGATCTGTGTCATTATATTCATCTGTGCACACCAAACCAAAATTCATAAATCTGATGATTTCATCCCAACTCTTTGAAGCAATAATAGAACTAATGGTCATAATGACTACCATTCTATATAGTCAGTTCATTCAGACTCTGTGATTGCTAGGTCATCTCTTTGTGATTGCTAAATCATCTGCCTGTGATTGCTAGGTCATCTCTCTGTGATTGCTATTTCATCTCTCTGTGATTGCTAGATCATCTCTCTGCGATTGCTAGGTCATCTTTCATCATCTCTCTGTGATCATCTCTCTGTGATTGCTAGGTCATCTCTCTGTGATTGCTAGGTCATCTCTCTGTCATTGCTAGGTCATCTCTCTGTTATTGCTAGATTATCTCTCTGTGATTGCTAGATCATCTCTTTGTGATTGCTAGGGCATCTCTCTGTGATTGCTAGATCATCTCTGTGATTGCTAGGTCATCTCTTTGTGATTGCTAGGTCATCTCTCTGATTGCTAGGTCATTTCTGTGATAGCTAGGTTATCTCTCTGTGATTGCTAGGTCATCTCTCTGTCATTGCTAGATCATCTCTCTGTGATTGCTAGATCTAAGAGGTAGATGACCTTCTTCCCAGCATTAAACATGAATAGGAATGTTTGCAAATGAGAAAATGAGAAACTTTAAACTAAAGTTACTTTACCTTTTCCACAACTTTCATTTATTTCTGCAGACTGAATAGATGCTTGATGAAGAGGCTGTTTCTTATTCTCTTCTTCAATTTCAAATACAGCCTCCATTATAATTTGTCCAGTCAGTTCTTCCCTTCCTAGTTACAATTAAAGAAATATTGAACAGTTGTTCATTAAAGTTTGTAAAATCAAGTTCAGACTGACAATATTTAAGTTCCAGTTTCACGAAAGAAACAGTCTAGCTAACATTTACAGAAAATGTTTGGTATGGGATCACATTTAATGTGGACAGCCATCTTAGATGTATTAGACTGACCTTGCTGCTATAGGCAAATTAAATCTCAAATGTATGATTGTTTCATTTATTTTAAGAAGTTTAAGAATATAACCCAGTGAAAATGTGAAGTCTACAAAAATTAACCAATGTTTCATTGTCCATACAGTAATAATATGTACAGTTTGCATATGTTTGCATAACACTGACAGAACTCTGACAATCAGTTTCAAAAGAATGATTATTTTTCACTGACCTTGATCTAGAATACCTGTATTTTTTGTATATTAAGATTCTGCCTAATTAATTTAATCATGAGATCCAATCCATATGTTTATCAAACAAATCGCTTAACATGTCTGTAGGATTTGTGGTATTTGGATATGGCTCTTATTTCTGAAGTGTAAATGTTCAACTCAAAAATATACACAGGCTGGGTATAAAATATTAAAAAATTAGTTTAACTCACACATGCTTTGTGAAAAACACACATAAGGCAGTGATCTTACTCAGAATTTTGTTAAAATCCATCTATTTGCTTTTGTTTTACAGTGAAATTAATATCACAGCATTTAAAGACTTACCTTTTTTCAATAATACTCTTTCAATTGCCTGCTGTACCAGCTTGGGTTGGTAGCCCATGTCTAGTACACTCTGAGCTGCATCTGTCAACAGGTATTTCTGTATCTCTGTATTGCCAGGAGATGGACTGCATGCTACTGCTTCATTGGCATTACCACCTGTGACTCCTGTGCTGCCTGTAATGTCTTTGACAGCAACAAAATTTGTTGTACTATGGTTGCTGGAAGCTATTAAAGGAAATTATTTTGATTTCTATTAGATAATGTCTGTTAGAAGAAGATAGTTGTCATTAAATATTTTATTACAAGACTACAATTATTTTTGGTTAAGATACCCACATCAAAATATTCTATGTATAACATGTATAAAACACCAAATTATTTCACAAATAATATCATGAAAGGTTAAGGCAACTTGGACCAAGACAACAAAGGACATCAAAGTATTGAGGAAGAAGAGATATTTGGCAGTAGTAGCATGTAAAGTTAGTTGCACTCCACAATGCATTATATGGAATTATTTCATTACTAATTGGTGGAAGATTGACGATCATTAATATAACCCTTCAAAGTGAAGTTACCTTGTGCTATGAGTACTGGAAAATGGCATGACAAAATGCTGGACTGACAAAACTGGGCCTAAGACATAAATTCCTTCACTTTGGTGTGACATAGACTGATGGTAAAGCAATAAGAGGGTGGGGAGAGATCACCAGAATATGGTTTTCAAGACATCATCTAAATCATAATTGTTAAGAAGTGCCCAAAATGCAGCAATAGCCTTAACCTCCTCATCTTTGATTCTCATGAAATAAAGATCTCTCAGTTCATCTGAAAGAACATTCCACCTTGAGATCTTGCCTGCCAAAATATCAGCAGTAATTTTAAGAGCAAGAAGGTACTGACCCATTCCTGTCCCTTTATGATTTAGCTAAATATAAAGTAAAGACTTAACTGTACCAAGGAATCTATAGCAATGATCCCCAACAAAGATAAATCTAAGACTGGGGGATTAAAATGGATCAGATGCTACCAAATGTAGACAATTCATGGCCAGAAACTCAGGTTTAAAAAGAGAAGAAACTAAATCAACATTACTACTGAACTGTATACAACCCATTTCCACCAATGTGGCAAGACAATTTCAATCCTTGCTGATGATAGAGAGAAAAGAAAGACTGTATTATTTCTAGCATAATACTCTACTCAAAAATTCATAAAGTTTACATAATAACCAACGATCGCAAAACATTCCACCTAATAGACAAAAACTTAAGTTACTAAATCTCAGTCTATTTGATCAGTTTTGAAAATTGGGGATCCAACCCCATAAAGAACTTAAGGAGTATTTTAGAGGGTTGTTCTATAACAATTAATGGTGGATACTGAGCATTAGTTTTCCTTAAAAATAATCTGCTACTGTGTTAAAAGTATGCAATTAGGATCAATACATTTCCTAATTCACCAATAACTACAGGTGATTCTCTACTTGGAAGTCTTGCCTTAAAGCTTGGGTGATGCATTTATGGCAACATTGCATGAAAAATATTAATTGTGAATATTTTGTTTGAGATGAGCCTTTATGGTGGGGTACCGTGGATGGTTCATGTGGGACCCTATATGCAGTTACAGAAAATCCCTTCTCAATGAAAATTCTCTTAGTTGGTCAAGGAGACTGCCAAAGTCATGATCACTGGGGCCACATGTGGGGAATTTAACAGGCTGATCCATTTGTAAAATTCCTTACTCTGTTCAATACTCTAGGCATTACTATGAAAGCTAATAATGCTTAGGCATACAGTCAATCCCACTTCAAAGTGAAAGTTTCAATGTAATAGTATCAAGTGATGTACTCCTTTCCTTAAATCAGTATTATTTCAATAAATTTCAAAGTAAACCTTGTATCTGTATTCATTCCAAAAAAATGTATTGAAATTAACAATTTTAATCTTTCACTTGACAAAATTTGTTTGATTAAAATGGAAGCACTCATGAAGATCCTTTATTTGTTTACCTCGGATAACATTACATGAATCATGCCAGAACAACATTTTGACTTGGTGAATTTCAGCTTTTGTTCATAACAGTTATGAGTTTTTCACATTACTGTGCAATTTTAAGTCCATTTCTGTGGAAAACCCATAGAAGCAACTAGATTTGAGGTTAGTTACACCAACAACTTATGTCAAGAATCAAGGCCAAAGCAAAGATAATAAACAGACTTCAATCAGATTACTGCATAACAATTATAAGTAGCATTCCTCTTAAGCAAGTTACTGATAAGATTTTCATCATAATGTGCTGTCATCAATCATCCTTCTTTAAGTCTAGCTTTAAGATATGCCTCCAGACTTGCAAATTTTGCACACTGACACATACTGGCAAGTTCAAAGATCCAAATTAATATTGCAGCCAGCAATGTACTTATTATCAAATCAACAAAACCAAATATTTCATGTAATTTTCCAAGCAAAAATAAAATTCAACAGGCATTGTCCTGTTTGCAATAAAACAGCCACACACATGTGCAGCCAAAGGTTTAAAAATCCAAGTCCCAATCCAATTCATCTCTCACAGAGGCATACAAACTTAGTGAACAACTACTTAACATTTGCATTTGCAGGAAATGGAAGTTGTATATTTCCCCATGGTTTGGGAATAAAACAATGCCAGAGCCTGTATGTTGAGCCCATAATCAAAACATTGCTGTGAAATATATAACCTAAGTTTCAAAATTGTAGCAAGCAATGTTGCAAAATGAATTGTCTTAGCCGCATAATGATCTTTTCAAAGCATGAGGGATATCAATCATGGGAGTTAGGAAATAAAAGGAAATAAAAAGCTTTAACTTATATTTTATTTAAAGTTTTCTCTGTGACTTTGATGCCAGTATCAAAAATGCAAGCAAGTTGCAGAATGAATTGTTCAAGCTTCCTAATAATTCAGCTTATGTGTATGAAAAAAAATTATTCAGGGTTTGGGAAACATAAATTAATAAAAAATTATTAACCATAACCTTAACAAAATATTTTTAAGACTGTGACCATGACCCCAAGGTTCAAAGGTATCAAAGAATCGTTGTCTTAGCTCCATAAATATAAATTGAATCAGTCAAGGAGTTTACAAAACCATGATACTTGGTGACTAACTGGACTACAAGACTTCAATGTTAGTGAGGTTGTAGTAGATTGAGCTGTCTTAACTTCATTTTTCATGTAAACAATGTTGAAAATCAATCACACCAGTTCAGGAAAATAAGCCAATGAAAACAAAACTAAAGTAAAACCTCAATGAAAATTTTCAATGACTGCCACAATCAGGTCATACTAAGATAAAAGAGTCAAGCAATTGTCACAGAATGAATTGTCTTAGCTTCTTCACACAAACTAAGATGAAAACCTGTTGAGTTGTTAGAAAATATTACAAATAAAAAACTGACTGCCATCTCTCACTGTCTTTCCTGAAGAAATCTGACTGAGTTCTCACTAACTTGGTCAAAAGTAAGAAATCTGACTGAGTTCTCACTAACTTGGTCAAAAGAAAGAAATCTGAGTTCTCACTAACTTGGTCAAAAGTAAGAAATCTGAGTTCTCACTAACTTTGTCAAAAGTAAGAAATCTGACTGAGTTCTCACTAACTTGGTCAAAATTCTCATGAACTTAAAACATGATGATAGTGTCCATTCTGCTTGCTTGAAAAAGTTCATTTCTACCTTTCTTATTCAAAATGACAATGGACCCATATGTACTTCTGTTTTTAAGATAGATATTGAAAGTTTATTAAAACAGCCTACATTTCCTTACCTGGGGGTTTCATGAATGAAAGATAACTATCCAGTAAAACTATCTGCTAATTATGAATCCTAAAACACTTGTACAAGGATTCAATCAGCCCACATATTACACACTACAGACTGGTCCACCAAATATTTGTTTTTA
The DNA here is from genome assembly GCA_016746295.1 of Potamilus streckersoni. Lineage (NCBI taxonomy): Eukaryota > Metazoa > Mollusca > Bivalvia > Unionida > Unionidae > Potamilus > Potamilus streckersoni. The sequence goes on from JAEAOA010001131.1 coordinate 361,872, forward strand.
CATATGAAACAAAATGATTAGAGCTATTCTGCAACATAATCCTATCATTCACTGGATCATTGTGCCTACAGTGCTTATTTGTGCTGGATGTGTACCACAAACTTTGCAGTCCAAATATACATAAAACTATCATTAGTTCCTGAAACTCTTCAAGTCCATAGTCTTCAGTTTTGTTCAGTCTGCAGTTTTTCTCACATATACATGGTGCATCAATCAAGGAATATTGTCAATGCATAAAGTAAAAAAACATGAGCATTTTGCATGTGCACATCCAAGGAGAGACCCTGAAATATGTAATTGTACCAGTGAAATGAAAATTTAATCCAACAGAGTCAGAATAATTGCAACAGAAATGAGAAAGAAAACAAAACAGATCAAAGAAATAAAATGAAAATTAAATTTCCTTCAAGGATTTGAAATCTGTTTACCTGTACATTGAGCTGCTTCTATTTTCCAGTTGAAAATCCTTTTGCATGATAATCTGGAATCAGATTCTTTTATCTTTATACAACAAATACATTTTCATGACTAAAAAGGTGTAAAATTGTTCTCACAAATGCTAACTGATGTTATAACATTATCATAGATTGTTGTATCTGTAAATAAAATTTTAAGTGTGTGCATGTGTGTGTGTGTATGTGTGTGTGTGTGTGTGTGTGTGTGTGTGTGTGTGTAGGTGATTTGGATTTTTAACAAAGTTTTAACAATTTTTCAGTCATATCACTATGATGTCTGCAGTGTGGTAATTTATAGTGAAACAGCAAATGCAGCAAATTAAAACAAAAAATTAGTGAAAAAGCTTCTACAACATGAATGAAATGGAAACAGAACACAAAAATTGCAGAATACATGCATATAAAGTGTAAATAAAATTGATATTTGGTACACTACCCATTTCAGGGTCTGTATCTAATGATTTTTTTTACCAAGTCTCCTTTTATGATTTTACTATTTTCAACTAGATTAGGAAGAGATTCTATCTAGCTGGGAATTTTAGGTCAGATAACTCACTTTATCAAAATCTAGGTTGACTAATTAGAAACAGTTTAACTCCCATGTTGGCTGTAATGCTTACACACCTATAACCATTATTAATACACTTAATGCTGTAGAGTCCTTAGCCACCCTTTCTATGCATATTTGTTTGTTTGGGTACACCATGTGCAATATTTTTATTTATTTAGACAGAAATCTTACTGCTATTTTCTATTCTACAACACAAGGGTCTGCAACTAGCATGAAATGATACCATCAGAATGATGAATTCAATTCTTGTGTCTCCCTAGATTGGATATTATGGTTTCTGTATGGGGTTATCTCCCTTATTACCTTCTGTTCCTGTAACAGCTGTGACTGATTCACTACTATGTTCCACTGCTTGGTTTGCCTCACTATTACTTCTTGCTGCCTCCTCCTGAAAAGGAATCAAAATAGTGACCAAAGTGACTTACTTCAGGTTAGGCCTACCTTTAAAACTTGTTATGCTTAAATACCACTATGTGATACAATAATAATGTGATTTGCTTAAATACCACTGTGATACAATTCATAACAATGCATGCTGATACAAGCAGTGTGTGCTGTACTTAAATACCACTGTATGACACAATCCAAAATTACCTGTGCTATGTTTAAATACTGCCATGTGATAACAACCTAACAAAAGGTGTGCTATACTCCAGTACCATTGTATGACAATCGTAAACAATGTCTACTATGCTGATGTTGTTGTTGTTGTTGGGCTTAACGCCATTTTTCAGCACATGATAGGCTATTCATGGCGGCCAGTATTAATGGTGGAGGAAGAAACAGGGAAATCACCGGAAAGAACCACCGACCCACGAGAAGCTACTGGCAAGCTTTCTCACATATCCACATTCGCCGAATCATAGGCTCGAACCCACGCAGACAGAGGTGAGATGGCAGTGATCCGTAACAGACAGCGCTTTAGACCACTCGGCCACTCGGGGCACCCTACTATGCTGAAATACCACTGTGTGATAAAATCTTAAACAATCTGTATGCTGAAATACCACTGTATGACACAATCCTAGACAATGTGAGCTATGCTTAAATACCAGTGTATAATACAATCCTAAAGAATATGTGCTATACTTTCCACTATATGATACAATCATTAACAATGAGTGCTATGCATAAATGCTACTGTGTGACACAATCCTAAACAATATGTGCAATGCTTAAAAACCACTAGCACACAATCCTTAGACAATATGTATACACCTGTTTTGAGGTTGGAGAATAATTTTACAAAAATAATTTAGATACAAATAGGATTTATATACAAAGCTTATCACTGTTATAATTTTGATAAAGACACATTCAAGAAGATACAACTCTGGAACATTTTCATGCAATAAATATGTATAATGTAGACCTGTATTCCAAATCATCAATATATAATAATATTAAAGCACAAAACATATAAATATTTGCCAATTTTTTTTTTAATTTTATGTAAATCAAAAATCTTAACAACCCAAAAATAGACAGCCAAATCTGAAATTTAGTAAAAGTAGCAACTAATGGAAGTCAAAGAGAATAGTAGGATGCAACACATATTAACTTTACCTAGGTACGGTTCAATTACAGTTTTCCTTAAGATCAAAAGAATGTAATGTCAACAGATACCACATATTTACACAGTTTTAATTATTTTCTTAATGTTGCTAGTATGTCTGACCATAATTAATGAGTTTGGAATCCATACGAACCATACCAACTGCACTTTGCACTAAAATTGTTTAGCAATATTTAAAAAGAAGGACAAGAAAGGATGTTGGTATGGGTACTACAATACTGGAACACTACCGAGGTCATAAGGGCAAAATATCTATAAACAAAGTTGCCATTTTACTGTAAGTATCTTACCCTCTCAGCTATTTCTACTGCTATCTTTACCAGGGAGACAAACTCCACCCCCTTCATCTTGAGTACATATAAACATGATGTTGACCAGCGTGCATGTTCAATCCATGGATCATCTTCACTCATCCAATGTCGTAACCCAACACCGCAGTGAAAACAACGCACACAATCACTGAATCCTGCAATTTGAAAAGCATGGTTTCTTTAGTATTAGTACTTTTCCAATTTAGTTGATAATTTATCAGGATTATGTTATGCCTAATGTCAGGTTTTATTAAAGAATCAGTGCAAATAATGTCATGTATTATCAATAACTTAGGCAACTTAAAATTCGGTCATTTTAAACAATTATGAACCCAGCCCTGCCACAAATCTGCCTCAGTGTAGCAAGGTTAAGAGGCCCAGATAGGGCAAAAACACCAAATCACCTAATCACAGAAGCTTATTGATGAGATCAAACATGATCTGTACAGAGTCTACAGTTTTAAACCCAAAATCATAACATAAAATCAATTGTAAAAGGTATAAAAATTCACTTTAATCACATCAATCTTCCAAACTGAAACTAATCATCTCCCTTCTTACACACTTACCAAGACATGCACAAGGGAAACCAAAAGCATATAGGAACACCCCACACACACACATACACACACATACACACCCACAATCATTTATACATATTGGTCAACAAAACTATGTGGGCAACATTTTCATACACTGGCAAAATAAATTTAAATTTTGTCTTGGGGTACATCAAATGTACCATGGTCATTGCATTTAATGCCTTGTACTTTATGTGTTTGGTTAGCATGCCTTTATTTCCTACACCTACATAACCAACTAAAGTCATTAAGAATACATATAGTTTAAAAAGGAATCATGGACTACTGTACACTGATGTTGATCACTGATGTTTCTGAATCTCACACATACAGTTTGTTGCCAAGGCAAGATGAATTTTGAGACATTCCCATGTAAAGATACTATCAAAGAAGAGCCAAAATTTCAGTTGACAGGCTACATTAAGCCACCAATATAAATGGGAAAACCTTTGAGAACCACGACACACTTTAAGCTTCTGGCAAGCTTTCTCAGCAGTAACATAATACCTGGTCTCTGGTCTTGGTGTCTTGCATAATAAAATCCAGTCCCAATAATTCTCAAACACCCTTACTCAGGCTGACCCAAGTCTAGAACCATCATGGACAGACTGGTGAGATAACACTGATCAGTAAAGGCAAGTGCTTCAGACCACTCTGCCACCAGGTGTCACCCAAAATGTCAGTGAAGTTTCTCATACATAAATGTAGATATTGATGTATATAAGTTTAAGAATATATCAAAACCTACTGTACCTGCATAATAGAATCCACATTCTGCCATTTCCTCTGGCCTCTGTTGAAGTTCTGCTGGCCATCCCTGGAAGGAGTTTATTCTCATGTTCTTAACTGCATATTGTGGATACTTGGGTGGTGGCTCTTCCATGGAGTATGTATCAGTTGAAACAGTTTGCAGATTGTCCAATACATTTTGTCTCTCTGAAGCAATCAGCTGATTTGATGGCAAGCTTTTGTTAGTGACCAACATTTGGTGAGGTGTATTCAAAACACTGACCCGATTCTGTTCACTTGATGGAAGCATCAAAGATGACTCACCTTGTGCCACGTCTGACTGATTTGACCCATCAGATCTTTGGATTCGGAGAAGCGAAAAGTTTGCAAGAGATAATGATTCTGCAGAAGTTGCTTTTCTAATTGGAACATTAACCAGAGCATTATGTGTTAGAAAGCCACAATTGGGAGCCTTTTTCTGGTGAATCAACAGTGGAATGTCTCCAATCACCCAACTGTTTTTACGACTGCCACAGCAGTAACATATTACCTGGTCTAGGTGTCCGGCATAATAAAATCCAGCCCCAATAATTCTAATGGCAAATGGTCGATCCAGTCCTGGAAAGGTTTTCATTGTGCAAAGTCGGAGCATCTCATATTTCATTGTAATCTGTGGTCCAGGTACATTATCTGAAGCAAGCCGTCTTAATATTTCTTTCAGTTCTTCATGTTCTGTAGGAGGTAAGGTAGACCCTCCATTTTCTTGACGTGTCTGTTCTTCAACAAATCCAACTATTTCATCTTTGCCAAGTCTTGGCAGTGGAAGCCAATTTCTTGGTAGCCACACAATTTGTCTAAGATTTAGCTTTTTCTTTTCTTTCAGATCAATCTCTGTCCCAGTTCTCTCATTAATGTCAACCCCACACTTCCCTTTCTGCATATTGAGATCCATGCCTGATGGAATTTGCATCTCAGTTCCAACAGAATCTTTCCCATAGTCAAAACCTGCATCCTCTGTTTCAAAAAAAGCTCTCAATGATGAACTGGTCACTTGTTTTCTAGAAGAGAATAATTTAACTCCCTCTTTTATATGAATAATTTCATCTGCATTTTTCTTGTTATCTGTAACAATAAATTGTAATTTTGAACACCAAGCCTTCATCTTCTTCTCAGACTTTAGTGAAATAAAATCGGAGTGCCTCTCTGTAATTATTAAACAATTGTCAGAATTCTTATCAAATATCTCCTTACACTTCTGTGAAGAAGCAACATAAGGTTCCTCTGTGAATGGAGTAAACTCTTGCTGCACACCACTGACTAATGGCTTTGACTTTGGCCATTTCCTGTGTTCCTGAAAACCAATCTTGTCTTTCTCCTCTGACAAACTTGGGTCTCTGAATAATATGCTGATATCAGAATCTGGATTCTTCTTTATCCATTCCTGACTTGTAGTTGAGGTGACAGTTCTATCTCTTGCATCACTTCCTTTGAAAATTAATGATAGAAATGCTAAATAGGAAATTCAAATGAACATTATTAGTTCCTAAACACATGAACGTAAGTACTCATATTAAAATATTTCCTAAATTCTGATTTGTTGGGAGTTTGCTTTGAGTTTAATTACAAAAGAAAATTTCAAGATTATATACTGCTGATGCCTGCTAATTATCCATCATACTGGAAGAAACTTTTAGTATGGTTTCTAATCTGGATTTTAGGATACAAGTTAATTTTTCTCTGCTCAGGACTGATTCTGTGACTACTGAGCAAACCACTATCTCCCTTTCCTTCTCTAATATACACATCTTTCTTCTTGTCCAATAATATACAAAGCTGTTGGGTAATAATAGCATGGTGTGCAAGCAGGTCCCCATTTCATGGAATTTCTCAAATTTATCCCCAAATTAGGAGTTTAGATTATCTTGCTTACAGTACTTGTGATTTTTTTTTGTTGAGACAATGAGAGCAGTGAGATGAAAACACTATACAGGTTAAAAAAATTCAACACATGAGCATCTTTTCATCTTTAAAACAAAGAGCATTGAGATATTCATTAAATTTAAGTAATTCTTTACGTTTCCTCAGAGATTAAACAAAACAAAACTCTCAATGGTAAAATTTTAAGTTAGTTCCATAATTGTACTTAATTCATTTAGCCTGTTAAATATTCCATGAAACAGTCATTGAGTAAATGAAGTATTATGAAAAATATCTATGTGAGGAAGAAAATGTAAGATGTTTACTGAATAATGGCTTGATTTCTAATTTTCATAAAATAATGGATATATTTGAATCTTTATGAACTTTTTTAGGTATTGGTGACTTGCATGCCTTTATCCAAGTATTTTAATACTACATCAATGTCTGATTACTTTCACTAAAATAAATTTCTTAAAATGCAAGATAATACAAATTATTTTAAAAGATGCTATTTAATCTGTGCAGTTTTACATTTCTTTTCATTATATGTATTTGAAAGCTTGCCCACATATTTCCCTCATCACTAACTTGGCAGGAATAACATGAGCCATTGTTAGCTTACCTTTAGTCATGAGACTGTGTCTCTTTTTCTTTTTTATCAATTCTGATATTTTTCCAGATCCAGTCTGTTGTTTTCTTCCTTGGTGAATATCATGGTAGTAAGAAAGGTCATTTCCACCATCTTCGTTTTTTTGGCTTACATATTTGCAGGTAACATGGAGAAAGGATTGATTCAAATCTATCTTCACACCATCATCAAAGAACTGTTCCTTGACCAGTTCATTTGAAGGAACCCTGTCATTAGAGTTTCCAGGTTCCTCCCAAGATACCTGACACACTGCTTTATCAATTTCCACCTCATCTTTAGATGAGGTTTCTATTGTGTTTTTCCTATTTTTGTTAACTGACCTGAACTTATAAACTTCTGGCCTCTCATTAGATTTATCAATGATTTTAATAATCTCTGCCTTTTCTGTGAGGTCTTCTTCCATGGCAATATTGGATGGCAAAAAAGTGAAGTTCTCAGTTCCTCCTTGTACTCTCGAATTATCAGCCTCAATAATAACAGAAGTTTGAGCAGTGACTTGCCAAGATTCCTTGTTTACACTGGGATCCTTTACCTGTGTACTACCTGAGGTCTGATTTGCAATGTCTACAGTTCCTATCTTTGCTAAAAGATCATTAACCTCTGTACCTTCTGCGATCCAAGCAGTTATTTTTAAAGAATCTACATTTACCCTGGCATCATTAATTTCTGCCTTTTCAGGATTTTGAGTTGTGACTCTCACAGTGTCCTGCTTTATTTTGAGACCCTCAACCTCCAATCCCATACTAACAGAGGTTTGGGCAATGACAGCCTCAATTCCATGTATTTTACTCTTCTCCAGCATATTTGTGTCCATCTCTGAGACTTCTTTCCCATGACAAAGGAAAGGCTGCACTCTACATAATCCTGAAGTCTGCCCCTTAGGCCACCATGGGCAGTTACTAAAAGACTCAATATCTTCATCTCTGATGCCTTCTGATAATTGACAAGTAACTCTACATCCTCTGACCTCTTTATCTGTAGCACTAGGGCACAGCAACTTCTTCAGAACATCATTGAATAATGTGCCTATAATTCAGTGGAATATATATATATATATATATATATATATATATATATATATATATATATATATATATATATTTATTCATCTATGGACCTATAAATTAGAAATAACAAGTGCAGCTGGCATCTATATTTATCCATACAATCTCATATTTCAAATGACCAGCAAAATCATCACAATTCACTTGCACAAGACAGAGATATTGAACTAAATGGATATAAGAGCAAATTGCAGAAGCTTATTTACTGCTAAAAATCAAAGTATAAATAAAGCATGGATTGTAGGGGCTTAAATTAATTTTAGTTCTGTAATA